>NW_006499617.1:173764-253562 GCF_000471905.2 Amborella trichopoda | reverse complement strand
TAAGTAGTAGTAGTAGTAAGTAGTACGAGTAGTAGTAGTAGAGTAGTAGAGTAGTAGTAGTAGTAGTAGTAGTAGTAGTAGTAGAGTAGAGAGTAGAGAGAGAGAGAGATGAGAGAAAGAGAGAGAAGAGAGAGAAAGTGATAAGATCAGTTGGTGTGAGGTCTCATCGACTGACAGAGGAAGAGAGAAAACAAGTCAAGGCTAGGTCTCTCCGACTAACAGATGAAGAGAGAGAAAGCCCAGTAGGCACTACATCTCATCAACTGACAAAGAGAGAGAGAGGAGACCAACCAACATTAAGCCTCATCGGTTGCATCAAAAGGGGAGAAATGGAGATAGAGATGAGCGGAGAAGATGGAGAAAGAGAGAGAGAAAAGAGAGAGAGAGAGAGAGAGAGAGAGAAAGAGAGAGAATGGAGAGAAAGAGAGAAAAGAGAGAAAGAGCGAAGGAAAGAGAAAAGAGAGAGAAGGAGAGGAAAGGAGAGAGAGAAGAGAGAAAGATGCCTACCCGAAGGGTACAGACCCTTTTCTTCTCTCTCCTCTCTCTTTCCAAGATGTACTCCTAGGCTCAAGCAAGGAATCGAAATTTTTATTCAATCCTCAAATAATCAACTGAAGGTCAGGGGTCCCTTTACAATAAGGCAGTGCTTGTTTATATTGAATTTTGCCCAATCATGGGTGGATTGATCAAAATTGGGCCTAATTGCTGATTGTTAAGACTTAATTGAATTAAAAGAAATTCTAAAAATTTGTGCAAAAGGACTGCTTTGCCCCTGCCTAACAATGTGTGAAATTTCAGAACAGTCCCTGCTGCTGCCCGAGAACTTGCGTGATCTTTTGTGGTTGACCCGGGGCTACTCTGATGCCAATTTAATCGAAAGAGTTTTGTTTTCAAGCCATGATCATGAGACTTGAAATTTGTTTGAATCTTGGAAACTTTGAATTGATTGTGCACTCATTCCTTGAGTGTGGTGATAGTTAGAACTCACTTTGGGAAGATGGCACAAGGCTACTTATGCAAGAAAAATGGTGGGTGAAGAATGGTGAACCCACTAGTTGACTGCGAGTATGGGTGTCGAGATGGCTCACCATTTTGTGAGTATGGGTGAGACGCACTGGGGAATGATGAAAGATGGTAATGATGAATGGACTCACTAGGGAGGTAATGAAGATGAAGCATGCACACGACGAGTCGGTTAGGGAAGGCGTGCATGGAGATGTATATAAAGGGCATGTGCGCATATGTGAACTCACTGGGGATGCAATAAAGGTGGTGTGCGCACACGAATGACTCCGTTAGGGAAGGCGTACTTGGAGATGCACGTAAAGGGCATGTGCGCGTATGTGGACTCACTGGGGAGGATATAAAGGTGGTGTGTACACACGAATGGGTTTGTTAGGCAAGATGTGTGTGAAGATGCACATAAAAGGGGTGTGCACGTATGTGAGGGTGTCTTTAAAGTCATGCCACCTAGATCTGTGCAAAGCAGTTTAACATCATGCAACCAGGACATGCACTGTGGTTTAAGATCATATAGCTTGGACTGTGGTTATGCAGTTTAAAGTCATGCAACTAGAACCATGCAATTTAAGGTCGTGCAATTAGACCTCCACTATAGTTTAAGGTCATATAGTTTGGACCGTGAATAAGAAGTTTAAAGTCATACAACTTCAACCACAGCTGTGTAGTTTAAAGTCATGCAACACGGACCATGGCTGTGCAGTTTAAGGCCATGCAGTGCAGACCATGGTTGTGCAGTTTAAGGTCATGCAGTGTGAACCATGGCTGTGCAGTTTAAGGTCATGCAATGCGGACCAGTAAGTGAGTCGCCATGAAGGTAAAGCTGTATGGGGGATAGGTCTGTGGATAGCTACTTGAATCCCTGGGGATAAAGATAGCTAAGTCTATACACAAGTAGAGAGGTTTAGACAAAGATGGCAGTCCTACGAGGAGTGAAAAGCGGAAGAGACCTCATCGGGGATTAGGAGGGCCAGTGTGGCTGTACAGGGATAATGAGTACTGGTATGGATGTAACTCTACTGAGAATGACAGGTCAGAGCACAGATGAACCTTACTGAGGGTTGAAGATATAAGAATGGCATGGACTCCATGGGGATAGTGGGTCGCAGTAAGATGTCACTCTCAGTGGAATTTTGGTGCGAAACAAACATATTGAGGATTAAAGGGGTAGGTACGACCCTTGCATGCATCTAACTCCACTGGGGGTGTTGATGAGGTACACCTTTAATGAATAGGTAGCCCATCTCTCGGTTGGATTTATGCGTATGGACCATTTGTCGTACCATGCATTACAGTTTTAGGGTCTTGAAGCTCAAACCATGGCTATGTAGTTTTACGTCATGCAGTTAGAACCATACAGTTGAAGGTTGTGCAACTATACCCTCGCTACAGTTTAAGGTCATGTAGTTTGGACCATGTTGCTAAGTCTTTTAACGTCATGCGGTTAGGATGTGCACTATGGTTTAAGGTCACACAACTAGACCATAGTCATAGAATTTTGAGCCGTGCGACGAGGCCTGAGCAATTTAAGGTCATGCAACTAGACCTCTGCTACAGTTTAGGGTCATATAGTTTAGACTATGGCTACGTAG
Source organism: Amborella trichopoda (assembly GCF_000471905.2). The sequence continues at coordinate 250,950 of NW_006499617.1, read as the reverse complement.
TTTAAGGTCATATAGTACGGACCAGAGTCGTACAGTTTTGAGTTGTGCGACGAGGACTAAGCAGTTTAAGGTCATGCAACGAGACCTCCGCTACAATTTAGGGTCATATGGTTTGGACCATGGTTGTGCAGTTTAAGGTCATGTAGCACGGACTGTAGTCATGCAGTTTTGATTCATGCGATGAGGACTAAGCAGTTTAAGGTCGTGCAACTAGACCTCCGCTATAGTTTAGGGTCATACAGTCATACAGCACAGACCGTTGTGTGGTGAAGGAATACCAGTCCATGGGGAACAGAGCCTTCACCAGAGACTGAACTCCCTGAGGAGTGAGACTGTGATGCAGGGAATGAACTTCCTGAAGAGGTAGTACAATGGTCTAAAGGGGAGTGTCGTGGCATGATCATGGCACTAAGTGGTTAGTGGCGCACGTGGCATTAGCCTTAGATGGTGCGTGCACGGTGTTAGGTACTTGTTGAAGAGCGCGACGTTAAAACCTTGACGAAGGTCATGGTGATAGCCTCTGGGAGAAGGCGCGCGGCGATGGCCCTTGACAAAGTCATGGGGCGATGGCCCTTTGACGAAGGCGTGCGGTGATGGCCCTTGAAGAAGGCACGCGACGATGGCCTTTGACGAAGGCGTGCAGCGATGGCCCATAACAAAGGCGTGCGGCGATGGCCGTTAACGAAGGCGTGTGGCACTGGCTTCTTATTCGAAATGCAGTGATAGCCCTTTCGGGCCTCGGGCTTGACCCGCCCTGACTTGGTCTTATTGTCGTCTAAAGATGAGGACTGCAAAGTCTTTCTTCGATTTATCAAGGGCAGCTTGCGACACTGTCGAGTATAAAAGGGGTAAAACCCCTTTCTATTGTATTTACCGAAGGGTAAGATTGTTAACAAGTTTCTAGAGAGAGAGAGCCTGAGCTTCTAAGAAGAGACTTCCGGCCAGAGTTTTGCGGCCAAAGTTTGCTGCAGTCAGGCCTTCAAGCACTTTCTGGTGAACTCGAGCAGGTACTGAGCCTTGTACCATGCTCGCGGATACATTTGAAGAGTGTCAAGGCTTTCTGAACAAGGAACAGTCCTTGGGGCCTTAATAATATTTGCAAAGGTGCTCTGCCAAAGTTTCGCAGAGAAGTCGCGAGAGTCTGACGGTCCTCTGGCTATCAGAAGTAAAGAAGGAGCAGCAGTAGTGAGCTCACCGAGAATTCAGTGGAATTCTGGTGAGTTTGTGACAAACTGGTGAAGGGCAAAAGTAGGGAGAGAGGCAACCCACAGGGAAGTTTCCAGGGATTTATGATGGCTTTCTGTTAACTTTGGTAATGAATAGAAGGCAGGAAATGGATTTCCGGTGAACATGAACGAACTCCCAACGAAGAGGGGAAACAGTTGTGGCAACCCGAGGGGTTGCAGCCGTGCAACGGTCGAGAGGCAAAGGGTCGTGGGACACCGAATAGTCACCCTCTGCATGTGCGATGTCAGGCCACGTTGCGATTGTCAAGCGGCATGGCCCGACTTCAAGGGACGCACATGTGACACATGTGAACAGCTGGAGCACAGGCATTTTTGATAGTCCCTTGGTCATGGGACGGCGATACCTTCTTTTGGTTGCGAGACGGTGATAGTCATGCCCTTTGCTGCGAGCAGCAATACTTAACACTTTTGGATAAAGCCGTCCGACGGATGCCTTCTCGACGATTAGCCAAGGCCTCTAAGACCCCTAGGATTCAAGTTTCTTCAAACAAGGGCCTCGTTGTTATTGAGGATGAGGAGCCTCTCATTACTGAGAATGAACTGCATTCCTCTCCTCAGCCTCCTACTTCTGGAGGTGAGAGTGAGTACGACCTGATAATAATGGGTAACATGGCAATTCTCTTGCCAACTTGAGAGGGAGCCATGCATCTTCTGCTTGAAGGTAACTTATCATAAGTTTAGCTTTTGTAGTCCCCTCCTTTTTGGGACAAGTTGTTCATCCTCTTGTCTGGCGCATTTGCAGAGGCTTTGTTGTATTACAAGCCGTGAGGCCTTTCCTTGCACAAGTTACTAGGCTCAAGTCTCTGAAGACAATGGACGTGATCTTCTAAAAGCTGCTTATCAACTTTTCAATCAGGCTTCTTTCTTTGAGCTGGTCATGTTCCCCTTTTTGGCGAAGAGGCTGATAGGCAATCTTCTAGACTTAGATGTTCTATGTGCAGACTTGTTCAAAATGAAAGTGACTGAAATGGATTAATAGGCTAGCACGGTTCTAGATTTAGAAGAATCAACTTCTATTGAGAAATATCCCTCTATCAGGCCTTTGCTTAAGTTTTTCCCTCGACCTTTGACTGTCACAGATTCCGCGATGTCACACTTAGGTAACCTTAAAACCAACCTGCTCAAGTGTCAGTTCGTTCACCTAGATTTCAAGATTTCGCCTACAAAAATTCTTTCGATATTCAAAGAAATCGCATGTTTTGAAAATGAAGATGACATGGCGAATCTTGAACATAACATCAACGATTTGGAAGGATTGCTTGCTACGGCCCATGAGGTAGGAAAAGACCCATTTTCTCCTCAGTTGGGACGTGGGGAATATCCTCCTTTGGTTAGAAAGTTTGCCCTTCTCCAGGTGACAGTTATGATGGATGGAATCAAGTGGACACAACAAGACTATTATAGGCTTAGTCTTGAGAATGGAGTGAACGTCTTCATTTATGATTCCTTGTATAAAAATTGCTAGCGATAGTACTAAAATGTCCTCCTTTGCCTTTTTGTAACAATCTTCGATTGATGAATGAAACAACCCTTTTCGTTTTTTCTGCATAATTCATGTCTCTTATTTTCCTTCGTTTTCTATTTCATTGCTTCCACACTTTCATAGCTTGGGATGAAAAGAAAAGCTCAATCCTTGCTTCGTCTTATGACAACCTGATGTGGCTTTAATGACCTCGAATGGGGGAGCAACTGCTTCCTCACCGCTGAGTGTTTGATTGAATAGGGGCTCATAATTCATGGTTCTCATGTGTTTGGTAAGCCTGTTCGCTGTAAATACTCAAGTCTGGGGGAGCCTTGGCTTCGATTCGAGGTGCATTGCTTTTGATCTCATCATAAGTCTTAGTCTCAAGGGCAAACCCCTTCAAGTGCTTTGAAGCGATGTGCATAACCTCTAACTGATTCTGGAGGCTATGAACCTCACATCTCAGCTCTGCCATGGGATCTCATTCCTGAGAGCTGGAGGGCTGACTCTTGTCTGCCTATATTCCCTGAGAAGTGTAAGACCTTTTAGCTGCCGGTCATTCCTTAGTTCAAGGAGGATGGAATTTGGAGCACCTTCCTTTGTGGTTGGTGTGCCAATCTAAAAGAACCATGGGGATATGAAGGACCTTTGCTGGTCCGGTGTGTAGGTGACCCTCGATGCTCGAAGGTCTACCTTTGGGGCTTCCACGAGCTCAGATGCTATTTTTAACTCATCATTTTGTTCTAGCAATTTAGAAGTAGAGGGGGAAGCTTTGTCTTCAGGAAAGGACACCATGACCTCAAAGAGGTGGAAAGGTATACTCGGGTAGATCGGAGTCAAAGGGAGGATCTTGCCCTGGCTTTCCTCTTATTTGAACATGTCCATGATCATTCGCCCTAGATCTTCAACGTCATCATGGGATGAGGGTCCTGTCTCTCTCACAGGCTTTCAACCATCATCCTTTAACTTTTCTAACGCTGGAAGGTCTGTGAAATAGTACCTGGCATAAACATAGTGAGTCTTGACTATAGGGAACGGTCTTTTGTTAGCTTAGACCGTGTGTTGTCTCCCCTCTTTGATGTATTTAAAGCATTAGTGGAGCGTGGAAGGAACCACCCCTTGATCGTGAAGCCAAGGGCGACTAAGAAGGACATTGTAAGAGGTATCAATGTCGATTACATGGAACTGGGTGTAATCGTTGAGGTCACCACTCTTGCGACGAAGGCGCACTATGTCAGTTGGCTTCTCCCCTGATTAGTTGAACCCTTGCACGGTGATGTGCGTAGGAGTGAGGTCGTCAGACCCTTATCCCAATCGGGTGAGGATCCTTCTTAGGATCAGGTTGACTGTTGAGCCTCCATCCAGCATGATCCGGTTGATAGGGCAGGTGTGGAGTTCACCATTCATAAAGAGGGGGTGATTGTGGAATTTTCCTCTCAACTGAAGGTCGCCTTTTGAAAAAGATATTGTCCAGCACCCAATCAAGCTGGCCGGGTCAACCTCAATAGGCTCCACCTCGATCTCATACACCTCTGGGTTAGAACGAGCTTGAACCAGATCCATACGGTAGTCCCCAGATAGTAGGAGGGAATCGTAGATACTTAGAAAGGCTGGAAGCTTTCTCAATTGTCCAATTCAATCATATTCACTTTATCCTCATTAGCCTTTTGTGTTCCTGATCCAATCACTAGTGTAGGTGGTAGGATAGGCTTAGGAACAGGCTTTGGTTCGGTTTTGGTTAGTGATACCAGCTGACTTTGTTGTTCTGTTGGTACGGTCTGGGTTAATGGGGAAGTAATAGGGACTTGTATTAGGGATGTAGAGGTTTAAAGTTTAGGCTTAGGGAAAAGTGAAGGATCAGGAAATTTGAGGACCTTGAGCTTTTGAGGTGTGGGTTGTAGCTTCTTCCCCGATCTTAGACTCATTTGCCCGGTGCTAGATGGTACTTCCAAGATTCACCATATGGGAGGCTTCTTTGGAGGAGGAGCTTGATGATGGCTCAGTTTTTACTCGGGTTGACAGGGCGTCAGCGACAGTCAAGAATTCAGCCACCTAGGACAGCATTTCTCTAAGGAGCTTTTGTTGTGACTTACTGAGGGCAACCTCCAAGCGCTCTGTTTAAAGATTAGAAGTCTGCGAATTGTTGAGCTGCACCTGTAGCAGAAATAAAAGAGGAGGGAGGAGAAGAAGAGTTAGAACGTTCCTAGCTGCTTTTTGCGTCATCGCCGAAATTGGACATTTGCAGGGGGTATTTAAGCTCTTGCCCCAACTTTGACCCTTGTGGGGTTGCTTTTAGTGTCATCACCCATATTGGAGGAATCCCGATCTGCAGGTGACTCAGGGATGTCTGCTAATTTGATGAAAGGAGAAGGTGAGTTGCGCCGGGGATGAAGTCTTGCAAGGTCGATAGAGGAGGAAGAGGCCTGAGAAATTCTTCCTCGACCGATGGCTAAGGGATATGATTCCTTTGGCAGGCTGTCCTGGGTGCTCGCTATCTCCTTTCGGATCACTGAGGAGGTGTTTGGACTGCCCTATAAGGCTGGTGAGTAGTCCTATCTCGGTGGACTGCATCACACTTCAGGGACTTGGACCTACTTCTCCCATAGTAGACTTCCCAGGGCTGAGAAGTTGAGGGCTCTGAAGGGTCCAGTGTATGCTAGTAAGGGACCTGCAGTGGGGTCTCCTCTTGGATGGGAGCGATAGCTTGGAAGTGCTCGGGGAGAATGACGCAGATGACGTGGCCTTCTTGTACCTTTCGAGTGACTATAGCTTCGAACCCAGAACATTCTTTCAGGTCATGGCCCCATACATGGTGATATGGGTACCAATGGTTTTTCGTACCCTGGGCAAGGCATTTAGACTGTCTGGTGGGCTTAGGAGTGATGAGGCCCTGTCGGAGCATTGCCTCGAAGAGGGCCCATAGGGGGTCTTGCTCAACATTTCCTTGGGCTTGCGTCTTGAGATCTTCTTACACAGGGGGAAGAGGGACTTGAAGGTGTCCTTTTGGGTTGCCTTGAACCTCTTGGCACTGCTGCATCTTCTTCGTCAAGATTTTGTGGAAGCCAGTGCATTCGTTGACATCATGGCCACTCATTTGGTGATATACGCACTAGAGGTTCTCAATCCCTGGAGGCAGGAACTTGGGTTAGCTTGTCAGCTTCAGTGTGATGTGTCCCTCTTCACACAGAGGATAGCAGGTGCCTCGTCACCCTCTTGGATTATCACTATATGTGAGGCCTAAGTTGCCCTAATTACCTTCTTTAACTCTTAGAGCTTTATCTGACCCTGGTTAATAAGATCTCTCCTATGATAGGCGCAGTACCTCTCATTCCTCTCCTGTCTAACCGGCTCTACGGTGTTGATCTCCGACAACTGGATCATGTTCTATTCTATCAGCAGTCAAAGCAGTGAAGGAGTCCACTCCTTGTCGAAGAGGTAAAATTTATTCTGGTGCTGGATCTAGAAGTCATTTTACTTAGAATTTTTAGGAGGCGGGACCTTATTGTAAGACTAATGCTTGCCCTCGACCTGAGGCATCTGTGCCTTGGAAAGGTCTAAGGTTTGTGGAGTCGCACTGACGAGGGCTGCCATGGTGCTTGAACAATCCCTCAATATGAACTGCCTTAGAGATGAGCTCTGACATGGTGTGTTGATTGGATGCCTCGACATGCAAGGCGATCTCGGGAAGCATGTTTCGTATGCGTGTCTGGACCGCTTCCTTCTCAGTCATAGGAGTGGCAAGAAAGGTTGCCAGCTCCCTCCATCAGGCGATGAACTTGTCAACTGGCTCACCAGAGTCTTGCATCAAAGTTTGGAGCTCGATGGTTTCCACATTCCTTTGGAGTTCGTAGAAGCATTGGTAAAACAACTGCCCCATTTCTTGCCATGTGTGCACTGAGCATACTACTGGCTGGCCCTTTGAGAGGCTCGACAAACGGATGTAGGAGAAGTCACCCATCAGTTGGCGTCTCCCTACAAGCTGCTTGTAAGTGGGCAGTATGCTGGTGAGGGGACGTAGTACCATTGAACAAGGGGAGTTTCCCTTTTTTGTAGTTTGGGGGAAACGATACCTGGTCAATGTACAAAGGGTATGGTTTCTGGTTGAGCGGCACCTCTTGCATGCCTGGCACCTTGTTCTTGAGGCTATGGGCCACCATGGCATTTACATTGGTTTGGGAGACCCCGCGGGAGGCAGATCTTTCTTGGGCGGCCGGTGGGGGAGTTTGCTTGGGAATCATTTCCTCACCGGTTGGGGAATCGGTCAAAGAAGGGGACCAGGAAGCTTCTAGGCATTCCATCTTCTCAATGATGGATTTCATCTGCTCTTCTTGAGCGTCATCCGGATCTTCTATCACCATGACACTAACCATCTCTTCTGAAGGGTCAGAGCCTGGTGGTGCAGTGAACTGTCGTGGTTGGCGAGTCATGGTTGGAAAGTCAGTCTGGAGGGGTCCAGCCTACCACGACTGGACTCGAGCCTTATATGTCAATCGTGTGAGGATTGGTTCTCGATGGTGTTGGAACCGTGGCTTCTGGGCAGTGATGACCAAGCAATACTCTTGGACCTGCTCAGGTTCTGAAGTTTGGAGAGGGAAGAAGGGATTATGAGGCAGGAGATCACCAAGGGGGGTGACCTCAACTGCCTTGGAGGTTTCTTTGGTCAAGATCTGCAGGCCCTTGTTTTGCTTAATCCTGAGGCGGTTGTGGACTTCATTCTAGAACCGAGCCTGAGACATGGACTGCCCCACTTTCTTTGAGCATGCAAGGGCCATGTCCATGAGTTGGAGCAGGGAGTGGAGTCCAAGGACAGAAGGCATCCTAGGTTTCTGCCTTAGAGGTTGGAGGCTTTTGTCTAATGTTAGGCCGTTGTCCCGAATCACTTTGTGAGGCCCGGGTGGGTGGCTGACCGGAGGCTGGCTCAAGATGGTACTCTTAGGGAAGGCCGTTGAGTACCAGGGCTCTTGGTGCTTACTTAGTGTCACGAGAGTGACAAAGGAATTAGATGGTTCATGACTCCACCTGAGTTTTGACCGAGGAGGAACCTGTAAAGATGGTACGTGTGCACCCTTAGGGTTAGTCGTCCGGGTGACTTGGGGGTTAGTCAGGGCTCGATCAATGGGCTCGACCTAAGGAGGCCGATACCTGTGAGCTTGTGTCTGTAAGGGACCGAACAGAAGCCCATCTCTCACAGGGTGAAGCTATGAGTGTTGGAAGGGAGGACGGAGCAGTCGAGCCTCATGTGCTTCAGGTGGCATAGAGCTAGCACTGCCCTCAGCTAAAGAAAGCAAATGCATGGCGCACGTAGGGTTTGGCTAGAGAAGGTCTAACCCTGAATGCGAGCTCAAGGCGACGTGAAGGTCTCCCCGAGGTCTGGCTCAAGTGGATGTACCACGAGCCCTTAGGTGTGTGCGGTGTGCAGTAGTACATGTGCTACCAATGCAAGGGGCCTTGGTGGAGGGTCCACCAGGGTGAGGAAGGAGGGAGTCAGGGACCTTTAAGTCCCCTCTCGCACTAACCCAGGAAAGAACCTGGAAGTCAGACTACTAGTCGCAACTTAGCAAAATAGTAGGGAAGGAAGCTTGAGCAGTTTGCTTCCTTGGGATAGTCACAAGTGCGAGGATAAAGAAGGCTCCGACTCCGATGAACTGGTGGAACAACCCAAATGCCATAGAAATTAATGCAGAAAGTAAAAGAGGATACTAGTCAAATAAGAGCAAACCGATTAAGGGGTAGTAAGTCCTTAGTGGAGTCGCCGAGCTGGTTTTGTGCCTCGATCTCGCCCTCTGGATCTAGATGATCAGGTGGCATGTATCTCGGGTTTCTAGTGAACCACGGATTTGGGATCTCTCTCTCGAAACCTTTCTCAAGAGCAAGGGCAGGTATACCAACTGATGAGAGACAAATTTAAGGTGGGCTTGAGACTTACTCGGGTTAGCTCACATGGACACCCCCTTAGATCACGTCGGAAAGCCCCTTAGCTGTTTTAGCTGGTTCGAAATTGCCTCCCTTGACCTGTAATCTCCTTTTTTTTCTACACAACACTTCTATGGTTAATTTGCAAGACAAGTGGGTCGAAGAGACTCACCGTTGTATTACGGTAATGCTCATTCATATGGCTAAGAATGTGAGAGGTTAGGATGATAAAGTGGAAGTTTCGATCAAATGTCGAAAAGAGAAGAAAATTTGATGAGGGATGAGACTAGTTTGATGGCCGGACAGTGACCGACTCAAAGTGGTAGCAAGATGGGCATGGTACTTTGGACCAGCACAGCAGCAATACTACTCAAAACTGAGGCCGATATGGTGGTGTTCGATTTGGTCAACCCTCAATCAAGTGAGAAGAGGAGAGAATGACGACGAGGAATGAGATGGCAAAGAGATAGGGTCCTGACGATGCCAGGAGTCGCCACCCACGACCGTGGAGTAACGGTGTCATGACCCTTGGAAGGCGCTAGACACTACTGCTTGCGACATGTGGGGAAGCAGGGAACTTCGGACAACGTTAGGCATTACTGTTGGCAACACAAGAAGACAGTGCACCCTTGCGGGGGCGGTGAAACCCTCTCGTGAAGCTCACGACAATAGCCATTTGCTAAGTGCGTGGCGATAGTTCTCATGAGATGCACGGCGGTAGGCGTGGGATGCAGGGGGAGCGACGATGAGCCCTAAACGGACAAAGGAGTCCCGCAGACAGTGATAGGCACCGTGCAAGCAAAGAAAGCTTGTGGGCAGCGATAGACATTTCCGAGACCTCTCATGGGCGGCGATAGGCATCATCATCTACGATAGGCACGTGACGGGGGAAGACCCTTGTGAGCGGCAATGAGTTTCACGATCTGTGCTATTCACTGAGGCACGAGGATGCATTTGTGGACGGTGATGGGTTGTGTCGTCTGCAAGCCTCATTGGGAGGTAGAGATGCATGAACTGAAGGAGAAGGAGGCTCGCGCATGGTACTACCATCGCTATGCCCGACAGCACTGCTACTGCCGTGCGTGGCCTCTGAGGGGAGCTCAGATGGAGAAGATGAAGAAGAAGGAGAGGAAGAGAGAGAAGACGGAAAAAAAAGAAGAGAGAGAAGATTTACCTTGAGCCTTGGGGTACCGGTCCAAAAGTTTCTCTCACCATACTCTCTCTCCAAACATGACCCTATAATGAGAAGAAAGAGAAACTTTATTCAGTAAAGGGAAATATTTCTATGTCCCCCCTACAACATAGAAGTTTTATGTTCCCCCTTATCCAACCGTCCATTTTTTAATGGAGGGCTAAGATTGCCCCAATCACAATGTCATTTTTCTACACTGTTTTATTTTTAATATTTTTTATATAAATTGTTTTGACCCCAAATTTGGATGTCCATTCATATATTAAACTCTCACTAACAAAAAATATAAAACAAAAATATTTTCAATAAATTAAAATGACCAAAATACCCGTGAAAGATTCGAGGGCTATTTTGATAATTATTTTTTATTAAAATTTTATTGTTAATATTTTTTATAGGTGCGCCCCAATGAGAAGATGGCACGTACCAAATTTAATATTAAAAAAAATTGCATTAAAAAACTAAAAATAAAATACTTTGAGATGTCGGATCTAAGATCCGACGGTGAGTGGCCCTCTTGATAAAAATGGACGGCTAGATGGTAGGGCGAATATAGAACTTTATATTGTAGGGGGAACATAAAAAGCTTTCCCTTCAGTAAAAACTCTCTCTTTGTGTATTCTTTGTGTGTGTGTCTTTCCTCCTGCGTACAATGATGGTACATGGTATATATAGAATTTGCCCCAAACATGGGTGGATGAATAACAGTAACCCTAATTACTTGAAATTAAGATTAAATTGAATCAAAAGAAATTATAAAATAGGGTGAAAAATGATAGATTTGCGCCTTCCTTACAATTTATAGAATTCTTGAACAGTCCTTGTGTTGCCTTAGAATGTGCATGATTTTTCACGAATCATTCGGGGTTGTCCTGATGCTTGGTTAATCAAAAGATCATTGTCTTCTTATAAGGCTCGACTTGGTGATCGTTTTGATACCAACTTCGAGCCATGGATCGTGTTTTTAATGCACAATCATGTGACTTGAAATTTGAATGGATCTTGAAACTTCGGATCGATAATGTACTCGTTCCTTGATGTTTTTTCGATGATTGTTTTTCTGAAGCACACTAAGCATGCTGTTACGATCACAGAACATCAAACGAAGCTCGATTCCATGTCCGAACGAAGATTGTGCTACTTTGGAATTTTTGCCGAAATATGGAATTTCAGAGACAAAATTTACAGCCGCTTTGTCGGCTTCATGTGCAGAATACGATCGGTCATCACGTACGAGGTTTGAGTCAACGATAGCCCAAGACCTTACGCACGTGATGGAATTTGTCTTGCGTCGATCGGGCTCACGAGCGGCTTGATTTGGTTGCTCGAGCGACGTACCACGCTTCTGAATTTCCTGCACTTTCTTCACGGATCAGCAACAGTGTCTAGCTTTTCTTCACGCTCAGACGTCGTCACGAGGCGTGCCACATATCGAAACGCACGTCTTGATGAGACGAATACGTTAACAAAATTTGAACTTGATCCGTCCTCGAACGAGTGAGATATGAGCATCGAAAGTCACTAGTCGGGACTGTCCCTTTAATGGGTTGAGTTGCAGGGTGGCCGCATAAGAATAACCTACGGCTCCTCCTGTTTCTCTCTTTCGCCTATAACATTTTCTTGGGATATCCATTCAAGCTAAACTCTGACCCCTGAGGGTTTTCAACCGTGTCGGATCTTGGTCTCATAGCAAATTGAGACACCAAAAATGTAGCTCTAGTTATAGGGTCCATTTCAGGGTGCAAGAGGGCAACTCTACCAGAATTTTTTCTCAGTCTGCGCTACCTTATACATGTCGGAATGAGGCAAAACTTGGTAGGAGAATTTTGAGAGACCTTATGAAGATCTTGGCCAGTTTTTGGGCTATTCTGAGAGTGTCGAGATTTCCACTATTTGCTAGGCTTTTATTAAGAGAGGGCCTCATGATGATGGAAAATATCCACCAACAGACGCTATCATGTGCAAAATCTGACCGTTCATCATGTAGATGGTTTGGACTGGAGCCTTAGACCTTACACACATCATGATGGAACTAGTCTCACTTTAATCTGATGCGCAAGTGTCGTGATTTGACGCTCGAGCGAGGCATGTTGCTACTTATTTTCCTGTACCTTTCTTCACAAATCAGCAACTTCTCCCTGCTCAGGCATCGTCATGGGGCATGCTACATATCAAAATGCTCATCTTGACGAGACAAACACACTCATAAAATTTCAACACGATTCGACTCTGGACGAGTGAGATATGGCTCTCGAAAGTCACTACCAGAGACTGCAAAAATAGTCACCTTTAACGGTGATTAGGTGTAAGGAGGGCGCACAAGAATAGTGTGTGGCTTATCCCTTTTTGATAGTTTACTCATAACTTCGTCTTGGAGTACCCAATTAAGCCGAAACTTGACCCATAGTGTTTTTTTTTCCATGACGGATCTAATGGTGGTAGTCCCATAGTAATTTGATGCACCAAAATAGTGTTCTAGTTACGAGCATTTTAGGGTGCAAGAGATTGATTTTTCCCAAATTGTTTCTTTGTCTGCACTGCCTTAAACATGTCAGATCGTGACGAAACTTGACTGGTGGCCTGTCTAATTCCTTATGAACATTTCCACTAGTTCTAAGGCAATTCTAAGACTATCGAGAATTCCACTATAATTCAGGCTTTATTGACCGCCTTCCTCTTTATTCCGCATCAAGGACCAAGGTGCTGAAAAATGTCTTCAAACAGCTTGCCCCACCAAATGTTGTGCTTCAAAAGAAGTGAGATGGACAACATTCGAAAATTTCTTTCGGCTTTATTACTTTTTTCTTCCTAGCCACAAGACTACATGAACCCCGAGGAGATGTTAGTAATGTTGCAACTAAGATGCTCAGACGTTTGGATGCAATGTAAAAGTCTATCTGTTGAGACTTTTGGGGGAGAAGATACATTTTTTAGGGATCCTGCTGAAGTCTTCACCCTCAAGGGACCATTTGTATAACTCCTACAGGGGATGATGGTAGAACACTCACTATGGTGATCGAGTTCAGACATGCATGACACTAGCCACTGTAAGAACCACAAATTCTCCAGTCATGGGGCACACACGACGATAGAGTAAGTAGAGGGGCAGCACAGTGTGTGTAGTAGAGGAGGCACGTGCCCGACAGTAAGGATGGACTACCGCCACACATAAATGAAGGCATCGCCACACATGAACTAGAGTATCGTCGCGCGTGTAAGGGACTATCGCCGTGCGCATAAGGGATTATCACTGCAAGTGTAAGAGACTAGCGTCACGCGTGCAAGGGACTATCACCACGCTTATAAGGGACTATCGCTGCGTGCGTAAGAGACTATGCGCGTGCTCGTGAGAGATTATATCCATGCGCATAAGAGGCTATTGCCGTTCGCGTAAGAGACTATCATTGTGCGTGAACTGGAGAATTACCACGCGTGAAGGTAAAAAAGAGTTGACACCGCGCATGAAAAAGGAAGATGTGACCGCTGCCAGCGTCGCACTTGTCAGTGCCGTACGTGTCAGCGTCGTGCCTGTCAGGACCCTACATGTTAGCTGCAGTGACCTTCACCTAGCCCTTAAGGACTTTAGCCCTTTCCCTCACTTCTTGCCACTGTCTCCCTCATTCTCCCAAAACTTTTTGGACTCTCACTTTCTCTCTCTAGAGCTCAAGCGTGAGCCCTCAATTTTCGTTGTGTCTTTGAAGAGCCTTTGGTTAGAGTTAAGGAAAACCATCAAAGGCCATGAGGTGAGGTCAAGGACACCATGAGAATCAATGTAAGTGGGTTTAACTCTTGTGCATCGATGGTGGGTAGGATGACAAATTAAAAATGCAATGTATGAATGGGTTGATGGGCGATTGAAATATTAGATTCATGCTTCTCAATATCATGACTGTTTCAACCATGTAAATGATCTTGTTATTCATGAAAACTTATGAGATAGTTCACAGTGAGACTTGTTGACATGACCAAGGTCCCATTCCTCAAGGGTACCTTGGCCATGAAACGTTTGAGTGTTCTTTAAAGGCATGTTAACTTGAGAATAAGAATTTCCAGGACTGTGACTGTTTTTACATCAAGGTGTTCAGTGGCCAAATGGTGTCCAAATGGGACAAATCGATCTCAAATGGAAGATATGTAGGTCTACTTCAAGTTTGTGTTCTTATGTCATGATAAGATTTCACATGTATTGAAAGATATAGCCTAAAATGTAGAGACATGTCACTACTCACAATCGCCATAAAGTCCAGCAATTGTGACCCTTATTGGGCCTAAAAAATGATGCCCAAAAACCTTCAAATCACCACCATTAGAAATATTTTCAAATGTAATCAAAGTTGCATGTTTTAAAGATTTTGGAATTCCCCAAGGATTCTGATCCATATGCCGAAATGCATGATTATATCACGGCACTCTATTGCGAGGGAAACTTTCCAGCAACTAATGCTAACCTTCCACTAAGCTAATGCGAATGCCATATGATAATTTTCATACAAATGCTATATGATAGGCTTCATGTGAATGCCGTAAAGATATGTGCATGATGCCGTATAACTGCACCTTGTGAGAAAAAGGGGGCCACGAGCACAATATTGATGAAATGAATGCTAAATGCTAGTAAGAAGACTTACGTGTAAATGCCCTATGAAAGCTTATGAAATAAATGTATTTTGCTAAATTCTATGATGTTATGATGAAATATGATTCATCTGTATGAGACATTGACTTATGTGAATGAATTGAATGCTTAAACATGATGAATGGCCACCGCTTAGATTGTTATTGACCGCTACGCGGTGGGACACTCACTGCTAGTGGATACTATTATGATACTATGATGGATGGCCACTGTTTATATTGTTATTGACCACTACACGGTGGGACACTCGTCGCTAGTGAGTATTATCATGATATTGCCTGCTATGTGATGGGACACTCAACAGTAGTAAGGAAAGTGATGCCGGCATATTCCCTAACCTGTATAATGATAGGAACGGGTTAGGGGAAAGGATAGAGGGTCGCACCCTATATTCATGGAATGAAATGAAATGTGATGAGATATACAATTGATACCTTTCAAGGTAAGGGCCTATGGAACCCCCAATGTGTGTTGGGGACCGTGTACATGTGTTGAGGGTATTATAAAGTGGATTACCCCACTTGTCATTATCCTCCCTCCTGTGTGATGGTATAGGTCCTAAGCAACGGCATTGGCTTAACCTGATGGATAGGGCCTCTACTGCGGGAGTAGGTAGTTTAGGGAGTGAGTGGGTGATGGTCAAATTTTTTAATAAGAAATGTTTTATGATTACACTGATTGAATGCTAATGATTACACTAATTGAATGCTCATGATCACACTGATTTAATGCTAACTTCCGTTTAAATGAAATATTCATATTCGTTGTTTTGACATGATATTCATATAGGCTTAACTATGACTTCATATTGATGGATTAAACTGTGATCCTACATGGATAAAATTGTTATAGAGGCATAACACTATATCTTCTTACTGGGCTTTCGAGCTCATCCCACTATTTTTCTTTCCCCTCCTTGTAGATTGAGAGCACCAGGTCCAGAGTCCGGAGCACGGGAGCAATTGGGGAAGCAGAGCAGCCACCTCGAGAAGGAGTTAGTGCTTGTATGAAGTCGGGCTCTTAGCCCTTTTTGTAACTATTTTATGTAAACTCTATAATCACAGGCCTTGATGCCTTGAACTTTAGTGTCGAAATTTTGGAGAGGATTATAATGTAATATATTTTGGATTAATGGGTTTGCCAAGTTTTGAAATTGTTTGTAGTATTTCCATGGTTTGCTCAATTATCGAAATTAAAGGCATTGAGTCCACTCTTGCATGAGTGACAAATGTTACATTGGGATCAGAAACCCGCGCTCGATCGCTTGTCACCATGTAAGGTACGGTGGTCGAGGGCAGGGTCGTGATAGCCACGGATAGCAGCAACATACGCGGCAGTAGCATTGGTACACACAACGCTAGCATGAGCGACGCTAGTATGCACGGGAGTGGTCATGGACAGTGGTAGTATTAGCACACACAGCGTTTGTTGCACACGATGTTAGTCACGCTTGGCGATACAGATCACAGCCAATGATAGCCTGCGTTTGAGGCTTGGGCTTGGGCCCAGTCCAGTCGGGACCATCAGAAGCTCGATGCTCGGCATTGCACAGGCGGTGGTAAGCCTTTGTTCAGGCTTTGAGTCTAAGCCCAACCAGGTTCAGCCCATCTAAAGGTAGATACTCGACGTTGCGCAGGCTGCGATAAGCCTTTGTTCGGGCCTCCGATTTGAGCCCGACCTGGTCCGACCCATTTGAAGGTTGATACTTGGAGTTTCATAAGCAGCGATAAACCTTTGTTTGGGCCTCGGGTTTGAGCTCGACCTGGTCCGGCCCGTTGTAGTTTGGCCTTCAGGGACTTGTCTGGTATTCTTGCTTTGTGACAGGCACCTTGGGGAAGCTTCGGCTATCTAAGGGGATTTACCCCATTTTTCACTGTTTTTATCTTAAGTAAAATAATAACAATCAAAGAGAGGAAACGACTTCTGGTGAGAACTCTGGTGTGAAGCAGAGTACTCGGGTAAGGGTTTGCAGGAAGTCTGACGAGTAGGAGAAGGCTCCGGCTATGAGGCGAGAGCACCGGCAGGGAAGACAAGGATAATCGCGATGTTTGTTGCCTGGAATTGAGGAAAAGGCAGCTTGTCGAGGTGAATTGAGGTTTCAATAGTGATTCTTTGGATACTTGAGAGGTGGGAAAGAGGCAGGCGAGGATCACCGAGCAATTTAGTGGATTTCCAGTCATTTCTCGGTGGTTTTCTGTCGTCAGGGAGTAGTGGGAGAGTAACAGCGATGAGTGGAAGTGTTTTCACGACGAGCAGGAGTGTTTTCCCAACGAGCAACCGAAGGGTCGTAGGGAAGGAAAACGGTCACAGGAAGGCAGACGGTCACAGAAGATGAAGAGTCTCAGGAATTCGATTTGTCGCAAAATATGAGGAGTCTCAAGAAGGTAGACAGTCTTCTGGAAGAAGAAAAGTCATAGGCAGTCGAAGGGATAGGGAGACGAAGGGTCTCGATGAGAGGTTACCGTCGCAAGCAAACACGCGGCGTTAGTATCAAGCAGCGCTAGCCCTTAGTCCAACATAGTCGGCATTAGCCTTTTGTCAAACACTACCAATATTACCCTTAGTCAGCGTTAGCCCATTGTCAAACACTGCCGATGTTAACCTCACATGGAGTTGATTAGTGCCTCAGTCACGCATGATGCGCATGGCGTTAGCCGCATGTGGTGGTCGCCATTTGCTCGTGAATGTCAGGAAGTTATACCCCTCTATGGTCATGCTTGGCTACGAGTTGAGCGTGGAGATTGTTGCGACGATGTTCACGCATGGTGCTAAATTGGGTAGGAAAAAGGTGGTGATCAATGATAAGGCCTGGCTTATGATGCCTGTTGAAAGCCAAGTCTCAAGTATAATTGTGGAATCCATGTTGTTCTGTGGAAGGGTGGTCATTATGAAGAGGGCGTGCTCTCCATCATAGGTCAATTCCTTGCCAGAGAAGTCTACTTTGTATGTCTGATATACTCAATCAAAGCACTTCCACCTTCTCCTATTGTGAGAGTGACTTTTTGTCTGTAACTGTCCTCTTTTCCTTAGATACAAGAGCGATGCTGGGGCTCAACTGTTTTGTTTTCGTCAGATGCAAGAGCAGCACTTTAGCGCAACCGTTCTCTTTTCCTCAGATGCAAAAGATTTGTAACCTCCTTAATAATGGGCTTTGATTGTAACTCGTAACTCCTTCTAATGCAATAAAAAAAGTTAGACTTCATTTTGATTGCCTTGCTTCTCTTCTTTTTATTGCCTTTTTAACTTCTTCTTGTTATGCATTATCATCGACAATACTTCTTTAGATATCGCCCATTGATAGGGGGCATTGCTTCTTCTCCATCAGAGCGTGCCAGATGGAAGCCCTATTTGGCGATACTTTCTTGACTATGAAGGGACCTTCCCACTTAGGTTCCAACTTCCCTTTGCGTCAACCATGCATAACAATCGGCCTCTTGATGGCTAGAATCAGATCCCCAAGAGTGAATGAGCGGACTTTGACTGACTTGTCAAAGGCCCTCTTCATTCTCCCCTGGTTGAGTTCGAGATTCTGTTGAGCTTCTAACATCTTTTCATCGAGTGCATTCAGTTATTGATACTAAAGTTTGACTGTCACGCCCCAAGATTTCTAACATTCCTGAGGTGCAACAGACTATTCTTATACTAGGAAAAAAAATTCAAATTCCTATTAATATATAATGTAACAAAACAAATTTTTCTATTAATTAAAATTTGTACAAAGTTTGCTCACAATTGGTATTAACATGAAGTCTAGGTATACATCTGTTGATAGAACAAAACTTACAGGGGTGAAGTCAAACAAAAGTTACAAAGGAGAATTTAGTTATGACATGACTGTATCTTCTTCACAAGCTGATCCTGATGTGCAGTTAACTATGAGACTGCAATTACCCTGAAAAATATTTACCATAGTTTGGTGAGTTTGGCTACGCAATAAGTGATCATCATGGTCCTAAAAATAATCATGGTTGGAAGATATAAAAATTTTCTAAAGAATGTATATTAAAAACCACCTGAGGAAGAATTGCTAGCAAAAGCATTTATGAATAACAATCTCACTTTTCACAAATCCACAGTTAAGCAAAACTCAAATGAAGGAAATGCACATAAACATTTTAACAGAGATGCAAAATTCAAAGGATTTCACAAAATAACCTACTGGCATCCCAAGTAGGTCACCTATATACCCCATCAGCATCCTGATGGGTCCAAACAACCCCTGCAGGTCCAAACGTACCTCACCGGCATACTGGATGAGTCCAAATAGCCCCTATCGGATAGGCCTGAACAATCACTGCAGGCCCAAACATACCTCACCAGCATCCCGGATGAGTCCAAATAGTTCATACCGGCGTAATCGAATAGGTCCTAACAATCACTGCATGTCCAATCATACCTCACCGACGTCCCGGTTGAGTCTAAATAGTTCCTACCGACATAACCGGATACGTCCTAACGATCGTTGCAGGTCCACTTATACCCAAAATTATCTCTGAAACTCTTTAAACGTCAAAAAGAAACAATATCATATATGCGAAGTATCATTGAAAACATTAACATGAATTCACATGAAGCAATTTAATAACAATCACTTCCATTGAAATATCTCTAAGTAGCCATTTAAATATTTTATGCAATAATTTCTGAAAGGTAACAGTCCTGAAGAACATTCTTGAAATCTAACATGATAACAGTCTAGTATCAATAGATGAACTTTTATGAGAATCCAAAATTATCATAATTTATGGAATTGCCAATTTGTAAATAATCATTTCATAAGCAATACTACAATCAAGTGCAAAAATATCAGTTTTTCAAATAATGAGGCAGACATTTGCAAATGAATTTTACAATGTCTAAATATTCAAAAACCGTAGAAGGAAATCTCATAATTTTACTAAAAGCGAAAATATTACATTTATTTCTAATAATTTATAGTATTTAAAATTCTGAACAATAGAAAGGAAAATTAAAAATTTATTCCTAATAATTTACAGTATTTAAAATTCTGAACAATAAACAGGAAAATTAAAAAATTATTTCTAATAATTTACAGTATTTAAAATTTTGAACAATAGACAGGAAAATTTAAAATTTATTTCTAAATTTCTAATAATTTACAGCATTTAAAATTTTAAACAATAGACAGGAAAATTAAAAATTTATTTCTAATAATTTACAATATTTAAAATTTTGAACAATAGACTGGAAAATTAAAAATTTATTTCTAATAATTTACAGTATTTAAATTCCTAACAATAGATAAACTATCACAATTTTAATGAAATGATTATTCTTCTAGTCAATGAAGTCGCTTGCCTATAATATTTGAGAGGGAACTTTCGATAAAATTTGGCTTGAGAGAGAAGGAGTTCACTGCGTTTGTAGAAGGGAGAGCACGTTTGTAAGAGGGAGAGCTAGAAAGAAAGTTTTGTAGGGCGAGAGTCCTTACCCTCTTTCTATTTAACTTCTTAAAACTTATTATTATATTACTTTATTAAACTCCACCTCATACATGAGGTGTAGTACTAATATTAATTGTGTAATGTTTAAAACCCACGTCAACTAAAGGATGTGCCAATTGAAAGGAAAAGGTGAAGGGTAAAAGGGAATAAGAGTAGTGATGGTCCCTAAGAATGCCTATATGGACCACCATACTATAAAGAGCTTTTTTTTTATCTTATTTATTTATTTATTTATTTTTTATTATTATTATTGTTTGTATTTATTTCTATCAACAATATTAACATTACTTTTTAGTTCCCAAAATTCAGGGTTGTTACATTGACTCTCTCATCTTTAGTCAGTCCTTGATGTATAGCGATACACAGTGAAGGGAGTTGAATCTCAAGAGGTAAAACTGCTTCACCCCCATAGACTAGGGGATAAGGAGTGGAATCAATGGCATTTCTTGTAGTAGTGCGATAGGCCCACAAGGCTTCTGAAAGTTTCTCATGCCAATTTTTCCTTATTTTTTATACTGACTTCCTCAAAAGCCCACATAGAGTCTTATTGAAGGCCTCAGCTAAGCCGTTCGCCTGAGGGTGGTACATAGTTCAGGACTTCCCCTCGAAACCGAATTGATTAACCAAGCGATCAATATGATGAATTCTTAACTAAGGGTCGTTGTCAGATATAATCTGATCAGGCATTCCAAACCGGTATATGATGTGATGTCGCACAAAATTAGCCACCGTGGTCTCAGGAACTTGCTTGAGGGGGACCCCTTCAGCTCACATTGAAAAATAATCTATTGCAGCTAGAATAAAGACATGGCCCATTGCCGAAGGAGGGTCAATAGGCCCTACAATGTCCATACCCCATTGTGAGAAGGGCCATGATGCCACTGTAGGGTGTAAGGGCCCTGGAGGCTATGAACAAGGCTTGAGTGTATTAGGCAATCTTGGAACTTCTTAGCATAGTTTAAGGAGTCGGTAATCATCGAAGGCCAATAGTACCCCAATCTACGTATCTGTTCATAGAGCTTAGAACTGGACTGATGCAATCCACAGATGCCTTAGTGTATCTCTTCCAACACCTTATTTTCCTCCTGTGAGTCAACACATCTAAGAAAGAATATCATCAGCATATGGTCTAAAGAGAGCATCTCCTTCAAGGAGGGTGTACTTAGTAGACATTCGACGCACACTATTGCATTCAGCATGATCTTCGAGGAGTCTACCGTACTTTATAAAATTAATGATGGGCTCTCTCCAATCTTTTGCCTACTCGACTTCCACGCACACTGTGTCAAACAATTCTAGATCCCGTTTTTTAACCTTAGCTCCTGGATTCCGTGTTATTTCCTGTTCGATTTTAATAACCTCTTTGGCTAATAAAAGAGCTCCGAATGGATAAGGCAACCACTCGGGGAAGAGATTTCTCTCATCATCTGCATCTACCTCGGTTCTCTATTCAATGTGTCTCCATTTTGTCACCCAAACAAGCGTGGGCCTTGGGGAGGACAATTGAATTGTAGCCTCGAGTTTTGCGAGTGCATCAGCCTGTGAGTTTGACCGCTTGGGGATGTGACTCAGGGATACGTCATCAAACTGATCCATATCCGATTTTGCAGTATCATGATAAGGCTTGAGAGTGTATTCTCAAGTCATAGATTCCTTTAAGATGTCGTATCACCAACTCAAAGTCGCGATAGACCTTGAAGTTCTCCAAGTCTAAGGAAAAGGCTATTTCCAACCCAATTATAAGGGCCTGATATTTTGCCTTGTTATAGGAACTAGCTTCGGTGAGAGAGAAAGAAAGAGGAAGTACGCCTCCCTGATCAGATTGGAAGGCTCTGTCGTAGTAAAACTCCCACGCATGAGCAAGTTCTGCACATAACACTTCTTCATCATGGAGGTCACTTGATAAAGGAGATTCCACTGGTACTGGGTGTGTGCTGCAAGGAAATCAGCCAAAGCTTGGCCCTTAATGGCCTTTTGTCGGACATATGTTATGTCAAATTCCATCAGTAATAATGCCCACTTAGCAAGACGTCTTGATAGGTATGGACGTGACATGAGAAACTTTACTGGATCTGCTTTTGGTATAAGTCTTACTTCATGACCGAGCAAGTAGTGGTGGAGCTTTTGTATTGCGAAGATTCGAGCTACACACATCTCCTCAATAGGGGGATAATTCTTTTCGGCCCCTTGCATCCTGCGGCTGAGATAGTATAGTTCTGTCTCTTTCCCTTCGTCATTGTTCTGTGCCAATAATTCCCCAAGTGTCTCGTCTAGAGTGGTCACATACAAAATGAAAGGTTTTCCCGATATCGGTGTAGAAAGCACTAGAGGTTGAATAAATAATGCTTGATGTCATCAAGGGCCACTTGACATACTTCATCCCAGATGAATGGAGTATCGTTCTTTAACAAGTGCGTAAAAGGCTTACAGCGACCTGAGAGGTTTGAAATGAAGCTGCAGATATAAGCCAGCTGCCCTTGGAGGAATTGCAGCTCTCACAATTTTGTTGGTGACGGAATTTCTTAGATTGCCTTGATCTTGACTGGCTCAACTTCTAGCCCACGGTGTCTAACAATGAACCCTAAGAACTTCCCGAACGCACACCAAAAGTGCATTTCAAAGGGTTCATTTTGAGCTGATGAAGGCGTAACCATTCAAACACCTTTTCAAGGTCTCGCATATAGCATCTTTCTCTTCGGATTTTACCACCAAATCATCTACATAACATTTCACCTCTTTATGCATCATATCTTTGAAGATGGTCGTCATTCCTCTCTGATATGTGTCACCGGCATTCTTCAATCCGAAAGGCATCATCGTGTAGTAGAAGACCCCTTTTGGAGTTAAGAATGCGGTGGCCTCATCATCTTCTGGTGCAATCTGTATTTGATTGTACCCAGAGCATTGTCCATGAAGGAGAAGATCTGGAGCATTTCTGTAAATGGCAACGGGAAGTCATCCTTTAGGCATGCAGTATTCAACTCATGGAAGTCAATGCAGACCCTAATTTGTCTATTTTTCTTCTTGACCGGTACAACATTTGTCAGCCACTTTGGGTACTTGACTTCACAAATGAAGTCTGCTTGCCAGAGTTTGTTCACCTCAGCATCTATTTGCATTTCGACATCAGGCCTAAACCTCCTTGATTTCTGCTTGACAGGATTAATAGAGGGATCGATGCCGAGGCGGTGAACTGCGGCGTAAGGATCTAAACCAGGCATCTCATGGTAATGCCAGGCAAAGAAGTCTCGATTTGCTCGCAAGAAAGAAGTGAAATTTTCTTTCTCCTCTGGAGACATTCGTCGAGATAAAAGTGGGTCTGGTGTCTGCCTCATCCCCTAGAAGAATCTCCTCGAGTTTATCTGTTGTGGCTTGACCCCCTTCTTCCCATTCTTCTAGGGTTTCAAGCAACTCCTCATCAGTGGCTTTAGAGGTCTTCTCATTAACCTTGAGTGCAGAGACACATGATCTTGTCATCTCTGCTTCCAATAGAGCTCCAGTGTAGGTCATGATTTCCGCACCTTTCTCGAAACTGAGGAACATAAGGGTCGACCTCAAACATGGACAGCATATCAGGCTACAAGAGTTGATTTGAAGGTTACAGGGAAGTTGAGATTCAGCGATTGTGGGGCCAGAAGCACTCTCATATGAATCGCTTAGTCTTTGCATGGGTGTCTGCAGTGTTTGCCCCGTGTTAGCTGATACTTCATAGACCTGTACCATGTGCAAAGCTTCCTGAGAGTAGAAATTATGCCCTCTTGATTCTCTCAACCTTTGCTCAAAGTCAGGCTCAGGGGGCCACTGAGGTTTCTTTGACTTCTTGAGCTTCTCAGTAGAAGGGGATAGCTCTGACTTAGCTCGAACCGCCAAAGCGTCAGTGACCATCAAGAATCCAGCTACCTGGGCTAGTGTCTTTTTGAACCATCTCCGATGCGCCGTGCTTATATTGGTTCCTTCAAGTTTTATGTCAAGAGCCTCGAAGTCTTGACATTTCAAGGTTGTACCTAAAACAGACATAAAAGAGGAATGATAAGAAGAAGAAGAATAAGGGGTAGAAGGAGAAGGGTCAGTAGGTGAGGGAATTTTAAGGTCGTTCCCCTCATTGGACCGATCTAGGCAGCTTTTTATGTCATTATCAGAGTTGGACATGTGCTGGGGGGCTTTGGGTCTTTCCCCTGCTTAGACCGTTGAGGAGTTCTTTTAACGTCGTCACCCTCATTGAACGTGCCCCAAGTAAGAGATCGTTCAAGGGTATCCTACTGATGAGACGAAGGGATAAGGTCGGTGGCGACCGAGATGAAGTTTTTTAAACTCGACAAGGGTGGAAGAGGCCTGAGAAATTTTGGCTCGACCGGTGGCTGAGGAACATTGTTCTTTCTGTGAGCAGCCCTTGGTGCTCGTCTTCTTCTAGTCACCTTTACAGGTGCTTGGTCCATCTTGCTAGGTTTTTGAACAACCTTAGCTTGATGAATCGCTTCTCGTTTTAAAGACTTGAGCCTGCTCCACCTGTGATGGACTTATCATGGCTGGGAAGTCGAGGGTTCAACTGGATCAAGGGCATCCTTCCAGGAGTCTTGTGTTGAAACATCCTCATGGATAGGCAAAGTGCATTGAGGGTGTACATCGTAAGAAATGTAACCTCTCCGAACTTTTTCCACAACCATAGCTTCAAACCCATAACATTCATTCATCTCATGGACCCATATCTGATTGTATGGGCACCAATGATTCTTGGTCCCCTGGGCAAGGTTCTTGGGCTGCCTCGCAGGCTTAGGAGTGACGAGTCCTTGTTGAAGCATCACCTCAAACAAGGCTAGAAGAGGGTCCGAATTATCATTTCCCATGTCTTGGGTCAGGGGGTCCTCTTATACTAGTGGAGGAGAGACTTGGGGATCCCTATCAGGAACATCACAAACTTCTTGGCCTCTCTGCATTTTCATCGATAATAGCTTGTAGAAGTCAGAGCATTCGCTCAGGTCATGCCCCCATAACTGATGATATTGACACCAAGGACCCTCAACTCTTTGAGCCCGGTGCTTGGGTTGGCTTATTGGTTTTGGCATGATGAGGCCTTCTTAAAGCACCATGAAAAACAAGGTTCGAAGGATGCTGGGTGCCTCATCTTCCTCCTGAACTATCACTGTGTGGGATGCTTCTACTGCCTCGAATGCTTCTTAAGTTTTGCTAGCTTGATCTAACCCTTTTGGATCAGAGCCTTGATGAGATCTTTAAGTGTATAGCATTCTTCTGTGACGTGGTATACCATTTAAAGATAAGAATAATATCTTGCGTGTGTATTGAGACCATCTTGATCGAGAAACTTGATCTTGGGCAGCTCAATCATGTTCTGCTCCAGCAATAGTCGGAGCAGTGTAGGAACCCATTCCCTTCCAAAAGAGTAAACCTTATTTTGATGTCTAGTCCAATAGTCATCTTGATTAAGGTTTGCAGGTGAGGGTACCCGGCTGTATGATGGGTGTTATTTGCTTGTCTGAGGTGCTGTCTTTATTGTGCTTACCCCCTTGGGGGGGTCCAAAGTCTAAGAGGCAGCCTTCTTTGGATCACTAATGGTAATAGTTGCACTGATTACCCCTTTTTGTTGGTTGCCCCGGGCGTTGGTCCGAGAACTACCATTGCCCCGATTGTTTCCCAAGCTTGAAGACTGTTGTTGTGACCTACCATGGTGGCATGACAGACTCTCTATGCAAACTGATTTAGAGATCAGCTTTGACATGGAGGTAAAATTAGAGGCCTCAACATGTAGAGCAATCTCAAGACGCAGGTTTCGCACACAGGTCTAAACTGCTTCCTTCTCAAGCATGGGATTAGGATGGCGAGCGACCAAATCTCTCCACCTTGCTATGAATTGATCGACCGGTTTATCTGGTTCTTGGGTCAAGGTGAGATGTTCAATGGTTTGGACCACTCTCTCGACCTCATAGAAATGCTGATGGAACAGTTTCTCCTTTTCCTCCAAAGTATGTATTGAGTTTAGAGGAAGCCGAGCATACCACTGAAAAGTCGAGCCACCAAGGGTTTCAACAAACTACTAGATAAGCAGTCTCCCATCAGTTGCTGTCTCTCAACATGCTGCTTGGAAATGGGTGATATGCTGGTGTGGGGAGGTTGTACCACCGAATAATGGGAACTTCCCTTTCTTGTAGTCTGAGGGAAATGGCACCGGATCAATGTAAGAGGGGTACGGCTTCTGATAAAGCGTTGCACCCTGTATTCCTGGGATTTGTCTGGTCTTTAGGCTGTAAGTTGTCATAGCATCGATGCCCGCTTGTGAGACGGGGATAGGTACAAAATTGTCTTGTGAGGCATGAAGAGGAGGCTGCCTTGAAGTTGTTTCAACTGAATGATCAGAATTGACCTCATGGTTAGCCAAGTGTCGTGTGGCTTCCATGCGATCAATCTTCTCCATCATTGCTTGCACCATTTGTTCAAACCTTTCCATGTGTGCTTCCTAGGAGCCTCCAGGTTTGTTCACAACCATAACACTTACTGTTTCTTCAGGGAGGTCAGCCTTTGGTGCAGCTGAAGGCTTCAGAGCTTGTCGAGCTGTGGGTGGGAGATCGGTTAGTAGGGGTTCAGCATGCCCCTACTGGACTCAACTCTTGTATATCGAGTGAGTAAGGACCGGTTCTCGAAGGTCTTAGGACCGTGGCTGCTAGGTTACTGGGTCGTCTTCTATGATGCTGACCACGGTGCAGGATTCTCGCACCTCTTCTTCAGTCTCTGTGATTTGAAGAGAGTAGAAGGGATTTGGAGCTGGCTCCCCCGACTTTTCTGGTCGGCTCCTTAATTAGGATCTGTAGTCCTCCGTCTTGCTTAAGCTTGAGGCTGCAATAGACTCCTCTCCAAAACTGAGACTGGGGTCGAGGTTGACCCATCTTCTTAGAGCATGAGAGGGCAGTGTCCATAAGATGAGCCAGCGAATGTGGACCATGGACAGGGGTCAGCTTGGGCTGCGGCCTTGGAAGTTGAAGAACTTCATCAATCATCAGGCCTTTGGCCCAAACTCCTGTGTGGGCTCTAGAGGCATAGCCAACCTGGTGGGGCTGACTGAGGATGGTACTCTTAGGGAAAACCTTCGAGGACCATGTCTTGAGATATCTGTTGGGAGGATAATGGGTGGAAGAAGAAGGGACCGGCTCTTGACAGGTGCTGGGTCGAGAGGAAGCAGTGGTCGGGGAAGGTGGCATGTGTGCGCCCCTTGAAGTAGCATTCCGGGTGACTTGACGTTCAGTCGGGCTCGAACGGGTGGTCCGCCCTTAGGAGGCTGAGAATTGCAAGCAAGTGTCTGTAAGGGAACAGGTGGAAGCCTGCCCCATACAGGGTGCGCAAGTGTGTGTTGAGTGGGAGCACTAGGGGGTCGTCTTCCGTGTGCTCGAGTTAGCGCAGCAATGGTGTTGGCCCGAGCAGTGGGGTGCATATGCATGTGAATAGGTTTGGACCCAAGGAGGTCTGATCTTGAATGCTTACTCGAGGTAGCACAAGGGCTGCCCCAAGGTGTGACTCGAGTGGACGACCTACGAGTCTTAGTGTGTGTGCATGATGTGCAGGTCTCAGGGTCTCCTCCTCGATGTGTTGTGCCTCTAATCATAGAGACTCGAGGTCGTACAGGAATGTGGGGTGTGGCCTTACAACGACCCACATAAGCAACGACAACTTCCTTTCCTTTTGCAGAGAGGGACTGGGTAGCCTTTCGGCGTACCTCCACAATACGACCGACAAGTGACATGTCAGTGACAAGGTGCATGTTGTGAGTTGTAGAAGATGTGCTACCAATGCAGGGTGCCTTGGTGGAAGTTCCACTAGGGCAAGGAGCTGGGGAGGTAGGGACTTGAAGTCCCTTCTCACGTCAATCTAGGTTAAGAACTGAGAGCTAGACACTGGGTCTTTGCTCAAAAGGAAAGTTGGGAATGAAGTTCGAGGAACTTGTTCTTGAGGGACGCTCACAAATGCTAGGATGAGAAAATCCCCGATCCGGATGAATGGCTTAAGAAACCTGGAAACCATATGGTGTGTGAAAATAGATAAAGAAAGGAGAAACCAAACAAGGATGATCCGACGAAGGGGTAGCAAGTCCCCAGTGGAGTCGCCAAGCTAGTTAGGTTCCTCGATCTCACCCTCCGGATCTAGAAAATCTGGCGGCACGTGTCTTGGGTTTCAAGGGAACTCGAGATTTTGAGATCGCTCTCTTGAGAACCTCGCTCAAGAGCAAGGGCAGGTATACGCACAAATGAGAGAAGAATTTAAGATGGGTTCGAGACTTACTCGGGCTAGCTCATGTGGGTGCCTTCTTAGATCATGAAGAAAGACCCCCAGTTCTACAACTGGTTTGAAATCTCCTTCCTTTTGTTTCTGCAATCACACTCACATGGTTAATTTTCAAGACAACTAGGCCAAGAGACCCCACCTTGTCTTTGGGTGAATGTACACAGGCGTGCACAATCAAAGGAGAAGAGAGAAGAGATGATGAGATGAGAGGTGGGGTAAAGAAGAAGAGAGAAGAAAAGAAAAGAAAGAGACATTTGTCCAGATGACTAGCCTGGCACAGTGGCTAGATTGGCATGATGATTGACCTGACGTGGTAGCAAGACGGGCACGGTAACATGGACTGGCACAGCGGCAATACTACTTGACGATAGAACACCAATACCAACCAGCATGTCACAATGACTAATCCAACGTGGCAGCAAGACAGGCACATTAACTTAGACTAGCACAACAGAAATACTGCTCGACGACGAGACTACCATGACAGTGCTAGACTTGTCCCTTGGTCAAATGAGAGACAAAGGAGAAAGGAAAGAGAGAAAGAAGAGACATGAGAGGGATGTAGAGAAAAAGAGATAAAAGAAGAGAAGGAGAAGAGAGAAAAGAAGAGAGAGAAAGGGAAGAGAAAGGAGAGAGAAAAGAAGAGAAAGAAAAGAGAGAGAAATCAAAGAGAAAAGAAGAGAAAGAAAAGAGAGAGAAATGAGAGAGAAAAGAAGAAAAAGGAGAGAGATGAGACAAAAAGAAAGGGGACAGAAGCATGGATGGCGATGGACTTCCGCCATCCATGACAGAGAAGGAGGAGAGAGAAAGAACATGGAAGGCAATGGACTTCCGCCATCCACGATAAAGGGAAGAGCAGAGAGAAAGAACATGGATGGTGATAGACTTCCACTGTCCATGACTGGGAGAAGAGGAAAAGAGAAAGAAATGTCATGTGTGGCGATTAACATCGCCACACACGACATGAGAAAGGGGAAACTTGGACAGAGGCCCGACCCGTCACTTGGGTTAGAGCCCAGCTCACTGTGCATGTCTCCATAGGATAGGGGAAAACTGAGAACGTCATACTTGACGATGGGCAGCACTATGTACAACTGGACGGAAAAAAGAAGAGAGAAAAGAAATGACAGAGTGGGATAAAGACGGGGAGGAAGAAAGAGGGTTTAGGGAACAGAAAGAGAAAAGGAAAGTAGAGAGAGAAGAAAGGAAAGAAGAGATAGCAAAGGGAAGTGAGGAGAGAGATTGAAAGAGGGTCAGAGGAGAAAGAAGGAAAGAGAGAAAGAAATTAGGAAAGAGAGAAGAAGAATAAAGAAAGAGGAGAGAAATAAACACGCACGGCGCTGCCACCGCCGTGTGTATTAGAGAGAAGAAAATGGGGAAAGATATTTGTGCACGGCGTTGCCACCGTAGTGTATGTTAGAGAGAGATTCGTGCACGACATTGCTATCATTGTGCATGTTCAGACAGAGGGAGATAGAAAGAAAGATAGAGCAGACAGAATGAAGAAGAAAGGAGAAGAAGAGAGAGAGAGAATAAAAGAAGAAAAGCAGTAAGAAAAGAGAAAGGAAGAAGTGAGAGAAAGAGAGATTCATGCATAGCGTTGCTATCATCAAACATCTCTTTTTTGCCCCTGCCTAACAATTGGTCAATTGAAAGTATGAGGGGCCTCCATTACAATTAAGTTTAGCATGTATTTATAGAATTGGGCCCAAAACATGGGTGGATGCTAAAAAAATATTCCAATTGTTGATAAATAAAATTATTTTGAATTAAAATAAATTCTAAAAATATGTCCAAAATGACTGTTTTGCCCCTGCCTAACAATTCATGGAATTTCAAACAGTCCTTGTTGCTGTCATAGAACATGCGTGATCTTCCGTGGATGATCCGAGGTTGCTCTAGCACCCGTTTCATGAAAAGATGATTGTTTTATTATAGGGATCGGCATGACGATCGATTCGATACCAACTTCTAGCCATGGATCGTGATTTTAAGCCACGATCATGCGACTTGAAATGTGGATGAGTCTTGAAAATTTTGAATCAACAGAGTGTTGGTTCCTTGATGTTTCTTTGTGATTTCTTTTCTGGATCACCCTAAGCATACCGTCACGGTCGCGTGGCAACAAACGCAGCTCGATTTCGTGCCCAAACGAAGATTTTACAGTGTTGAGCTTTTTACCGAAATACAAATTCCGGTGGCCAGAATTTACAGTCACTTTAACGCCTTCATGTGTGAAATTATGCTGTTCACCATGTACAGAGTTATTCACATGATGGAACTGGTCTCACGTTCATCCGATCCACGAGCGTCGTGATTTGGCTGCTCGTGCGAGGCGCGTCGCTACTTATTCTCCTGCATCTTTCCTCACGAATTGGAACTTCTCTCTAGTGTTTCTCCTTGCTCATGCATTTTCACGGGGTAGGCTACATATCAAAATTCTCGTCTTGATGATACGAACACGCTCACAAAATTTGAGCACGATCCGACACGGGACGAGTGAGATATGGCTCCCGAAAGTCACCACCCGAGACCATGAAAACAGTCACCTTTATTGGTGATTTGGTGCTGGGAGGGCGCACTGGAATAGCATGTGCCCTATCCATTTTTGGTTTTTTACCCATAAATTTGTCATGGAGTACCCGATTAAGCATAAACTTGACCTATAGGGGTCTTCGACAGTGTGGAATCCAATGGTAGTGGTCCCACAGCAATTTGATGCATCGAAAATAGAGTTCTAGTTACAGTGTCCGTTACAGGGTGCTAGAGACTGAATTTTCAAAAAAAAAAATTTATCTGCACTGCCTTAGACATGTCAGATCTCGACGAAACTTGGCAGGTGGCCTTTTGAAGTCTTATGAACATTTCCACTTGTTTTGGGGCAATTCTGAGACTGTCTATAATTCCACTGTAACTCAGGCTTTATTGACCGGCTTCCTCTTTATTCTGCATCAGGGACCAAGGTGCAAAAAATGTCTTCAGGCACCCTCAAAAGTCTCTTATCCCCCAAAGTCTCCACAGATGGACCTATACGTTACATCCAGACGTTTGAGCATCTTAGTTACAACATTGCATGGATATAGCCTCGGCGTTCACGTGGCCCTGTGACTTCGA
The DNA here is from genome assembly GCF_000471905.2 of Amborella trichopoda. The sequence goes on along the minus strand of NW_006499617.1, from coordinate 219,635 downwards.
AAAAATAAGTAATAAAGCCAAGGAAATTTTCCTAATGTTGTCCTTATTGCTTCTCTCGAAGCACAACATTCGGCAAGGGAAGCTATTTGAAAACATTTTTCAGCACCTTGGGTCCCTAATGAGGAATAAAAGAGAAGTCGATCAATAAAGCCCTGACATACAGTGGAATTCTTGACCGTATCAGAATTTCCCCAGAACGGGTAAAAATATTCCTAAGCATGGCAGTGGCCTTGCAAGACACGACCCTCTCCTTATGTCCTTTTGGCAAGAGAGCATTACACTACAATTGGGTGATCCAATGTGTAGTGCCCATAAAGATCAGGGAGGTGCGACCATCCCAAATATTCAAATTCACATCCTGACTCTCGACCTATCATGGGGAGTTAGGGAAAGATCGCAGCTATCGGCACCATCATTCAAAGAGTAGGCGCCCATTCACACATCACATAAGTAGCATATTAATGGCACCCTCATTCACACGGTAGGTGCCCATTCACATATCACGTGAGTAGCATATTACCATGCACACATATTCACATCGGAACAGATTACACTACTAAAAGATGACCCGTTGCTCAGTGCCTTATATCAAAGGTCTCAAAAATCTCATGTCACACGATCAATGGGTTCCCCATTGTGTAGCGGTCAATCTCACAATGTATACAACACAGTATAGTAGTATCACAAGGTGTCACAGTATGACAATATCCACCACTAATGGCTTAGAGTATCAATATAACAGTGCCCGCTACCAATGGGTGCCCCATTGCGTAGGGGTCAGAATCGCAGTATCAATGTCGCATTATGAGAATATCAGTATCTCAATGTGACAATGGCAATATCACATTTTAACAGTGTCATAAAGACAGTATTATAGTGGCAGTACTAGTATTCCAGCTTAAGCTTTACAGTTCAATTCTTGTAATTGTAGGCAATAAAATGTGTTCACAATTTGGGTTGTACCTTTTGGTCCATTAAGAGTTTGAAGATAGTTCCAAAACAAATTTTATACTAGACAGACCTTTCTTCAAATGGAGGTGGTTTGAAGACAATTTGACTTCGTTTGACCTCTTAAAGGTTCAAGAGGATGACGGTTTTTTTGTGATACCCTGCTGAGTACATGGAACAACAAGATAACCTTCTTGCATTACTATAACTCTTAAACTGCATTACTATAACTCTTAAACTGCTTCGCATTACTATAACTCTTAAACCGTGAAGAATTTGGGAAAATTTAAAAAATCAAAGTTCAAGCAAAGACATATATCTTTCTAACAAGGCTAATTTGAAAGAATTTGGACTCTATTTGGTGGACCAAAATTTCATGCCAAACAAAGTGATAGTTCTGGTTTTTATCAAAACTATCCACAGTGACATCTCTTCATAAAAAGACATATAACTTCCAATCTAAGAGGAATTTCAAAATAATTTCCACATGCAACTTTTAGCCCACTCAAAGATATTTCAAATGACTGTGGTTGGACTAGAAATGTACTTCTTTTGGATATTGAAAACCAGTGCCACAGCAGGGTTAGTGCAAAATCCAGGAAAAACAGTCAACCAGTGACCTTCACGTACATTTTGAAATATATCATCAGTTCCGTAAGGAATTTCGAGAGGGTGCATACTCATACATTTACTAGACTCGCATATCTTTCTAATGGTGGTGATTTGAGGTCAAACGGACCTCTTTTGACTGTTCAAACCCCTTACAAAAGGCATATATATTCTTGAAATTTCACAGTGAGGTTACACATGCCTCAAGAACATGTTCCGTGATCTCTATTTCATGGAAAAGGACATGCTAGCATTTGTTATCTCACAATATATACACATAAACATGCATTTATTACAGGATTTGTAAACCATACTTTCATTTTCAGAATCCACATTCATCATAGAACCAAGGCCCCAATTTTTAATGAACAAGGCATAAAAGTCTTCACATCACATACACTTTTCTTAATTTTTTTCATAGGCATATAAGTTCATGCATTCTCATGGCTACAATGCAATGGTGAGGAATCCACTTACGTATGATCGGCAATGGTGCCTTCTCAAAACTCTTCTTCTACAGCTCACACCCATTCCAACAATGGCTGCTCTTCAATGGCTATCTCCCCCCCCCCCCCCAAAGCTTTTCCTTAGAGAGAGATGAAAAAAGAATGGCATGTGAGTGAGTGAGAGGAGTGGCTAAAGTACCCATGTGGTTAGGGTGGCTGTCCAAGTGGCACCAAGCCTGGACAAGTGGCAGTCAAATCAGCATGCACTAAACAGGTGGCACTCACAACTCATGCACGTCAGAGACACAACCAATGCTGATCTCTACAAAGTCGACGTTGGTCTCTACATAGCAGGCACTGATCTCTACACAGCCTGCACTGGTCTCTACACAGATGGCGTTGGCCGCTACACAATCGACAATGGTCTCTACACAGCCGGGCTGGTCTCTACACAGCTGGCGCTGATCTCTACACACTCTGGCAGCATTGCTCCCCTTATTAGCAGACTCCTACAACCAAGCGGAACACTGTGGGCCGGAAAATTTTGTCCTTACATCATCCCCCCCTTAAAAACGATTATGTCCTCAAAATCTTTAGCTAAATTGATTGAATAAATGGGGGTATTTATCCCGGATGTCATCCTCTCGACCCCACATTGATTCTTCTTTCGAATGATACTGTCATAAGACCCAGACTAGGAGAATCTCTTTGTTGCATAATTCTTGAATTATTTTGTCCAATTCCTCAATTGGCTATTCAACATAAGTCAAATCTTCCCTAATTGGGATCCGCTCATACTTCAGGACGTAGGACGGATTGGGCTGAGACTTTCTCAATAGTGACACATGAAACACATCATGAACATTAGCCAACTCGAGCGGTAGGGCCAATCGATATGCCACAACTCCAATCCTTTCTAAAATATCAAAGGGGTCAATAAATCGTGGACTCAGTTTCCCCTGTTTTCCAAATCTCATTATGCCCTTCGTTGGTGATACCATCAGAAAAATCTGATCACCCACTACAAATTTAAGGTCCCTTCTGTGATTGTCAGCATTACACTTCTGCCGAATTTAAGCCGTTCGAAGTCTTTCTCGAATTAGAGAGATCTTTTTTGAGATTATTTGAACAATCTCTGGCCCTAACAGTCTTCTCTCACCGATTTCATCTCAACATATGGGTGATCTGCAATTCCTCCCATACAGTGCCTCAAAAGGTGTCATATGGATATCGGCCTGGAAACTGTTGTTACATGCAAACTCTATCAGAGGTAGATGATCATCCCAGTTTCCCTTGAAATCTGCAATACATGCCCTCTGAATAGTCCTTTCCAACTGTTCATCGGTCTGAGAGTGGAAAGTAGTACAAAAAGTGAGTATCGTCCCCAAGGCTATTTGCAGACTGCTCAAAAACCTTGAAGTAAATCTAGAGTGCCTGTCGAACACAATACTGATAGGTACCCCATGTAATCTTACTATCTCTTTGAGATATAACCGAGCCAGTTTATCCAGGGTATAGGTAGTGCAAACCGGTAAGAAATGAGCAACTTTAGAGAGTCGATCCACGATGACCCAAATACTATCACGCCCCATACCTGACCTAGGTAAACCTGACACAAAATCCATAGTTATGTGTGTTGGAAGATATTTTTCATCATCATGGGGCCCCCACTCAATAAAGCCTAGCAAACAGTGAAAATTTTGACTGTCTCAGAATAGGTCCAGAACTGGCCAAGATCTTCATGAGGTCTCTAAAAAGTCTTTTACCAAGTTTTTTCACATTCCGACATGTCTAAGGTGTTGCAGACTAGGAAACAGTTCAGGCAGAATCAGCCCCTAACACCCTGAAATGGATCCTATAACAAGAGCTACATTCTCGGTGTCTCAATTCACTATGGGACCACCTCCATTGGATTCAACACGATTGAAAACTTCTAGGGGTCAAATTTCAGCTTGAACAGACACTATAGGAAGAAGTTATAGGCAAAGAGGGAAACATGAGAAGCTGCACACTATTCCCTTGCGGCCACCCTGCAACTCTACACCATTGGAGGGACAGTCACGAGCTATGACTTTTAACGTTCATATCTCATCTGTCTCTAGTTGATCATGCTCAAATTTTGTGAGCATGCTCATTGCATCAAGACGAGCGGTTCAATATGTGGCACGCCCCGTGACGATACTCGAGCGCGAAGAAAAGCTAGAGAGAAATTGCTGATCCATGAAGAAAGTACAAAAAATTCAGCAACATCATGCCTCACTCGAGCGGCCTAATCACGCCGATCGACACGAAACCAATTCCACCGCTTGCGTAAGGTCTCGTGCCATCTCTGACCTAAACCCCATGCAGGATGAACGGTTAGATTCTGCACATGCATGAATGGTAGGATTCTGCACACAAAGCCGAAGAAGCCAATGCAAATTTCGTCGCTGAAATTCCAAATTCCGACCAAAATTCCAAAGTTACAAAATCTTCATTTGGGCATGGAATCGAGTAGTGTTTGTTGCTCCACAATTGTAACGGCATGCTCAGTGTAATCTAGCGAAGAAATCACCAAAAAAATCAAGGAATGAGCACACTATCGATCTGAAGTTTCAAGATCCATTCAAAATTCAAGTCACATGATCGTGCACTAAAAAAGATCCTTGGCTCGAAGTTGATATCAAATCGATAATCACGTCAAGCCCTAGAAGAAAAGGATCGTCTTTCGATCAACCAGGCATTAGAACGACCTCGGATCATCCATGCAAGATCACGCAAATTCTAAGGCAACACAGGGAGTGTTCTGAAATTCCATGAATTGTTAGGAAGGGGCAAATCTGTTATTTTGCACCCTATTTTCTAATTTCTTTTAAATCATTTTAATCTTAATTTTCAGCATTTAAAGTTACTTTTGATCACCCACCCATGTTTGGGGCAAATTCTATATATATGTACCATCTTTATAGGCACCAAGGGGGACTTAACCTTTCACAAAAGAGAGTTTTTACTTAATGTAGTTTCTCTTTTTTACCATTGTTGGATCACATTTGGAGAGAGAGAGCAAGGTGAGAGAAATTTTATCGATACCCCTAGGCTTAAGGTAGATCTTCTCTGTCTTCCTTTTCTGTTCTTCTCTCTCTTCTTCCTCCCCTCCACCTGAGTTTTCCTCAAAGGCCATTCACGGTAGTGGCAGTGTCGTGCATGCCTCTTCGGTGATCTCACAGGTCACGCATGGCGATGGCAGCGCCATGCTCGAGCTCTCCTCCCCCTTCTGTACGTCTGTCTCTCTCTCCCAGTGAGGCTTGCAGACTACACTACTTATCGTCATCTGTCGACAACTTCGATGTCTCAGTGAAGAGTCCAAATGACAAAACTTGTTGCCGTCTGCAAGGGTCTTCCCCTGTTGCACGCCTATCGCTGACGGCGATACCTATCGCCACCCGCTAGAGGCCTCGGCAACACCTATCACCGTCTGTGAGCTTCCTTGTGGCGTTAGGTGCTCATCGTTGTTCTTCTTGCATCTCACACCTGTCGTCGTGCGCCTCATGAGAACTATCATCACGCGCTTCCCATAAGAGACTATCGCCGCTCGTGCAGGGGCATGTTACCTTCTTATGTCGCCAACGACGATATCTAGCTTCATTCGTAGTCCTCTACTCACCCTCTAGCCGGGAACAATAGTGTCTAGTGCCATTCCAAGGCCGTGACACTACTACTCCACAGTCATGGGTAGCAACGTTTAGCACCGTCAGGACCCTATTCCCTCTGTCGTCTTGCTCTCTTTCTTTTCATTCTCTTTTCTTCTCTTCATGCTTTTCTCCCCTTACTTGATTGAGGGTAGACTTAGCCTAGCACCACCATATTAGTCTCTATTTGGAGTAGTATTAACATTGTGCTGGTCTTAAGAACCATGTCCATCTTGCTATCACTTCAAGTTGGTAGCCTTCCGGTTGTCATGCTAGTCTCACCCCTTTGTCAAGTTTTCATTTCTTTTCTCTCTTTATTGGAAGCCTTCTGTTTCATCGCTCCCTCATATGAGCATGTGATTCCCTAAGACAAGGGTGGGTCACTTCGACCCACTTGTCTCGCCAATCAACCATAGAAGTGTTGTGTAGAAAACAAGAGGATTGCAGGCGAAGGGAGGCGATTTCGAACCAGCTAAAGTAGTTGGGGGGCTTTCTTCATGATCTAAGAGGGCGCCCACGCGAGCTAGCCCGAGTAAGTATCGAACCCACCTTAAATTCCTCTCTCATCGGTTGGTATACCTGCCCTTGCTCTTGAGCAAGGTTCCGAGAGAGCAATCTTAAATCCTGGGTTCACTAAAAACTCAAGATACGTGCCATCAGATCACCTAGATCTGGAAGGCGAGATCAAGGCACCTAACCAATGTGCTTCCATTTCCATTCTGGCACAAGTAAGGGTTGTAACTGCCCTACAGGTTTATGATGTTCAACCTTTACTTGCTGATACGGAAAACACCAAGAAACAAACTGTGCTACTTCTCTCTTCATATTATTCCACCAAAAGACTCTTTTTAAATCCTGATATATTTTCGTGCTCCCTGGATGCATCGTATAATGAGAGTGATGTGCCTCCTCCAAAATGGCCCTTTTACCTTCTCAATGTTAGGGACACAAACTCGACCTTTAAATTTTAACATTTCATCACTGCTCAAAGAAAAATCCTCCTTACCTTCCGACTTTATTTCCTCAAAAATTCTCATCAATTGAGGATCTTCCTTTTGTGCTACTCGGATTTTCTGAAACAGATGGGACTCTACTCTTATACATGAGATTATTCCTTTCGCATCCTCAAGGGGCAAAGCTGGGTTCCATTCTATTGCCTCTTCTAGTAGTTTCATCTCTCGGATTATCATGTGAGCCAGTGACACCACAGGCTTCCTACTTAAGGCATTTGCCACGACATTGGTCTTATCCGTGTGCTAATTGATGGTACAATCATAATCATCAAGCAAGTCTATCCATCTTCTTTGTCTCATGTTCAACTATTTCTAAGAAAAAAAGTACTTGAGGCTCTTATGGTCAATGAATACTTTAAATTGGACCCCATACAGATAATGCCTCCAAAGTTTTAGGGTGTAAACCACAGTCGCCAACTCCAAATCATGAGTGGGATAGTTTTGTTCATACGGCTTTAATTGCCCCGAGGCATAGGTTATAACATTTCCTCGTTTGCATCAGTACAAACCCAAGCCCTTTGTAAGAGGAATCCGTGTGGATTATAAAATCTTCATTCCCCTTAGGCAAGGTCAGTATCGGGCTGTAGTCAGTCTTTTCTTCAATTCCTGAAAACTTCTCTCGTAGTTATCAGACCATTCAAACTTGACCTCTTACTAGGTCATGTGGATCAGGAGAAGTGTTATCTTTGAGAACCGCTCCACGAAACGTCTATAATACCCTGTCAGTCCCAAGAAACTATGGACTTCAAGTAATTTCGTTCGTCTTTGGAAACAATATGCATAAGGAAAGCCACACTTGGAAGCCATAATTCACTCTTACTTAGCTTGACATGTAACTTCTCAGTTCTTAGGGTCTAGAGAGCCATTCTTAAATGTCGTTCATGTTCTTCTTGATTCCTAGAATATACCAAAATATCATTTATAAAGATCACTACAAAGTCATCATGATAGGGTCTAAAGACTCTATTCATCAGATCCATAAAGATGGTCAGGGTGTTTGTTAAATCAAAAGGCATGACTAAAAACTTGAAGTGGCCATAGCGAGTCGTGAATGCGGTCTTGGAGGTATCCTCTTCCTTAGGCCGCAACTGATGGTAACCTAACCGGAGGTCAATTTTAGAGAATACTTGGGCCTCTTGTAGTTGGGCAGATAAGTCATCAAATCTGAGCAATGGGTACTTATTCTTCACTGTGACCTGATTCAACTGTCTATAATCAATGCATAGTCTCAAGGTACCATATTTCTTCTTAACAAACAGAATTAGTGCGCCCCATGGTGACACACTAAGTTGAATGAACCCCTTATCTAATAATTCCTGTAATTACTCCTTCAATTCCTTTAACTCAACTGAGGTCATTCTATAAGGGGCTCTAGAAATAGGAGTAGTACTAGGGGCCACCTCTATTTCAAATTCAATCTCCCTAACTAGGGGCGGAGAAGTTAACTCTTCGGGGAAGACCTCTAGATATTCTCTTAACACCGGTATCTCTTCTAATATGGACTGGAGATTTCGGTTTTCTACTACATAAGCCAAGTATCCCGCACATCTTTTGGTCAATAGGCAAGAGGCTCGAAGGGATGAGATGATGTGTAAAGAAGAAACATCCTTGATGCCCTTAAAACATAGTTCAGATTGGCTCGGGCATCTGAAGGTTACAATTTTATCAAAGCAGTTCATGGTGGCATAGTGGGTGGACAGCCTGTCCATACCCAAATAACATCAAAGTCTAGAACATCAATAAGTATCAAATTTATAGGAAACAAATGCCCTTCAATATCAACCCCACACTACTTATATACTATATCAGTTTCTATTAACCCACCCAATGGTGTACATACTACCAAAGTCCAATCAAGTTGTGCAGGCTTAACATTCAGGTGACATGCAAAGTATAGTGCAATAAATGAATGGGAATATTTAGGATCAATTAAAACCCTTGCTTCAAATCCACATACAGAAAGGTACCTCGAATAACAGAGATTGACGCCTTGGCCTCTTGCTCTGTCAGGGCAAACACCCACCTGAAGATGGTTTGGCTTGCCACACCAGAAGCAGATCCTAGTCTTCCTGAAGCACTCCGCTATTGTATGGTTGCCCAGACCACAGTGAGGGCAGACTGGGAGTCGGTTGATCCTTGCATCATTTGAAAAAGGCCTTGGAATCTTAACTCCACTCTGACTATTTATCCCCTTCAACTCTTTCCTGGGAGGCAGTCGTGCTTTCTTCTGAAAACTATCAGGTTGTGCGACACCCAATCTCCCTTCTCTTCTAGCTCGAATGTCTTCACAATCTCTCTTTATCTTTAGGGCCAGGTCCACCAGCGAAGAGTAGGTCTTGAGGTTTGCTGAAATAATCCTCCCCCTTATATCTGGCCAAAGGCCCCTCTCAAACTTGCTAGCCTTTCATGCCTCAGAGTTAATAATATGTGGCGCATATCTAGATAGTTCAGTAAATTTTGCTGCATATTGCACTATGGACATCTTTCCCTGTTGCAGCTCTATATATTCTACCTCTTTCCTTTCCCTTACGGAGTCAGGAAAATACTTCTCATAAATTACTTCCAGAAAATTCTTTCAAGTAGTTACAATTCCTGAACTTTCTCGCGATTGCTTCACTGAGCTCCACCAGTGCTTAGCTTCTCCTTCGAGCGTAAACATACCCAGCCTAACCTTCTGCTCGTCTATACAATTTAATACTTCGAAGATCTTTTCTATCTGTCTTCTCCATCTCTCAGGATTCTTTACTCCCCCATACCCCACAAAGTTGGGGGTGTCAGTCTCTTAAACCTTTCTATCAAACTGTTATCACTCTAATCATGGGCTGGGGTAAACGAGGCTGGCATAGTCTCATTATTTGTGTCATAGCCGCCAAGGTTCTGAAGAATTCACCGAAGGCCTCAGTGTTCTCATTGCTTGAGCTCGCATTGTTAGCACTGGCCCTCGGCACCTTCAACCTGAAACATAAACATCTAGTTACTAACCTATCAAAGAACTATCCTATAGACAAACCTAGTTCCTAAGTAAAGAATCCTAATGTGACTGCTTTGATATCATAAACTGTCATGACCCCACCCCCTGACCCTAAACCGTACGAGCCGGTGGCGACAAGGTGCGAGGCCACGACATAAGGTGGCACACACCACTCAAGTGGGAGTGGCTCAGCGCATATAACAGGGCGAATAATGAGAAAAACACAAAATAAAACTAGAACTTACACAAAAAGACAAGTATTACATTCAAAGGTACAGCCAAATCATTCACATTGATATCCAAAAGTTTTTACAATTTTTCTTCAAGGCATTACTTGCCCAAAAATACATAAGGTAGAGTCTACACACAGTGGTAAGTCCACCCAAAACATATTATGAAAAATCTTCAAAGGACGGCTCATCAACTCCTCACTTCGAGCTTTAGCTACCCGAACACGGCTTACTTGCCTCTAGCATGGATACTAACACCCTTCACTCTACAGTCATGTAAATAAGATAGAATGAGTTAATATCCCAGTAAGTAGATCTACACCATTGCACTGCAACTAGTATAACAGTGATAACAACATGCAGTGCACACATATTCACAGTGTATTAAGTTGGGTCCCCCTATATACTATTCAATATTCTAACAGTATGATGATAAAACCATTTAATATACAGTGTCTGAGTCATAAATCACTTCACTATGAGCAGAACAATAAGAATAACATATCACAGTTACAGAACTAATAAAGCCTGTTCCAAAAGTAAAAGTTTCATTGCTCAAGTTAAGCCAATCCTGCCACTTCAAACCTCTATTCTCATTCAAGAGGGAGGACAATGACAAGTTGGTGTCCCACTTTGTAATGCCCTAACACACACACACACACATCCCCAGTGCGCTTTGGGGTTTTCGATAGATAGTGGCCTTGCAAGACATGACCCTCTTCTTACACCCTTCTGTTAAGAGAGTGTTACACTACCATTGGGTGACCCAATGTGTAGTGCCTATTAAGATCTGGGGGACGCAACCCTCCCAAATATTCACATTCACATCCTGACTCCCATCCAATCATGTGGAGTTAGGGAAATATCGCCACTACCGGCACCATCATTCACACAGTAGGTGCCCATTCACATATCACGTAAGTTGCATATTAACGACCCCATCATTCACACATTAGGTGCTCATTCACATATCAGATGAGCAGCATATTACCACACACACATATTCACATCAGAACATATTACACTACCAACAGATGACCCCTTGCGCAGTGCCTTATATCAAAAGTCTCAAAAATCTCATATCACACTAACAATGCTTTGCCCCATTGCATAGTAGTCAGTCTATAACATAGTATAGAAATATCACAAGGTGTCACAGTATGACAATATCCACCACTAATGGCTTACAGTATCAATATAACAGTGTCCGCAACCAATGGGTACCCCATTGCGTAGGGGTTAGAACATAGTATCAATGTCTCATTATGACAATATCAGTATCTCATCATGACAGTAGCAATATCACATTTTAATAGTGTCATAAAGACAGTATCATAGTGGCAGTAACAGTATTCCATTTTAAGCTTTACAGTTCAATTCCCTGTAATTGTAGGCAATGATGTACGCTCACAATTTGGGTCATAGCTTTTGGTCCATTAAGAGTTTGAAGATGGTTCCAAAGCAAATTTTATACTAAATACACCTATCCTTCAAACGGAGGTAGTTCGAAGACATTGGACCTCGTTTGGCCTCTTAAAGGTTCAAGAGGATGAGGGTTTATTCGTGGTACCCTGCTGTGTATGTGGAACAATAAGATACGTTGCTTCGCATCACTATAACTCATAAACCATGAAGAATTTAAGACAATTTCAAAAATCAAAGTTGAAGCCGAGACATATAACTTTCTAGCAATGCCAATTTGAAAGCATTTGGAATTCATTTTTCTCGATCAAAATTTTGCGTCAACAAAGTGATAGTTATAGTTTTTATCAAAACTGTTCACTGTGACATCTCTTCATAAAAAGACCCATAACTTCCAATCTAAGAGAAATTTCAAAATAATTTATCATGAAAATTTTAGCCCACTCAAAGATCTTTCAAATGACTATGGTTTGACTGGAAATATACTTCGTTGGTTTGTGAAAACTAGTGACGACAGTAAAGTTAGTGCAAAATCCAGGAAAAACAGTCAAACAGTGACCTACACATACATTTTGAAATATATCTTCAGTTCCGTAAGGAAATTCAACATGGGGCAGACACAAAAATTTTACTAGACTCGTATATCTTTCCAATGGCAATTATTTGAGGTCAAACGAACCTCGTTTGGTTGTCCAAAATCCCCTTATAATACACATATATATTCCTGAAATTTCACAGTGAGGTTACACAGGCCTAAAGAACATGTTTAATGGTCTCTATTTCAACGTAAAGGACATGCTAGCAGTTGTTATCTCACAATATACACACATAAACATGCATTTATTACAGTATTTGTTAAACATACTTTCATTTTTAGCATCCACATTCATCATAGAACCAAAGCCCCAATTTTTAGTGAGCAAGGCATAAAAGTCTTCACATCACATACACTTTTCTTACTCTTTTTATAAGCATATAAGTTCATGCATTCTCATGGCTACAATGCCATGGTGAGCAATCCACTTACCTATGATCAACAATGGTCCTTTCTCAAAACTCTTCTTCCACAACTCACACTCATTTCAACAATGGTTACTCTTCAATGGCTATCTCCGCCCCCCAACCTTTGCCTTAGAGAGAGATGAAAAAAGAATGGCATGTGAGTGAGTGAGAGGAGTGGCTTAAGTACCCATGTGGTTAGGGTGGCTGTCCAAGTGGCACCAACCCTAGACAAGTGGTAGTCAAAACAGCATGCACTCAACAGGTGTCACTCACAACTCATGTACGTCAGAGACACAACCGGCGCTGGTCTCTACATAGCCGGCGCTGGTCTCTGCATAGCAGGTGTTGGTCTCTACACAGCCGGCGGTGGTCTCTACATAGTTTGCGCTGGTTTCTACACAGTCGATGCTGGTCTCTACACAGCTGACGCTAGTCTCAACACAGTCGGTGCTGGTATCTACACAACCAGATGGCATTGCTCCCCTTATTAACAGACTCCTACTGTCGAGCATGACACTATGGTCTGGAAACTTTGGCACTTACATTATCCCCCCCAAAAAAATATTTTGTCCTCAAAATCATTAACTTAATTGATTGAATAAATAGGGGTATTTATCTTAGATCTCATCTTCTCGTTTCCACGTTGATTCTTCTTTCGAATGATACTGTCATAAGACCGAACTAGGGGAATCTCTTTGTTGCATATTACTTGAATTCTTTTGTCCAATACCTCAATTGGTTGTTCAACATAAGTCAAATCTTCCCTAATCGGGATTGGCTCATACTTCAGGATGTGGAACGATTCAGGGTGATACTTTCTCAATAGTGACACATGAAACATGTCATGAACATTAGCCAACTCTGGCGGTATGGCCAATCGATATGCCACAACTCCAATCCTTTATAAAATCTCAAAGGGTCCAATAAACTATGGACTCAGTTTGCCCTTTTTGCCAAATCTCATTATGCCCTTAGTTGGTGATACCTTCAGAAAAACCCGATTACCCACTACAAATGCAAGGTCCCTTCTCCGATTGTTGGCATAACTCTTCTGCCGACTTTGAGTGGTTCGACGTCTTTCTCAAGTTAGAGCGATCTTTTCTGAGGTCATTTGAACAACATTTGGCCTTAACAGTCTCCTCTCGCCGACTTCATCCCAACATATGGGTGATTTGCACTTCCTCCCATACAGTGCCTCAAAAGGTGCCATTTGGATACTGGCCTAGAAACTATTGTTATAAGCAAACTTTATCAGAGGCAGATGATCATCCCAGTTTCCTTTGAAATCTGCAATACAGGCCTTCAACATATCTTCTAGGGTCTGAATAGTCCTTTCTGACTATCCATCAGTATGAGGGTAAAAGTGAGTCTCATCCCCAAGGTTGTTTGCAGACTGCTCCAAAACCTCAAAGTAAATCTAGAGTTTGTGTCGGAAACAATACTAACAGGTACCCCATGTAGTCTTACTATCTCTTTGAGCTATAACTGAGCCAGTTTATCCAGGGTATAGGAAGTGCGAACCAACAAGATGGGAGCGACTTTAGAGAATCAGTCCACAAGGACCCAAATACTATCATGCCCCATACCTAACCTAGGCAAACCTTACACAAAATCCATAATTATGTGCTCCCATTTCCATTCTAGCACAAGTAAGGGTTGTTATTGCGCGGCAGGTTTCTAAAGTTCAGCCATTACTTGCTGACATGTCAAACACCTAGAAACAAATTGTGCTACTTATCTCTTCATATTATTCCACTAAAATCTTCTTTTTAGATCCGGATACATTTTTGTGCTCCCTGGATGCATCTTAAAATGAGAATGATGTTCTTCCTCCAAAATGGCCCTTTTTACCTTCTCATTGTTAGAGACACAAACCCGACCTTTAAATCTTAACATTTCATCACTGCCCAAAGCAAAATCCTCCTTACCTTTCAACTTTATTTTCTCAAAAATTCTCATCAATTGAGGATCTTCCTTTCGCGCTACTCGGATTTGCTGAAAGAGATTGGGCTCTACTCTTATACATATGATTATTCCCTTCGCATCCTCAAGGGGCAGAGCTGGGTGCCATTTTACTGCCTCTTCTAGTAGTTTCATCTCTCGGACCATCATGTGAGCCATTGACACCACAGGCTTCCTACTTAAGGCATCCGCCACAATGTTGGTCTTACCCGGGTGTTATTTGATGGTACAATCATAATCATTGAGCAAGTCCTTCCATCTTCTTTATCTCATGTTCAACTCTTTCTGAGAAAACAAGTACTTAAGGCTCTTATGGTCGGTCAATAATTTAAATTGGGCCCCATACAGATAATGCCTCCAAATTTTTAGGGCAAAAACCACCGCCGCCAACTCTAAATCATGACTGAGATAGTTTTGTTCATACGGCTTTAATTGCCTGGAGCCGTAGGTTTTAACCTTTCCTCGTTAAATCAGTACACACTCAAGCCCTTTGTGTGAGGCATCCGTGTAGACTATAAAATCTTCATTCCCCTTAGCCAAGGTCAGTATCAGGGTTGTAGTCAATTTTTCTTTAGTTCTTGAAAACTTATCTCGCAGTTATCATACCATTCAAACTTAACCTCTTTCTGTGTCAAGCGGGTCAGGGGAAGTGCTATCTTCGAGAACCCCTCCATAAAACGTCTATAGTACCCTGCCAGTCCTAGAAAGCTACAAAATTTAGATACATTTGTTGGTCTTTCCCACTTAAGCACGGCCTCAATCTTGCATGGATCAACTGCAACCCCATCTTTGGAAACAATATGCCCAAGGAAAGCCATGCTTGGAAGCCGGATTCACTTTTACTCAGCATGGCATTTAACTTCTCAGTTCTAAGGGGCTGGAGGACCATTCTTAAATGTCGTTCATGTTCTTCTTGATTCTTGGAATATACCAAAATATCATCTATAAATACCACTACAAAGTCATCCAGATAGGGTCTAAAAACTCTGTCATCAGATCCATAAAGACGGCCGAAGCGTTTCTTAACCCAAAAGGCATAACTAAGAACTCATAGTGGCCATAACGAGTCCTGAATGCAGTTTTGGAGGTATCCTCTTCCTTAACCCACAACTGTTGGTAACCTGACCGGAGGTCAATCTTAGAGAATACTTGAGCCCCTTATAGTTGGTCAAATAGGTCATCAATTCTGAGCAATGGGTACTTATTCTTAACTATGACCTGATTCAGCTGTTTATAATCAATACATAGTCTCAAGGTACCATCTTTCTTCTTAACAAACAGAACCGGTGCGCCCCATGGTGACACACTAGCTGAGATGAACCTCTTATCTAACAATTCCTGTAATTGCTCCTTCAATTCCTTTAACTCAACTGGGGACATCCTATAAGGGGCTTTAGATATATGAGTAGTACCAAGGGCCACCTCTATTTCAAATTCAATCTCCCTAACTAAGGGCAGAGAAGTTGACTCATCGGGGAAGACCTCTAGATATTCTCTCACCACTAGTATCTCTTCCAATTTGAACTGGACATTCTGTTTTTCTACTACATGAGCTAAATATCCCGCACATCTTTTGACCAACAGGCGAGAGGCCTGAAGGGTTGAGATGATGTGTAAAGGAGAAACATCCTTGATGCCCTTAAAATGTAGTTCAAGTTGGCCTGGGCATCTAAAGGTTATAGTCTTATCAAAGCAGTTCACGGTGGCATAGTGGGTGGACAACCAGTCCATACCCAAAATAACATCAAAGTATTGAACATCTAGAAGTATCAATTTTATAGGCAACAAATGCCCTTCAATATCAACCCCACACTGCTTATATACTATATCAGTTTCTATTGACCCACCCAACCGCGTACATACTACCCAAGTCCAATCAATTTGTGCAAGCTTTTCAGGTGACATACAAAGTGTAGTGCAACAAATGAATGGGAAAATAAAGGATCAATTAAAATTCTTGCTTCAAATCCACATAAAGAAAACATACCTCGAATAACAAAGGTTGACGCCTTGGCCTCTTGCTCTGTCAGGGCGAACACCCACCCTTGAGCCCTCGGTTGGTCTGTTGATCCTTTGACGGGACAGTCTTTTACAAGATGGCCTGGCTTGCCACACCAGAAGCAAGCCCTAGTCCTCTTGAAGTACCCGGCTACTATATGGTTGTCCAAACCACAGTGAGGGCAGACTGTGCATCGGTTGATCCTTACATCACTTGAAAAAGCCCCTGAAATCTTGACTAGGCCCTAACTATTTCTCCCCTTCAACTATTTCCAGGGAGGTGGTTGTGCTTTCTTATTAAAACTTACAGGTTGTGCGACACCCAATCTCCCTTCTCTTCTAGCTCGAAAGTGTTCATAATCTCTCTCTATCTTTAGGGCCAGGTCCACCAGCAGAGAGTAGGTCTTGAGGTTTGCTGAAATAATCCTTCCCATTATATCAGGCCAAAGGCCCCTCTCAAACTTGCTAGCCTTTCGTGCCTTAGAGTTAATAATATGTGGTCTATATCTGGATAGTTCAGTAAATTTCATTGCATGTTGCTCTACGGACATCTTTCCCTGTTGCAGCTCTATAAATTCTACCTCTTTCCTTTCCCTTACAGAGTCAGGAGAATACTTCTCATAAAACACTTCTAGAAAATTCTCCAAAGTAGTTACAATTCCTGACCTTTCTCTTGACTTCTTCACTAAGCTCCACCAGTTCTCAGCTTCTCCTTCAAGCATAACGTACCCAACCTAACCTTCTACTCTTCTGTACAATTTAAAACTTCGAAGATCTTTTCTACCTGTCTTCTCCATCTGTTAGCCTTCTTTACTCCCCCATGGCCCACAAAGTTCAGGTGTTCCAGTCTCCTAAACATTTCTATCAAACTGCTATTACTCTGATCAGGGGCTAGGGTAAATAGGATTGGCCAAGAATCTCTCATTATGTGTGTCATAGCCCCCAAGGTTCTGAAGAATTCACTGAAGGGCTCAGTGTTCTCGTTGCTTGAGCTCGCGTTGTTAGCACGAGCCCTCGGCATCTTCAACCTAAAACATAAACATCAAGTTACTAGCCTATGATATAACCATCCTACAGACATTCCTAAGACTTCCTAGGCAAAGAATCCTAACCTGACTACTCGGATACCACAAACTGTCACGACCCTGCCCTCAGACCCTAGCCGACGGTGACAGGGTGCGGGATTGCGACGTAAGGTGGCTCACACCACTCAGGTGGGAGTGGCTTAGCTGTATAACAGGCCGAATCATGAGCAAAACATGAAAGAAAACTAGAACATACACATAAAGACAAGTATTACATCCGAAGGAACAGCCAAACCATTCACATTGATATCCAAAAGTTCTTACAATTTTTCTTCAAGGCACTACTGGCCCAAAAATACACAAGGTAAAGTCCACATCGCAGTGGTAAGTCCACTCAAAACATACTATAAAAATTCTTCAAAGGACGGCTCTCCAACTCCTTAGACTTCCAGCTTCAGCTACCCGACCACGTCTTACTTGCCTCCAGCATGGATACTAATACCCTTCACTCTACAATCATGTAAATAAGATGGAATCAGCTAACTGCTCAGTAGGCCAATTTACACCATTGCACTCCAACTAGTATAACAGTGATAACAACATGTAGTGCACACATATTCATAGAGTATCACATGGGGTCCCCTTATAAACTGTTCAATTTTCTAACAGTATCATGATAAAACAGTTTAATTACGTGCGTGAGTCACAAATCATTTCACTATAAGATGAACAACAAAAATAATAGATCACAGTTACCGAACTAGAAAAGCCTACTCCTGAAGTAGAAGTTCCATTGCTCTGGGTAAGCCAATCCTGCTGCTTCAAACCTCTACCCTCATTCAGGAGGGAGGACAATGACAAGTGGGTGTCCAACTTCGTAATGTCGTCACACACAAACATCCCCAGCGCGCTTTGGGGTTTTCGATAGACTGTGGCCTTGCAAGACACGACCCTCTCCTTATGCCCTTCTGGCGAGAGAGCATTACACTACCATTGGGTGACCCAATGTGCAGTGCCCATAAAGATCTGGGGGGCGAGACCCTCCCAAATTCACATTCACAACCTTACTTTTGTCCTATCATGGGGAGTTAGGGAAAGATCACAGCTGCCAGTTCACACAGTAGGTGCCCATTAACATATCACATAAGCAGCATATTAACGGCACCTTCATTCACACAGTAAGTGCCCATTCACATATTACATGAGCAGCATATTACCATGCACACATATTTACATCCAAACAGATTACACTACCAACAGATGACCCGTTGCATAGTGCCTAGTATCAAAAGTCTCAAAAATCTCATATCACACTATCAATGGGTTGCCCCAGTGCGTAGTGGTCAGTCTCACAATGTATATAATACAGTATAGCAGTATCACAGGGTGTCACAGTATGACAATATCCACCACTAATGGCTTACAGTATCAATATAACAGTGTCTGCTACCAATAGGTGCCTCATTGCATAGGGGTCAGAATCATAGTATCAATGTCTCATTATAACAATATCAGTGTCTTAGCATGTATCGTAGTGGCAGTAACGGTATTCTAGTTTAAGCTTTACAGTTCAATTTCCTATAGTTGTAGGTAATGATGTGCAATCACAATTTGGGTCGTAACTTTTGGTCCATTAAGATTTTGAAGATGGTTCCCAAACAAATTTTATACTAGGCACTCCTATCCTTCAAACGGAGGTGGTTTGAAGACAATTGGACCTCGTTTTACCTCTTAAAGGTTCAAGAGAGTGAGGGTTTATTCGCGGTACCTTGCTGTGTACATGGAACAGCGAGATACCCTGCTTTGCATCACTATAACTCTTAAATCGTGAAGAAATTGAGAGAATTTTAAAAATAAAAGTTCAATACAAGACATATATATTTCTAATAAGGCCAATTTGAAAGTATTTGGACTCCATTTGGTTTATCAAAATTTTGTGCCAAACAAAGGGATAGTTCTTTATCAAAACTTTCCACAATTACATCTCTTTGAAGATGCATAATTTCCAATATTAGAGGAATTCCAAAATAATTGCTAAACATGTAACTTTTAGCCCACTCAAATATTTTTCAAATAACTATGGTTTTGACTAGAAATGTATTTCGTTTGGTTAGTGAAAACCGGTGACCACGGCAGGGCTAGTGCAAAATCCAGGAAAAACAGTCAAATAGTGACCTACACATACATTTTGAAATATAGTTCTGTAAGGAATTTCGACAAGAGGAAGACACAAAAATTTTACTAGACTCGCTTATCTTTCTAATGGCGGTGACTTGAGGTCAAATGGACCGCGTCTGGCTGTTTAAAAGGCCCTTACAAGACACGTATATATTCCTGAAATTTCATAGTGAGTTACACATGCCTCAAGAACATGTTCCATGATCTCTATTTCATGATAAAGGAAATGTTAGCAGCTGTTATCTCACAATATACACATATAAACATGCATTTATTGCAGGATTTGTAAACCATACTTTCATTTTCTGTATCCACATTCATCTACACAGCAAGCGCTGGTGTTTACACAACCGGCACTGGTCTCTACACAGCCGGTGCTGGTCTCTACACGGTCAGACGGTGTTGCTCCCCTTATTAACGGACTCCTACCGTCGAGCCCGATACTGTGGCCCGAAAACTTTGGTCCTTACAAAACGGGAACTCAGCTCGATCCCTTCACCAACCTCAAGTCTCTTCAGATCCAAGTTTTCCACATGCATTCCGTTGACCGCCTCCATACCACATGACAAACTCGCCGCTCGGGGCAATCCACACGGTAACCCCAAAAAGGAACACGGCTTTCAAATCAATCAAAGGTCACAAAAATCCCTGCATATACATGTCGAAAGTCGTACGGCCCACCAAACCAGACAGGCAGGCATCCCAAGTGCTGAGTCCTGTGCAGCACGAAGGGATGAACCTACGCCCATCCCAAACACTCTGATAGCTCGTACACACCCGTGCAGGGGCGGACATCCCGCTACCATGAAAAAGGCGATACCAGAAACCGAAGACGGTGACCAAGTTCTGGCCACTTCTTGGCTTTCAAAAGAGTTCCCCATAAGCACTATCCTTTCGACCCCACTTGCGCTATGCTTGCAGAAGCCCCCCCCCAAAATAGAACATGGGGCAAGCCATGTCCAAAAGAGACCTGCTGGCTCATCCCTTATGCGAAAACATGACTGTCATGAAAAGCAAGCGCGGGATCATCCATTGCGAAGACCAACCCGCTCCCTCGACACGAGCAGGCAAGGCAGACCCAAGTAGCCTCAGAAGGGGGTCGAGCTGAACATTCAACCACAGAGGGTTTACTGAAGAGCAACCAATTCTACCTACTGCAAGACACATATCCTCTCGTGATGAACGACATCATTGAATTTCTTGTCATTGAAATAAGCGAAGATGAGTCCAACCCGTCCGACTCGCAAAGTTCAACAAAACCCCATCAAGTCAGAGAGATATCCCCGCAAGATTGTCACACACCAAACAAGGACGAGCAACGGCCCCAAAGCCTCGAAGCACCACGCTCGAAAAAACCCCGTTCTCCAGGCCGCCCCGAACCCGTGTTCACCTGAGCTGTGAGGCAATTTCAAGCTCGGGGAGGACAGGCTCAGCCACTACTAACCGGTGTCCTAGAACGAGGCACCAAGAGGACCAGGATTTCCCCACCAGCCGAATCATCGAGCCCAGGTGAACGAGTCGAAGTAATGGTGGTGAACTACGAGGAAGGAGAAAAGGAGGATCCACCTCCAAGCATTGAAAGCATCCTAAGAGACATCCTCGACATGATCAAACGACTGGAGGACACTCGCACCGTGGTGTCTCTCCACCAGGATGTGAGTTCCCCCCTCAGATCCCAGAATGATGAGAGGAACCGAACACAGCCACCACTTGTGGGCCAAGCTTCAATACATGGTGATCCACCCACCTCCTTCCAAGACCAACATAACACAGCCTCACAGGTCACCCCGATGACCTTCACCCAAGAAGACTTCCAGTCGATGATTAACAAGAGCATCCAAGGCCTCTAGGTATCAAAAACACCCAAGAATCACATATACAAAATCCCTTACCCACCTTTAATTGACCAAGTCCCCTTCCTTATTGGATACCAAAAAAAGAAACTGCTGACCTTCAACGACACAGGGTCGCCACAACAACACATAGCCCACTTCATGTCGGCATGTCAGGAGTCAGCCACAGACACCAGACTACTCTTGTGACAGTTCATAGAAACACTCGAGGGACCCGCATTCAAATGGTATGCATGTCTGCCACCAAACTCAATCCACTCGTGGGAAGAGATTGAACAGTTCTTCTACAAACGCTTCTTTGAAGTGGAATTGGAAGTCCAAACCATAGAGCTCATCACCATGACGCAAGAGCCAAACGAGTCAGTGGAAAAATATATCCAAAGATGGGGTGACCTCGCCATGTCTAAGCAGCCCCATGAGTGAGATAGAATCTGTGCAAACATGAGTGAGAAACATGAAACAAGAAATTTCCCTACATGTCGAGGCGTGCAACCCTACCACCTTCTCCGACATAATCACAAAGGCTGCCAAGATCGAAAGCATGTTAAAACACCATGGAGGAGACTGAGCCCAAAGTTCAGGCACCAGCTAAGCTCGTAACACTGGCAGCAACAGATCGAATCCCTACACCAACCAACCCAAATCAGTGCAGCCATCACAACCACACCTCTCGACACTAAGCCTACGGCCAATACAGCCCCTCTGTCGACCCTAGACATTTCACGAGGGATACCAACTAAGGCCCAGACATGTGTAGCTGCAAACCCGTCAGAAGAAGAATTACACTAACGTGTCACCGCCATAAAAATACCATCAAACTGAGGAATTCTTGCACAGACTAAATTGAAAGTATAGCTTCAATAAGGAGTGGGTCCCACCCTCCTAGAAACACTCCTTGATCAAGATATGTTGGTACTCCCTGACGCTAAGAAGCCAGAACAAGCAGAGCTCATTGACAAACCCAAGAATTGTGCCTACCATCGGAGCGTAGGACACCCAGTCCAGGATTGCATCCAGTTAAAAGAGCACGTCGATGCCCTAATCCAAAACGAACAGATCGACCTAGAAGGCTTCAAGAAAGATTTTGAGGCCCTAGAAACTTCCCACATGGTCATAGTCCACGAGGGATCCATTAGCGACTGTTCTCCAACCAAGCTACCTCCAGAGCGACTTTCAATCCTATTCGACAAGATGTCCCAGCATGAGATTATAGTGCCCTATGTTCCCAAAATACAAGAATTAAGCATGCAAAAAGGCCGAAGCCCTTGGTGCAAATACCATCAACAAAGGGGCCATGACTTGGACAAGTACAAGGCATTCCGCTCTATCTTGAAGAACTACATCCAAATCAGTGAGGTAGTCCTAACGGATGGATGGCCTTCATCACCACAAAGGCCGCTTTCAGAAAATCGATACGGTCACTATGAGTTTCTTGTGATGTCGTTCGGGTTAACCAATGCCCCTGCTGTGTTCATGGATTTGATGAATAGGGGTTCAGACCCTTCCTAGATGACTTTGTAGTGGTGTTTATTGATGATATCTTGATATATTCGAATAATCAAGAACTTCATGAACAACATCTAAGGATGGTCTTTCAAACTTTGAAGTTGAAAAGATTGTATGCTAAGTTGAGCAATAGCGAGTTTTGGCTCTCCAGTGTGGCCTTCCTTGGACACATTATTTCTAAGGATGGGATCATGGTCGACCCCTCTAAGATCGAAGCCGTACTTAAGTGGGAAAATACAATAAATGTGACTGAGGTTCGTAGGTTCCTGGGACTGACAGGGTATTATAGGTGCTTTGTAGAAGGATTCTCAAATATGGCACACCCCCTAACTTAACTGACCCAGAAGAATGCAAAATTTGTGTGGTCAGAGGAGTGTGAGAGGAGTTTCCAGGAATTTAAGAAGAGACTAGTCACAGCCCCAATATTAGGCTTGCTCGAAGGAAATGAAGACTTTGTGGTTATACCAATACATCCCATAAAGGGCTCAGATGTGTACTTATGCAGAGAAGTAAAGTTATTGCTTACGCCTCTAGACAGCTAAAGCCGCATGAGCAAAAATATCCCACTCACAACTTAAAGCTCGCAGCAGTAGTGTTCGTGTCAAAAATGTAGAGGCACTACCTTTATGGGGCCCAGTTTAAGGTGTTCACAAACCACAAGAGTCTCAAGTACCTATTTTCCCAGAAAGAGCTAAACATGAGGCAAAGAAGATGGATGGACTTATTGAATGATTATGAATGTACAATTGATTACCAACCGGGCCAGACTAATGTAGTAGCCGACGCTTTAAGTTGAAAAGTTGTGGTTTCCATGGCACATTTGATGGTTCGAGAAATGAAGCTGTTAGAAGCTGTGGTTGAGTGTTACCCATCTTAGCCCCGTAGCGAAGGGGAAGGAATGTTGTCATGTTTAAGAATGGAACCCCAACTCCTTCAACAAATCCGAGCGACCGAAAAAGGAGATCCCCAGGAGGGGATATGGTTTTTCCTAATTTTCTAAGGAATTTGGGGTTCCTAATATTTATTACATTGAACGCATATGTATGCGTTGTGGCCTTCAAAAAAGAAATTTGTTACAGCTACTTGTTACATTTTTGTCTTATACTATTCAACAAACTGATCCCTTTCAAACTACAAAGAGCTTTATCTTATCGTCTTCAACAAACTACTATACAAAGAGATATACATTGGGTGTTATCAACGATGTATTTTCTCACGCAAGGCACCTTCATTAACCTATTACACCATTTTATGACATTCATGAAGTCACCCTAAAAAATAACATACATCTTCCATTCCTCTGCTATTTTCAGTACTTGCAATGGTGCACATAACCTCATTATCAATCATAATTCCCTTACCACCCCAATACTTCTGCAACACAACCTTATTGTAATCCCTTAAAACCCCATTTATACCAATTCTACCAGGATTCCCCAAAGAACTCCCATTAAAATTCGATTTTATACTTCCATAATTTTATGCTTCCCATTTGATCTTTTTTGTGCCACTCCCTTCATCTTTATGACTTATTTAACATTATACATAAACTCCATCCTTCATGTACTCCAATATTCCTTCCTAATCGATGCCCATTCAGCAAACACCACTCTAATTTTCACATATAATTCATTTATTAACAAAACTTTATCCTCACATTATCTTATATTTGTTTCTTTCCAAACTTCTCATACTCTGCATCCTTAATAATCTTCCAAAGCACTCTCCCTATTTCACCCACATTCTATATCTCCCACTATGTAAACAGTTCCATCAAACTCATCAGAACAGTGAGCTGCATATCCAAACACATCCACACCCATCTCCAAACCTAATTAGTATATTGACACTGAAGAAACGTAAGTGACCGTGATCCTAAATGCTTTTTAGCATAGGAAAGACCAGTTGCCACAGAGTCCCCATTTCTTTGTTCTAACAGTTGTGGAGGAGCCTCGTTTAATATGATGTATTTCTTGTATTCTAAATAACTATTGAATATATGTAGCAAAAGAAGCAGAGCGCAGTTACAAAATTAACACAAAAGTGAAACGGCATCAGGATCAATTCTTGTTTTTTCTTTTGCAGAATGCGAGAGGTTGCCCTTCAAGAAGAACTGAAAGAGGTTTAGCAAACCCAGTATGATATGTAAGGAGGGGGTGAGGTTGCACATACTTGCCATGAGACATAAGGGAGGGGCTACAACGAAATTATATAATTTTTGAAGGACCTATAAAATAATAATGTTTATGACAAATTCTCAATTGGAAAACCTATAGCCCACATTGTACACAAGTAAGAAAATCTATGGTGCCCACATGGTAAGAAAAACTATGGTGCCCACATGAATCATTCACAACTATTCGACAAGATCATGCTTACTGTTGGGTTTCAAGAATTGACCTTAAGGGTGTAGGACCCTTTGGCCACTAGCCTTTTTATTGTGCAGCGCCATGGTCCCATTCTCATTGATTACGTTTAACTGGACTCTTCCCCACAGTTCATGCTAATCCAAAAAAATCTTCTGAATTTGCATCAACACTTGACCTATGTGCTAGAGCTAATCAAATTTGATGCTGTTTTGAGCTTATTGCCTCTAGTGTAATTGGATCCGACTTACGTGACACTGATTTTATTGTTTGAGGGAATTTCCGTGGCTTTCTGCATATGAGCGTATTCTTGATTGGAGATGGATGTGAATAATTGTATATGGAGTTATTATGCTAATAAGCTCGTATATTTAATAACCTGTATCATATGGACAACCATTTTTTTTTTTCTTAGATCTTACATGCGTGCATTCTCACATGTCGACCATACATCACGTGAACAGAATGTAAGCTCTACGTCTCTCACACGTTCATATAAGAGAGTGAGAGAGAGAGAGAGTTGAGGTTAAATATCATCAGTTTTATCTAGTCCAAATGCTAATATCTTTGATGATGTTTTAGAATTGATCAAGAAAGTGGATATTTTCACCCTTGGGCATATGCATTGGATTCGCCCGTCCACTGCTTTTGCTTTCATTAGTTGGTTTTATTTTATTTTTCTTCTCAGTCCTTTCTTATTGACTCACGGATGAGCTTCTGTCATTTTTGCTTTCGATTCGTGGTTCTTAATATTTCTCTGAGAGTCCATCCTGTGGCTCACTTAAATCCCCATTTTCAGTCCATAGGATGAAAAGCAAATTTGAAGAGGGGACAGAAGTAGAAAAAACAGGAGCAGATAAAGAGTCACCCGGTATCTAAGTCTAGGGACCAGGCCGGGCCCAGTAGAATAAGCTGGCCCCATTTGGTTCAAGTTGGTCCAAGAGCCTTGGACCCATTGGAGCAATCCCTCATTTTCTTCTACCTTTACAAAAGAAAACTATCACAAGCCACTAACTCTACATGGGTTTGAAGCTCAAAAAACCCAATTTATACAAAGACGGATAACGATACAACAAAACTAAGCAACCACACTGCTAACAAACTAGAAAATAAAAATTTATTAAAAAAAATATCATCAGTTAGAAACCATTTGCCAAGTTTGAAGAACTCATGCAGCCCACACTTCTTCGCCTTCTATCCTGGAATTTACAATCTGGACTTCTCGCGGCTTCTTTGATAATTTACCCAATTGAAATACAGGGTGCCTGCAAAGCTTCTTCACTCCTTTCCTCAAGCTCATCCTGTCAAATAGGCCCTCAATATCACCACCAGTAAACCCATCTAATGACCCACGCTCCGTGCTTCCCACTTTACCCTCCACAGGAGAACTCCCACTGCGCACAAACTCCTCTTCCCCATCAACCTCATCTTGCTCTTGAAAACTCCGGAAACTATCCTCTCTAGCACTGGATGATCTACTGTGCTTTACTTGCAAGAACTTGCCCAATGAAGATCCATTTTGGACACAGCTATGGCCTTCAGTATTTGGAGAGTCTGAGCACAAGCTACACAATTTGGGGTCTCTGGCTGTCTCATCTCTCTCACGCAGAGTCATCACAATCAACATCTTAAGAAAGTTCATCACTTGAACTGCATGGATCAATGCAGTTAAGGGATCTGCCATCTGCAACAAGAAAGAGTAGACAAAGACAATGTGATAAATCGTATTTTCATCGTCTGGAAAGTGTACTACAGGACATGGACTGGGGAGAACTATAGTCAATTGAAGGGCAAAACAACCAAAATTACAAAATGGGGATCACCCTCTGATTAAACCGTGATGGAAAGACAGTACGGACCCAACATTGTGATCATTCTATACCCCTGGGTCCTACTCACTCCATTTTATTGGATGATCATGAACCCACCGACTATGGTTTATCACAGTCCACTAGAGAGTGGTACATCTGTCCTGGTTTATTTAACAAAGGGAATGTATTCCACAACCCATATCATTAGGGTATCAGCATGGATACAGGGGAGACCATCACCATCCCATCAATCGTCCGATAGTGATGAAGGGGGACTCTCAATTGAGAACATTCTCCATCATCATCCAGCCCATTGATAGGATGGCAATGACCCATATGATCACACTATTACCTTAATCATATGGGTCATAGTAATTTTTTCCTTTAATCAATTCATTTTTTATGCTGAGTAATGTGGGCATCATGATTCTGAACCTGTGTCATATTGGGAGCAAACACCATAGCGATATTGCGAGCATTCATCTTGTTCTGGTGTTCATGCTGCACAACATCGGCCATCAAGTTGATCGCCCAATTGAGCAGTGCCCCCTCAGTGGGAGGCAGGCTATGCACAAGCTGAAGACACTCTGCCTCTGTGTTGCAGTGCATCACCTGCTCAGGTGTCAAAGAGTCCAGTACGCCTGAAGGTAGTTCTCTAAACCATGCCTGAAGAGGAACAAGATGATTATCAGGTCCAAACTCAGAAATAATTTAGACGAAAAACAAGGGATCAATATGGATAGTATCAAGTAGAATGTGAAAAAAACAGTCTATTAATACTCCGGCTCAGCTATTAGAAACTCAGTGAATCCGACTTGGACTTGCCCAAGTCTCTCTGATCCGGCACGCTACCCCAACTTGGGTAACCTGAGTCTTTACAAGACTTACTGAGTCTCTGCAGTTATTCAGAAAAGTCAGTGGTTCTGGTTCGAGTCTTTGCAGGTCAGAATCGAGACCCAGCGAGCCCACTCAGACCCACCTCCTTCCTGGTTCCATGTTTTCAAATAATCCTCGACTCAATGATCTCTTAGGAGATCAGCAGATTGAATAGGCTCTGCTCAAGTTGGCACTCACTGAAAGAATATTGAGGCTCGTGTTTTCTGGAAACCATCAGCAGGAATTCTTTCGTCCTCCTTAAGAATGATGATGGGGGAACAATAAACATTTATTAATGGTTCTGTTGTTAGGTAACAGGTTAACTACTTGTTACATTCACACAAAAAAAACTACACTGAGGACATGTTTTGACAAGTAATTATTTATTTTTTGCCATGATTACCAGGAAACAAGAATTCGATAATCTAAGAACTACAGAATATGCTCCCATTGACATGGAGCTTGCCATAGAAAGTAATTTGACTAAATCACCTAAAGAAAATGACACAAACTTGGTTCCCACTACAAGCAAGGTACCATACCTGTAAACTTAGATGCTTCATGACCTACAACATGAAGCTGCCAGATAACCTGGAATTATGTTTGTTGACAACCCTTAATGGCCTTCTGACACAGGGAAGATGAGGGAAGAAATAATTAAAATAAAAATCATAATAAAGGGTGAGAGTGTATACCCCCTCTCTTGATCTACCAGGAAGTCCACTCCAAAATATCTTTTCACAATACCCAGATTCTTTACTCAAATCAATTCTCTTTTGTTCGCAATGAGGAACTCCCTTCCCTTAATTACAAAATAAAAGAAATAAGATATAAAAATAATAAAAAAACCATAAAACTGTCTCTCTCTCTCTCACGCCCTCTCTCACAATTCTCTCAACCTATTTTTCCTCGCACTTTTCTCAATCTTTATCCACATTTGATCTTTCTTTATCTAAATTCTTATCTTTCCCATATCTAAATCCTTTAGATCTCTCAATTCTTATTCAAATCTCTTCTTCTTCTCAATCTCTTCTTCTCCCAACGTGAGGCCCTATAAATCTCCCATAGATCTCTATCTAAATCTCTCATGAATCTCTTAAGTGAATCTCCCAAGTCCATAAAAATAGGGGATCTAAATCCCTTTGCCTAATATTAAAACCAACCATATCCCCAAAACAACTCACACACTGCCCTATACAAAATTTAATCCATTAAAAACATTAAATAAAATTTTGATAACCCCAATTTTTATTTGCATCACCTTCCTAAATTCCCTATTTGTAATATTCATCAAACAAAAATCAGTTATCCATCTAAGCTGACAAAAGTTCATATTCTCTCCACTACATTGAACCTTTTTGCTCACACTACCAGTTTCTTTGTCCCAGCTGGAAATTGATCTGACATTCTGACTCATAACTTCATACACATCTTGCCTAGGCATAGCTTGAGCTGTCTATTACTACTCTCCACTCTCGGAAGTAACAAACTAAGAAAGGTATAGATTTTGGCAGGGGATCCTTTTCTATACATGCATGTCAATTTACTACTTAAAATATTTTAGAGTATTAGTATTTGGCACTATAGTATACCAATCTGGATGCAATCAGGCCCACCAGTTCAAGTAAAGAGTAAATGGATGTTTCCAGAACCACATTAGACTATTGGTAAATTGAAATAGAAAATATCCAAGCATAATGAAATATTAACAGGGTCATACCATGCAAACATTGCGAAAAAATCAAACTGCACTAAATGAGTACTCATGAAAAGAGGCTGAGAGGAAAATGTCCTTGCAAAATCAATTACATTAAAAAGGACAAACATACCTCCTATGAAAACTGTATAATGCATGTCCTTTGTAATGAAAAGAAATGAAAGAATGATTTTGAGGAATACATAGAGAAATACATTTAGCAGCCTGTGCCTGCTACATGTGTTCTCTATCTCAACCGTCAAAATAAGAATTGAGGAAGGAGAGGTTTCCATCTTAATCCAATGCTTCTCACCCTTCATGGCAACTACATGATAGTATATTCAAAAGGTGTCTCCATTCTCTTTCTAACCATGAGTCTGTGACACATATAAAAATGTTATGAAGGCTAGACCAAATCGGCCAGTATCTGATTAGGTCAACCCTCAAATACAAAGGATCAGGTTCAACTGATCAACAGATTGCACCATTTAAACCCATCCTATATTCCCTTTTCACGAACATTTTATATTTCGGTTTTCATTTTTTATCGATTTATTTCTTTAGATTTTGTTAATCAATCAAACTAGCAGGATCAGATTCATACAAGTCTTGCATTAAGATAGTACATTCACGACTGTCAGCCCCTCCCCCAAAAGAATGCCACATGGCTTATATCCTTCATTTGAAACTGTGTAACTATTGCTCAAGCAATAAGATTCTTCAATAGGTATCACCAAGAATAACAGTATCACCATTATAAACTAGTAAATTAGTAGTCAATGTGGAGGATAGATCAGAAAAGAGAACTGCCAGATACCCAGCACATGTAGCAGCTGCGTGAAATTTCTCAAATCAGGGTGAATGTGTTTGATACCATACAATTACCTTGAAACGACAAAGTAGAAAGAAAAGAATAGAGTAATAATTTAAGTGCCTCGTGCATTTAAACCTCCAAACCTAAGTAACTGTAAACAACCACATTCTTCATTCCAAGCCAATAGAGAGGTAAACACTGAATAAACAAGCTAATAGAGAGTTGAAAACTAATCAAACAAAAAGATCTTCCCATTATGAGCATGTGGCATCTTTGCTACAATACTTAGAGGGAAGTCTTACAGTTAAAACCCTAAAACATATTCCTGATAACCCTCTTGATGAATTCCTTCATTGTCCAACACTCCATGAGCACTAGTCTCAACCTGACATATTCAACAACAATATCCTTTCTAACCATGAGAGCATCTAATTCAAATAAGATGGCCATCAAATGTCATCTTGCTTTGCTGCTTTTTATTAGCAAGTTTTTCAGAAACAACAGAAATCCTTTGCTCAGCCTTTTGTGATCAAGTAGGAAAGAAGACTGGCAAGATGCCTAAAAGACTTGAATGGAATGACTTTGGAGGCAGCTTGCCATTGGATACCTTTTTGTCATGGTAGACAACTAGTTTTGTTTGACAAAGTCCAAGGATGGTTGCTGCACATATGAAGAAGTAGATCTCGACATGTCACAAGTAGGAATGCAAAATGTAGGATGGAGAATGAGGACGAAGGTATCAAAAGGAGTGGAACTAGAAGAATAAGGGAACTCATGCACTTTGTTGCTTGAAAACATCAGTCGATTATGCCCATGAAATTATGATATATGTTCATGAACTTCGAGATGATGAGAGATAAAGATATGAATTGAGAAATCCCTTCAAAATGGGGCACTCCTTAAAACACTCAATGCAGATTTGGATTCCAATCGATATTTACAAGAATGGTACATTCATGTATTAGAATATAATGCATATAATCTTTATTGTGTGCAATGCTGAACTACATTTGAGATACTATATACATTGGAGGAGTCCTTGTAAGTCATGTTCGTGGAGATTGCAGCATTGTAAACCAACTTTATATTATTTGCTATCATAACTATGATGGTGAAATCAATAAAGAGAACCTAGATGAAGTTGGGTCCAATGTCATAATAGTGGTTGCCAAAATATGTTTTTTTGAAATTTATTGGTTGCCAAAATATTGCACTACTCTTGCTGCTTATATGATTTCAATTGTCAATGTCCAGTAACTACAATTAAAGAAATCCTAAAGGGAAACTAACCTCCATTTATGTGAAAGATATCAATAAATATTCTATATCCCTTGCTGCTTATATAATTCCAATTGTCAATGTCCTGTACCTGCAACTGTAGAAATCCTGAAGGGGAACTAAATACTTCAATGTATGTGAAGATATCCCAAAGTCACATAGAGAACCAAATCTTCTCGAGTAATTAATCCTAGTATGAAAGATTTGTTCTACGTATCATCCATGTTACAAACAAAGATGGACAAGAGATATGTATCGATTATGAACAAAATGTCAATAGATATATATGTATACATGCAACCTGAAGGAAAAGTTTACACCTCACAGCAAGACCTATATGCAAGTATTATTTGATTCTCTAGCTCTATATGGAAGATACAACCAAATGCCAAGATAGAACCTGTGAAATCATCCAGATAATATTAAGCATCTCACAAGAAGTACCTTTATTAGTCCTGCTAGACAATGTAAATCAATGCCATGTGGTACAATTCCTTTGCTTAACTGGTTCCTGACATAATCCTCCTGGCCATTCTCCGCATTAATTCTAAATATGCCTTCTGCCTTCAATCAAAACAACGAAATAAACAGAATCAACATGAAGATTGAAGTATGACACATGAGGTATCAAACAACTAGATAAGTATGGACATACTTGAAGTCCACCCTGTGAATACAAGCGCCTCTGTATCAATAAAAGTATTGTTGGCACACTGTTCCCTCTAGCATCATATGAACATTGCATAGACTCTGGAGAAACACCAAATACACTTGCACTACAAGAAATAGATGCAGTTAGGTTCTATATTATCAAGAAATTGCTCACATAATCTAATATTCTTGTTTTGATTCTATAAAGCATTACAAATTTGTCTCTTAGCAGTCAAAGTAAACAGTGATAATGCAAAAAGCATCAGCAAAAACAATTGGAATTTGAGGAACCTTAAATGCAAATCTCAAATAATGGTTAAGTATGGGCAAAACACATAAGCATTGAGGAACATTGATTGCAAATCTCAAGTTTAGCAGCGAATTTGACAAAACTACCATGAATTACCACTTGTGAACTTCCATAAGGGAAATGGCAATCCAAAGCAGGCATTAGGCCTTACAAATTCAAAAGCACAAAAACAACTAGTTTTATGAATCATTTATTATTAAAAACACTAATATAGGAGTTTTGGAGAAAAGATGGAGCCAATTAGAGCATTCTACCGCACACTACAATACTGCTAGAGCTTCATGAACTAAATTTTTCCTTACAATTTATCTGTGTCTTAACTATTCTCTCAGTTAACTATTAACATATATGCTATTTCTAGTTGGAATTTATTCATATAATGATGCTTCCTGTTCTTTAATGGGCTGTCACCAATTCATTTAACATTTTCTCTTTAGTAACACATGCACAATCTGATCATTGTCAGTTGGATTTATGTTAATTTGAAAACCATTCACAGTGAAGATCATTCTAAATTTGACTTGGCATATTATTACACATCAATACCCAGAAACAACTATAGAAAGACTAGGGAAAAAGAAGCATTGACAGGATAGGTCTTAAAGGCACTTGGAAGAGATTCCATTTTCTTTTGCCTTCTTTGGTATAATAATTTGTCCAAAAAATAGTTACCTGGCTAGGCTAGAAACAAACACCGCTCCAGACTCAAATCACTCACACAAAGAAAACTGAGCCATACGGCCAAAAGAAAAACATTGAGCATGAGTGATTCGGACAAATACATTTCTCCAGATGTAAGAAACAAATTAAAATAAAATATGGTTCTAACCACATATGTTTTACGTACAGCCACCATCATAGCCATATGAAAGTATTATAATTGCAGCAGCAAACAGAATGAAACCACCTCAAATCAGGGAACTTGGATAGTACTTCAGGCAGAACCAATACAGCATGATTTGTCATTAATTCAAAGCCAACCAATCTGAGTATAAAAGTCTCAACCTCATCCAACAATACCTAGTGCCTCACAGTAAATTAAAGGAGCTGTTCTATTTTTACAATTAATGTTGAAACTGTCCCATCATCAAGGAGCATTTATATAATCATGGGCAATGTGAGTTAATTATTCACAGTTGTAGGTACAAAAAATTTGATAACACAATTCTGGTAATTCTGGTAAAAGCATCCATATGGAGCTGTATTTCATCACATTCGTTATCTTCTGTTTTGCATTAAATATACATGTTTCTAAGAGGACTATGGACATATTTTACAACACATAGTTAGTGCTAAATAAATCATGAAAACAGAGCACCTACAATTCTGTATTTCCATTAATACCCCTACAAGTAATAACACACATTAGCATTCCATGCTAGTGAGTTGATGCATTAGAAAATGTGCACTGAATATGCCTCACCCAATTCACTTAGTCAAAATGTCTGCAACTTGCTCTCTACTAGGACGATATGGAGAGATGATGCTCCCTTCT
The DNA here is from genome assembly GCF_000471905.2 of Amborella trichopoda. Next base: position 185,507 of record NW_006499617.1, on the reverse strand, counting down.
GTTACATTCTCTGTGACATAAATCCAATGAACCTTAATGTGTTTTATCCACTCATAACCACTGGTTTCCTGGCAATTTGAACAATACTTGTATTAACAATTAAGTGATTTGATACTTTTGGACAGGTAAGAAAAGTGACAGTACCAAGATATCTAGTGGATCCTTGTATGGCTTTCTATCTATCAACAAAAAGTGATTTGATACAAATGACAAGTTCCTTAATTTGTCCCTTATAAGCTAGCACTTTGCCACTAGATTAATTGCTTGCATTATGGGATAAATGTAGCATTTTATCTAGCATCGTCACTTCGATTTTCTGGAATATTTAGCTTCTTCAGATCCTTTATTTCTAATTTTGGCATAATTAGTGCTCAATTATCTATCCCTTGCATTTCAGTTACTGTAACCATTATGTGTTTCCACATGCAACACTACTAGCCCAGGTCCTTCACAATCTTTAGATAAATCAGAATGGAATGCACTAGCTTTATGGAATCCAACCTTCATCATTGCATGGTAAAAATTTTCAGAACACAATCTTGGTGTTGCTATAGGCCATCAAAGACTTGCTCTAACTTGCGCATCATCCCTTGTGCTTCTCTTAATTGAAAGAAAGAATAGAGTTCTTTGTAAATTTGTTCCTATATTTCTCTTTTAAGATATGGATTTTCAACATCTAGCTGAAGAAGGGGCCATTTCTTTGACACATCGATAAAGAGAAAAAACCTCAATGTTTTGATTTTGGATACAAGTACAAATGTTAGAGGGAGCCAGCATAAAACTTTGCTACATCTTATCAGCCGACCCCAAATAATTGGGATAAGGCTTGGTTGATAATGACACAAGTAAAAAAGTAGCAACAAGGTCAACTGATGATCTAAAGGCTCTCGCCCTCTCCTTAGGCTCCCTATAAACATGTGGACCGCTGTTAGACTAACATTAATAGCACCTAATGTTGTATTGACCACAGAGCCAGCGAGAGAAGTATGTAAGATTTGAGCTAGGCAAAGGGGGGGAACCAAACCCAAGGCAAAGTCTACTAAATTGGAATTCGATGGATCACTCAGTGCTTACACACTTTGCTTGCCCCCATCTGGCAAAGCTTCCACGACTACGCTTCACTAGCGCTTGAAAAGTGGGCTTGAGAGAGTTTCTCTTTCCTACTCGATCATATTCCCAAGCACATGAATGCACACTTGGGCATTCTACTTATCTATGGTTTCATCTTCCTAGAGTTTCACCCACCTTCTCTCCTTCATCATCTTTCAATTCAAAGGATGGTGATAGTAATACTATGGTTTTCCATTGTCCATTTGGTTATAGTAATACTTTCCCATAGGTTTTATGCCGATGTAGGTCATGCCCTTGCACAAATGGGCAAGTTGATAGGGCTTAGTCAAAAATCAACTTATATCAGTGGCAGAGTGGCTCATCATGTCAGGAATGGGTCTCATATCGGCCAACTATGATCAAAACGGTCCCAGCTTTTTTGTCTTTCCCTTTACATCAATAACCGAAGGATTGAACATGTTTACAATGTATCACCAAGAATATAGTGAGCAGATCACTTGGATCTTTATGTTAGAATAAAATCATTCCTTTCACTACTGCTGAAATTTCAATCCCAATAATAAGGCTTGTAAAGCATCTGAAAATTAGTTTCTAAGGAAAAATTGGTCACAATGTATCCTAGTTAAAAATTCCTACATGTTCACAAAACGTGAAAGATCTATAACCCCAAGGGACTTGTTAAAACATACTTGTAGTAATCAGGAAAGTCCAAAACTAAGAATGTAACTTTTGAGTTGAAACCCTTCTGTTACTGGCCATTTATAGCCTTTTCTAAGCTTACAGGTAAAATTATAATTCGGCTATCAATCTCCTCCACTTGTGGCATGCCATTGCCTTTGTTTCAAGCACCAGTGAAGTAAATAATTTTTCTAATCTAGAAATTCAAGCTTCAATTCCCACTGTTTCTGAAAAGACAACCACAGCAGTGAACTGTAGAATTATTTGAGTATCTAAGTTTACTTAAAGACCTGATGTTAGAGATATCCACATTTTCAATAAATTGAGCGTACTTTCGAAATGAATAAGACAGAATTCCTTTGAATTAATCTCTTGCTTAAAAGCTAAAACCACAAAAATAGAACAAATTGATTAATAAGGTAAAACCACTAAACCAATTTCACTTCCCTGAAAAATTCTGACCCAAATCAAACATCCACACTAAGAGGGTATAACATACCAAAAACCAACATGCAAAAATCACTTCTCAAAAACCACAAAAACAAAAAAAACACGCCAAATTAACACCTTAAACTCTTGCTAGAATAAGAAATAGGGAAAAGAGCTTTGAAACCGACCTGGCACTTGGGACCCTTTTGGGAAGTTCGGGCTCGAATTCCCTCGGCAAACCAAGAAATCCATTGAATCGATCGAACGTAACGTGTGCAATATGCCTCACATTAGTAGGCCAACTTATATCCATTGAGCAAATATCCTCTCTATCTACACTGCAAGTTATCAGTGATTTCCTCAAAGCAGCCACAAGAATGTCCAACACAGGAAACTGATCCCTGTTTCTCTCTTCCTTTCGATCCCTTACGCTTCCCTCAAAGCAACCAGGGCCTACGTCCCCACCCCAACTCGAGCGAGAAACTATAAAAGGGGACTTTGGGTTCACGAAATCCTCATCTTCTTCAGAGACAAACCCATCATTTTGCCCAAAGGAGCTTGCAGAGGAATCAAAATCTGTCTCCTCATCTTTGCAGGGGAGCTTGGAGTGAAGGATCTGTGTCATGGTCCCCAAAGCAACAGCAAAAGTGAAAGAACAAAAAAAAATTGTTGCAATTATGAGTGAGAGAGAGACGAACTTGAAGAGAATGAAATGGTGGGGAGGCTGCTTTTTACATGATTGGAAACGGAGGAGAATTGTAGAAGAATCGCAAAGAAGAGAGTCATTCAGAAAAACAGAGAGAACAGAGTGAGATTGCTTGAAATGGATGAAAGGTGCGATGATGAGGAGATAGAATTGGTTTGATTGGGACTTCGTTGGTTGACAAATATAACGACTGAAACGGGCCCGTGACGCCAACAAAACTAGGACGAAGCAGGTTGAGGTTTGGGCTCCTCCATAATATAAATTTCTCTTATGCCCCTATACTATGAATTTTTCTACCCAAAAAGCACGACAAACGCTGTACTTGGTGCATTTGACTAGACAGTTACATGTCTCTTTCATTTGGCAATTTCCTCAAATTTCCATCCAATCCGAACGAGTTTATATGAGGGTGGGGTTTGGATAAGTATCAATTAGCTTCTTTAGTTTTGGTGAGAAAAAATGGAAAAATTTAGTATTTTGGTTGATTTGGTGGAAGATTTTGGATTTTTGTTTTAATATAATAAATTAAATATTTATATATAATATATAAAAAAAATTATAGAGATGTTAAGCAACTCAAATCTGACAGAAACAGGAGCACCGAGCTTCACTTCACTTCGATCTACACCTAAAATCTGAAAGCGTCAGCCTCTATCACACAACCCTGGCTTGTCATTAGTTACCCTCAGCCGCTTCACCTTGGGGCCTACTATTTACTTGCAAAAAAATTATTATTTTTGCCTTGGACCTTCTCACGGGCTCTAACCAACCCGACCCGTTAGCAGACCTGAAAGTACTGGATGCGACCATTTCGTGCCAATCACCCGTACACCAATTGTCGTTAGTCAGTTTACGATGTTACAAAATTCCAAATATGAGTAGAATCCCATTAAATCCAAATTGTTTTACTCCAAATCTTGTGGACTACAAAATTTCTCTACTAAGGACAAGAAGACATCATGTTTCTTTAATTAAGCGATAAACAAAAAGCAAAAGGAAAAGTATATGCAGTGTCTATTTATTTTTGGTATAAAATCACTTTTTAGCCAACAGATTTTAGGTGGTTGTAAATGTGTCTTTTACTAGAGTCTAAGCTCAAAAAAGATTTGTCAAACTTCGTGTGACATACTTTAAGCCGTTAAATTTGAGATCTATAGCTAGTGATTTGTGATCTCCTGGTATTGATAGTAAATGCAATTCTATATTATAAAAAATGTAAAGTTTGGAGATGCTTTTTATGGCATGTTTGGCAACTCGAATTTCGATGTCAGAAATTGAAACTTTCAAGGTGCAATTCTTAGTAGTAGGGTTGGCAACTGGTTGTGTATGGGTCGGGTCCAGTTGGAGCCGGACTCAAACCCAGGCCCGAATAGTTTCGGGTCCAAGTTTCGGATCCGGATCCGACCCGTAGGGTCCAAAAGTTAGACCCATACCCGTTGGGTCGAAGGTCTATCCTGTTGGATCTCAGGTCTATCCTGTTGGATCTCAAGTCTATCCTGTTGGATCTCAGGTCTATCCTGTCGGGTCTTAGGTCTGGTCGGGTCCATTGCCACCCTCACTATGAGCTTTTATTTGTTTTTACCCATTTTTTACCATCATATAACCATATTATTGGCAACAAGGTCACAATCACCTGCCATTAGATTTCAATCTGTCTGATTTGTCGTTTAAATATGACTACAAGTTCTTATTGTATACAATCTTTAATACGCCCAAATAAATAGGGCTTCAGGTATTTTATCTCCAACAATTTACGGGTACAAGTCGGGACCAACGGGAATCGGATCCAAACCCGAATAGTGCTTGTGTCCAGGTTTTGGACCCACACTCGACCCACCATGTCCAAATATTGGACCCACACCCAGACCCACGTCGGTATACCCGGTGGATCCCGGGTCGGGTCTATATCCGGGCCCCTGGCCACCCTTACCTAGTAGGAACTGCACAGCACCGAAAGTACGCACTAGTCAAATATGAGAAGCGCGCACCTCCCCCACCAAAAAAAACCAGCGGAAGTGGCAGCTTATCATTGAATGAAAAACACATTTTTCAGCCAAAGCTATTTATTTATTTATTTATAATAAACTTTAGATGAAAGTTTTTGATTGAGTGCGCCTCATGGGGTTGCAACTAAAAAGTACGAAACATAATTTGCATAAAATGACCGATGCGCATTTACCCAAATTTTAGCTAAATCTCATGTATAGAGAAAAACTAAAATTGAAATACTTAGTCGTGCTCTCCAAATTTAAGTACTCCAAGTTTAGAAACTTCTCGATTTGTCAAATCCATACTTCCTTGAAATCCCATAAACTATCAAACACAATATTTTATTCATCCAAAAACAAGATTTCTAGCTCCTAGACTCTAAAACTTGCCAGCTTTTCAGGTTCATTAGTCAAAGAATTTCATTTCAAGCTTCTAGCGCTTCTTTTACCGTATATGTTGTCCCTTCCTTCAGGATCTTTATTGCATATTTTTTACAGGGTGCGGTTTGTACGGAGCCTAGGCTTTAAACAATCAAAATAAAACCTATCTTCAAATAGTATCGAAAAATACGGTTTGAATACTGAAAGTTTTTTTGATAGCCTTAAAAACATATTTTCATATTTATTTATAAAGTTTAAAGCTTCAAACATAATGTAGATCGACACATCTATGAAAACTTGAAAATCTTAAAAATTGACAGTCTAAAATGCGTTACAAAATACATTATTTCCAAAACATGAAATCTATTTTTTTATCATGTCCATACATTTTAATATTGAGATGATCAATTTGAAGATATTTGGGCATCAAAACAACCTCTTCTAGTGAAATTTATGTGGTAGCCTCCAATTTCATTGTTTATATAAACTTTTCCTCTTTTCTTTATATATTTTTTCTTTGACATTTTCGGGATTTCTTTAGTTTGTTTTATTAATACTTTAACCTTTGGAGGGGCTTCTAACATTTGGCTGAAGGTTATTTCGGAAAATTTTTGTACTAAATTTTATTTTTCAAAGGGTCAAATGAAACTTAGGGGATTTATAGCTCCATGAATATTGTTTACTTTCAAAAAGTTTTTAACGAAACATTTTCTGGTGCTTAGGAGCTAAATATGTAGGTAGTTACATGTAAAACCCCAGTTACAAAGTGTTTTCTTGGGCTTGATTTTTATGGGAGAAATAAAATGTTGTCATTATGTAGAAGCTTGGTATAGTTCAAGGCATTCTCTCTCTTGAAAAGGAACATAAGAATAATTAACCTTAGTAATGTCCTAATTATAGCTATAAATCTTATTTTAATTCTTCCATTCCTTTATTAAATAGGATAACTTCACATTTTGATGGATGAGCTATTTTACTAATCTGTAGGCCACAAAAGGGGGTAATACATGCAATCCAGTTATGGGTAATAATTAAAGGCAAAGCTTTCTATGTTCTCCCTACAATTTCTATTCTCCCCCTTATCCAACCATTCATTTTTGAATGGAGGGTTAAGATTGCCCCAATCACAATGTCACATTTCTATACTACTTTATTTTTAATTTTTTTCTATAAACTATTTTGACACCAAATTTTGGACGTCCATTCCTCTATTAAATTCGCACTAAGAAAAAATAAAAATAAAATATTTTCAATAAAATAAAATAGCCAAAATACCTCTAAAAATTTCAAGGGGTATTTTGATCATTATTTTTTATCAAAAAATTATTCTTAATATTTTTTATAGGTGCGCCCCAATGAGAAGATAGCACATACCACATTTCATATTCAGAAAAATTGTATTAAAAAAAATAAAAATAAAATACTTTGAGACATCGGATTTAAGATCAAAGGATGAGTGGCTCTCTTGATAAAAAATGGACGACTGGATAGTAGGGAGAGGATAGAACTGTAGGGGGAACATAGACAGCTTTCCCATAATTAGATACTTGTTCCACTCTTCGTCTTGTGAGCACTATAGAAAGCTCACTTGAGAGCATTTATACTTTCTCCTTGCAAAAGACTTACAGAAATTTTTTTCAACCTTGAAATTTTGAAATTTGCCGAAGAATGGTTATTTTTTAAAATTTTGATTTTGAGTTCTTAAACACATGCATTGAAAATTGGTCTTTCCACTTAATTACGAGGTGTTATATTTTGAGGAACATGAATGGTATGTTGGATTCTTCTTTCTTTTGTCCCTCTCTTTTGCCCCTTTTTCTTTTTGAGGTTGGTCGCTAGGTTCAAGATCTTCCATCTTGAATTTTGAAATCCTAAAAATATTTATAAACAGAGTTTTGCTAAAGGAAGGGAAGTGAATGGAGGAAATGTTGCCATATTGATATATAAAGTGTATGGAGGAAATGATGCAGAATTGATATTTTTTTACTTCTGATTTTTTGAAAAAAGTTTATATAAGATTGATACATTAAACTGTAGAATTAAGACACACCTCAAAATTCTATCAGAAAAGGCTCGTTTGACATTGAAAAACCATCTAATTGATCATATTGAGCTCGAGATGTATGAATATAGAAAAACAATAAGATAGATATGAAAAAATAGAAGAAGAATTCGAAGTCCCAAAGTAACACATCTTGCAACACATCATCTAAATCGCCCATTTTCAAGATTTTTATAGATCTGCTTGATTTGAATCGTTTTCAGAGTTTAAAATCTTATAATTAGCAATGAAAATAGATTTTTAGGCCGTCTTAAAATTTTCAACACCAAAATTATATCTTACGACAAAGTTTGGAGGTGTGCCTTAATGTTTCAACCTTATACAACCCTCACCCTTATTATTTTCCTCCTTCAGGCTCTCTATCGTTACTATTGGGGTTAATGGTCATACGTAAATACCTGCATTCATCAAAACGTGCAATTATAAGAGCAATTATGATCAAATATACTAAAGTTCGATAGTTATGTTTCTCTCCATCACCAAACTTCTTGCTTATAGGGTCGAGATCGAGAGAGAGTGTTAGTGGCATTCCCGTAATTTTGAAGGAAATGGGTGTCTTTCATATCATCAATGTCGTGGTCCACTATTCGCCCGCTACACCTTGTCGCACATGCCATTTTGGGTCATAGAAAGGGAGGCGTCTTCACAACTATCTACTTGGTTTATAAGGATGTAGTTTTTACAAGGCCTAGGATTTATGAAAACAAATTAAAGCCTCACCTTGATAAAAAAATCACTATTTATTTTTTCTGTTAAGTCAATGAGGGAGAAAGCCCCTTACGAATTTTTTATTAATGAAAGATAAAATTACAGTGCTTTATTTTACAACCCTATAATAGGGCAGTTGCGTAACATTAAGAAGTAAAAGAAACAGAATAAAATCTGGAGCTCTCGAACACCGCATTTTTAACAAGAGTATCAGCCACCATATTAGCCTCACAAAAAATACGGCAAATAGACCATGAGTGATTTACAAGTCTAAAGTTGCAATTAACAGCTAAGGTATGAAGGCCCATGGATATGTATAGGCGCCTTGAATGACTTGCACAAATAGGGAGGAGTCACCTTCAATCTTAATGGAAAGTAACCCATCTACATTATCAAAAATCACCATCACAGCTTTAAAATTAATTTTCAACACCGATGATGAAATTTGAAGCTAAACAATAGTACAAATCTCGTAGAATTGTGAGTACCTATTTTTAAGGTGAAATTGATGGTCTAGTTTATGTGGTACAATATACACTCTATTTTTTAGGGCTTAAATCTTAAATTTTTTTCATAACCATAATGGCCAAGGCCTTGATTGATTTGAAGGTTTTTCAACCCCAAAATTATAATTTTCCGTCAGCAAGGTTTTACTTATCTTGATAAGAGCTGCAGCCCTATCATAACATTTTCAGGGTTGTAAATAGTAATAGGATTGATGTGGACCTACCCTACCAATAATCCGTCGTGGCATGACCTTTCATTATGGTTACTTGCTATTTCCATAAAGGTCACATGTAGTTACAAACCGACGTGTTTGTGACCATATCACAAAGATATAAATGATAGCACGTGAATTGAAACGCAAACCAAAATTGCAAAAAGGTTAGAAAGAAAATTGGGTGCCACGTGAAAGAATATGTACTTAAAATAACATTATTATAAAAAAAAAGGTTTTGGGTTGCATACATTTGGCATGTTTTATAGAAGAAGGGACAACATTACATAACTACCCAAAAAGAGGGAGTTTTGGGACCATTTACCTTTTGGCATGGAAAAGTAAAAACAACCCCAACATCAAACACGCTGTTTATGATAATTTTATGAGAAGGAATTAGTAGCGGGACCGAATTAGTTTTTACAAGGAATTGATGCCAGCCGGGTACTTGCCCTAAAATTTCCCTTTTATACTATTTTTTTTCCTTTAGCCTATCTAAAAAAAAACTATTGTTTTTTTTTATTTTTTAATTTTAATATTTCTCTAGATTGCTGATTCAGACCAATCTAATAGCTATTCGACGACCTGATATAGATCTATCAGATAAATGATCAACCCTACCAATTTATGTTTTCGTATAAAGTGTCCAATGTTGTATCCCTTTTTTTACACGTTTTGTTTTTGGATTGTGGAGTTTCTTCGTTTAGAAAAGGCATTACTTATTTTAAAAATGAGAATGTTTTAGAATTAAAAAATAGTTTCAAATAAAAATGAAAAGCATTTTTATTTTCTTGCCTAGGGCTTAAATAAGTCACTATTCCTACAAATAAAAGTATGTTTTTATTTGAAGTATTAATAAACCTTCAAGGGTTTCTCCCCTCCAAATTGTGGACCCATTGATTGATATCTTACTTCTTCTCCGAAGTTTTCCCTCTTCTCTTCCCTTTTTGTTGTGTAAGATCTTTTTAGTTGACTATCTTTTATTCTTTTTTGTTTCTTTTTTTTTTTTGCTATTGATAGCTTGAATTATATTCTATGTTATTTTTTTTAATATAATGGTTTAGATCATGGTACTTCCATTGTCCTAACACTTGAGTTTTACAAGTTTTGGATGCATGTACTTATATTTGATAGTCTTTAAGTTTTATAGTAATTTTGGCGTGCAAAATGCAGTATTTGTCTTTGCTTCAAAAAGTTTACATAAATTTTTTTTATAGCTTGTATTTGTTTCTAGCAATTTAAGACCACTCATGAGGTAACAATATGCTTATAAATCCAGTCCGTACAGATATTGGGATGTGAGCGTTAATGACGATAACATAGATGGACCTAATGAAATTGACTTCAAGAATATGGTGCCTTATGAACCCGTCTTAAAAAAGGATTGATCGATTGAGACTATAAGTGATATGATTATATGATTTTGGATGAATATATTGGGACCCTATTCAATAGCCATGTAAAAAAGTTGCTACATTTTGAATTAATTATTAGTTAATGGTTTAGTTTTCCACTTTTTTTTCATATTGGTATAATGCAACCTTATATTTGACTACAAGAAATTCTTGATGAATAAAAATTTGATTCATAAAATAACATATTTTGGAATATTAATTTAATATATTTTTATTTTGATGCTTTACTAGTGTTGTGACATATGAATTGTTGTATATGAAAATGCATATGTGAATTATAAATAAATTCCAATATATGCATTTATAGACATATATATGTAGACACACAATATTGTACATGTAGAAATATTATTATTCTGATATTAACGTTTCTGACATTTGTATCAGTGTTATCAATCAGCCACACTCACCCGTTTCTAGGTAAGATAGATTAGAATACAATATGAATTTTAAATAAATTTGGAGAGATGCCCTCAAAAAATTGGACCATGTAGAGTAGAGAGAAAATTTAAACTAAAGTGGGCGTAGTCAATTGACCCCTTGGAAAAAATTGAGTGGGTCACCCATGACTAAGTACCCCACTAACATAGACAACAAAATATAATAAATTTGAAAAGATAGCTCTTCAAACCTCCCTCTTTGATGCAAAAAAAAAACTCTCTCTCTCTTGAATGGTAACTTAACACTTTCTATTAATCCTATATACAAGTATGCGAAATTTACAATCATAAGAGTGTGTATTATACTATATCAATCCTATTAATCACCATAACTGTGTGGTCAATTACACCTTATAGAGAAAGACGGATTCCACAATATCGAAACAATCCGCTTATCAATTAGTGTGACAATGCCACACTAGCCAAGATTCACAAGAAAATAGAAAGAAGAAGAAGAACCAAGATGAAGTGGAAGAAAAACTTCATTAAAAAAAAACATGGGGTACACAAAGGCATTACAATCTCAACACACAAGATTAACCTTAACACATGTGACCCAGAGGTACACAAAGGCATTACAATCTTGACATACAAGATTAACCTTAAATATGTGTCCCTAGTTTCCCACCGCACACCTATCTTTAAATAGAGGTTCTTACAACCATATTTCCTACAATAATTTCCCACTCACAACAATAACTACTAACTTACAAATAACTACTAACCGTCTGGTAGTTTTATAACTTCTTACTACACAAACTTACAAGTGCAACATCACTACATCACTCATGATAAAAAAAAAATAAAGACTAATATAATTTCTAGAAAATACACTTTCACAATTTTAACACACCTTTGGTTAATGCATCACCTTCCATACTGGTCTAGGAAGCAATGAGTTAGTAGTATTTCCTCCTTGTTTATAATGTCCTCCATTTCCACCAAAATTGGATTGAGTCTACAAGGTGGACTAACTTCACCCCTATATCAATCTCATATAAGGTGGACCAACTTCACCCCCTATATATATATATATATATATATATAAGTAAATACGTGGTGACGACCACTACGCTACAACAAAATAAAAAAGAACGACCGAACGGTACGTAGTATTAGTAATCGTCGGGACCGTACGTTGTACTAC
>NW_006499617.1:144775-173658 GCF_000471905.2 Amborella trichopoda | reverse complement strand
GAGAGAGGGGGAGGAGAGAGAGAAAAGAATGATCTTACAGGACCCTCTCCCATCCATGTGTGTAGGATCCCAAAGGATCACCATTAAATTTGACACGGATCTATAGAAAAGCCAAATCCCACACCCATGTGATAACGTTTCTAAAAATTCGTACCAACTTTAATGGTGATTTTTTAGAGTCCTACACACATAGGTGGGAGAGGATCCTATAGGATCATTACTCATATATATATATATATAAGTTTTGAGGAGAACCAGGCCGGGACCCATACCATCCCAGAATTGATTAAGCCTGATGGATTCTCAGCTAGATTGACGATCCAAATTGGAAATAGCCGAGTTTTAGAACATTGAGCAATACAAACGGTATCATGGCCGTATTTCTCTCTTGTTAAAGAAAACTTGGTACTATTTGTGGTGTGACTACGCATATTGATGGTGTACACCCGACATTAATCTAGCTTACATAATGCTTTATGAATTCTAAAAAAGATACGCAGTTTGCACAGTTGACCAACTCCTCATGTTCTATTATTAATAACAAAGGTCTAGCATCTGACCAACTCTTGGATGAGCTCTTATGTCAGGGTTTGGTGCTCTATCAGTGCCAACAAATGCACGCGAGAGGTAGTAATGGCTACTTAATTCATTTTTAAGTAACGTGTCACTGCTTTTAGTGTTTGCTTTTAAATTTTGCTTGAAAGTTTGGTGTGCCATCGAAGTGAGCCATCGAGCCTAATTTTGGTTTAAGATTACATTGTTATTATTTAAGTGATAAAGAATGAGCGTGGATTGCTTTTAATATAAAATTGACGGTTTGGCTCGTCGACTTTGGGGGTTTTGTTGCCCCCAAATTCAAACAAAATTTCAATTTGAACCACGTACACTTAATCCATCGTACTTCCCTTTCAACCACAGTGTTCACTAGGGCTGTTAATGAATCGGGTCGGGATTCGTACTGGGCCTGATTCCGGTGCTGCTTATCAGGCCGGGGCTTGCCTTTAATGGGCTGTCTCAGAAAAACCCAGTGGGCATGACTGGCCCGGCAACCCGAGAATGCCTCTAGCTTGCCAACAAGGTTTGGCTCGGCTCAATATGGCCCGGCCCAGCCCATTTACCTTTTTTTTTTTTCTTCAAATCTTCACTTTTCAAGCTTTTCTTATTTATAATAAGGCAAAAATAAATAAAAATTAATACATGCTAAAATATTTTTTAGAAAATTTAAAACCCACTCTCTCTCTCTCTAAAAATCCAGTCTCTTTCTAAAACACATTCTCTCTCCAAAAATTCTCTCTAAAAGCTCAATTTCTCTATTTATCTCTAAAAGGTCATTCTCTCTCTCGAAACTCAATCTCTCTCTAGAGACCAACTCACTCTTTCTCTCTCTAAAAACTCATCCCCTCTTTTTCATTCTAAACCTCCAACCTCTCTTGCCTCTCCAAAACTCATTTTCTTTATCTAGAAACCTAATATCTCTTTCTCTCTCTAAAAATTGAATCTCTCTCTAGAAATTCACTCTCTTTAGAAACCTATTCTCTTTCTAAAAACCCAATCTCTCTCTAAAATCCATTTTCTTTCTAAAAACCCAACCTCTCATTTTCTCTAAAAACTCATTCTGTCACTATAAAAATCAAATCTCTCTCTCTCTATAAACCCAATCTCTCTAGTATCTCTAAAGCCCACTCTCTTTTTAGAAACCCCATCCTTCTCTCTTGAAAAACTCATACACACTCTCTAAAAATTCAATCTCTCTCTAAAACTTGCCGGCCATATTTTGGGTAGAATTTTTTACAATAAAAAACTATTGTATAACAAACATGAAAAAACAGAAAAAATTAATGAACTCTTATAAAACTTTCACAATAAATTTTAAAAGCGACATGGAATTTAAGTTTCAATTTTTGGATGGTCCACTAAAACATGGAAAACTAGGATTGCATGAGTTCAACTAGTTAAATGCCAGTCTTGATCAGTTCGGTGTAAATCCCAGTTTAGTGCTTGCAACGAACCAGACATGGTTCCGGACAAACAGCCGGCCAACTCCGGTTTTAATGACTTAGGTTCCAAATATTACTCATGTTTGTACGATGTGAATATGTGGAAGGCAGGTATTGAACGCATTAGAGATAAATGGTATTTAGCACACCATGGGACATCCATCCTTCGTTTCAAATGGCAAGAGGTGTTGATTAATGGTGCCTGATACCGTAGATATCCCAATGCAATGCAAACAATAACAAAAATACATGCACAACAGGCCGGATGGGGTCATATACCTTTTACGGATCCAATCCCTTATTTCCGATTTCTCCCATTTGCCTATATCGAATTCAATGGCACCTCGTGAGTATGCTCTTTTGATTACCAAAACCATGACGTCTATTAACACAAATCTTAAATCTCGATGGACAGTCAGAGAGTTTTTACTTTCACTTGGAAAAAACATTATTGGTAGGGTTTTTTGGAAGAGAGGAGAGAATAGAGAAGGACATAAGTCTCTCAACATTTTTAGAGAAAAAACAAGAGACCAAAGCCTTGGAGGAGATATGTACTCTCTCTCTCTCTCTCTCTGTATGTAAAAAGCCATTTTTACAATGATCTCCACACCCTTGATTCCCTCAGCATGTGGTTATCTATGCCTAATTAGAAGACAACCCCATTAACCACATGGAGTTGTTCTCATCAAGATTGGATAAGTTTTCAATAAAAAACTCTTACCCAAGAAGATACTCTCGTTCTTCCAACAATAATAAACATTCTGATTTCATAAAGGTCCACCCACCCACAAGGGGTGAACCATCCAAATCCAATCCCTCCCACTCACCTTCATGTAAATATTTTGATCCTTTACCCTTAATTCATGATACATCATTATTTAAGAATTCTCATATACATTGAAAGAAAAATGCAGTGAAAGACCTTAAAGGAGTAGTGCCCATGGCAAAGAACATGTTACATCTCTTCTCTCGTATTCAAAATAGCTCCAGCTTGCCCTAGATACATTTGGCCATCCTGATTGAGCATCTCGTCTAATCCCCCATGAGCTATGTGATGCTCAAGAGATTACTAAACCCCTTCGTGCACACACACCTAGCTAATCAGAAAAAATATAGTTTTCATACACACCAATAATTCATTCAGAATATATATATATATATATATATATGATATTATACCGTCTCAAAACCTTTTACAAAAGAACATCATGGATAAAATCTTATAGTGCTGATAATCTGATGAGCTTCATTTTGTTTACTACTTCTATAAGAACCAATTATGGTGTGATGCCAAAGGTTTTTCCTCTATCATATTGTTGTTCTACTTTGACTTAATCGCTTTTATATTTATGCTCCCACCTAGCTGAAGAAAATATGACTATAGAGGGAGAGATTCTAAAACAACGACATCAAGGCTTCACTTTCTAATATAATCTCAATGTCTCGGAGGGTACTCAAGGGCACATAGTGACTAGCCATTCTTGCATAATTAATTGGGAACATAGATCATCTTATAGTCCTTCTAATATAGAGTAGTGATGCTCCTGTTAAGGACATATGATATAAGTAAAATGCCATAGTGTAAATAGCTAACAATATTAGGATTTATGTCAGACTTACACCATATGGGTCTTAGTTCAACCACAACTGTGTTTCCCCCTGGCACCTACTACACCTTGATGTGGCCTTTGTGCTTCACGGGTTTAGTGCCCCGATTGAGGCAGGGATGATGGTTCAAGAAGGAGGGCCGATGGTTCATGATGCCTCTGAGTACCAAGAGGCTACTGTCCCCGAGGCCACATATCGTGAAGATGTATGGGTTGAGCTTTTTGTGACCGAGGTTTTGGCTATTGAGGGCGCAGGCTAGAAGGAAGAAATCATGGTTGAGGCTGAATTGGTGATTGGCGAAGGCCAAAGGGAAGGGGCAGTTCCTGAACTTGCCAATACTGACGTGGTAGTTCAGGAGGGTGAGAAGCAAGGGGAACAGGTTTCTTCAGAGCCTGCTGGGACAGAAGTGGAGGCCCCCATAAGCGAGGGTCAAGGTGACAAGACTGGTGTTGAAGAATACATGCAGGTCGAGACTGGGGGCTGTCTCGGGGTCTGAGGTGCAAGAAGCTCTGGACTTTGCCACCGTTTCAAACGAGCCAGTGGCTCAGATGGATACCACTTCGACAAGCCCAGCCCTTGAAGCTGAAGTCTCTTCAGCGGTAGTAATCCCAGCAGCATCATTTAGGCCCATTTTTGGCGCGGTTTCTGATATGATTGCAGGCATGCTTCGTGCAAGCCTTCAGGGTTTAGGCTTTGGCCAAGCTTAGGGAATTTCTGCTACGACTACTGTGGTTGGGAGTGTGTCAGAAGTCCTTTCCCGTTTTAATGCAACTCTAATTGAGCTAGACATCTGGCAATCAGGAATACTCCATCATGAAGCCGAGACCAATAGGTTAGCTCCTTAGAGGAGTCCATCTTACGTCGTCGCGAGGAAATAGATTCATACAATAGGAAGGCCACTATCACTGGCCGTCAGCAGGATCTCAAGAGGAAGGTGCAAGGCAGCTATAAGAGGATGATCGAAATAAGAGAAGTGATGCGAATATTAAGGCAGGAATTTGCTGGTCTAGAGACGGAGATGATTCAGAGGAGAGCTATGGAGGCCTCTTTGGTTGCGAATTTATCTGAACTCACTCACACCATTGAGTCTGAAACTGTGGCGATGGAGGAGGATACTCAAATGGTGACTGAACTGAAGGAGCGTGTCCAGGGCACCGAGACTTCTCATGTGGCATGCAGCACAGAGATCAATAAGATAATTGATCACTTTTGAAAATGTCTTTTCTTTCACCAACACTTGTAAAAAGTTTGTACTCATGAATAAGATGCTTCTTTTTCTTTTCTGGCTGACCTTGGTGCATGATTTCACTCTCCTCTTACTTTGTTACACTTCATGTAATTTTTTGATTGAAAACCTCTCGACATATTTATTGTCTCCAAGGGCTAATATCCTAGGCCTTGCTAAGTCCCATGACTGGCTGCCATTACTTGGATGGCTTCGAAATGGGGAGTCTTTGCTTTTTCTCCTCTTATTGTTTGATTGGCCAAGGTTCATAGTTCATTTTAATCATCATTTGATGAGCCTGCTTACTATAGATAGTCCAGTCAAAAGGGGCCTCTATTAGTGATGCATTCACTTCAAAACCATCATAGCTTTTGGTCTCAGGCACGAACTCCTTGAGATGTTTTGAAGCAATATGCATAACCTCCAATTGGCTCTAGAGACTGCGAACTTCGCTTCTTAAGTTTGCCAGGGGATCCTTCTCTTGAGGGGAAGAAGATTGACCTTTCTCAAACTGCTCTCCTCTCGTCAGACCAGGGAAGAGTAGAACTTGTTGTTGGTCACTAGTCTGAGGAGCATCCTCTATGCTTATAGCAACCAGATTTTGAAAAATATTTAGCGAAGGTTGGCGTGCCACTTCTGCTTTCAAGAGTGAAGTGGGGATATGCAGGACTTTTTGACGTCCGGCGTATAAGAAATCTTTGGAGCTAGGAATTCTATCCCCATGACTAGCTCAATCTCGGGAATGACCTCCGGGTCATCTTCTTATGAAGGTGGCTGAGAACTGAGGATAGAGGGTGAGGACTCCTCTTCAAGTGAAGACGGAGTTTCCTGAGGGATGATTGTGTGGATGTTAGAATGAATAGGGGTTAAAGGGAGAGTTTTGCCTTGCCTTTCTTCCTCTTTGAACATGCTAACCAATGCTCTCCCCATGTCCTCAACATCTTCATGGGGCGAAGATCGCATCTTTGTTGTAAACTTGTGATCCCTATCATTCAGCTTCTGAGGCGGCACTAGATCTGTGAAGTAATATTTAGCATCAGCATAATGGGTTTCATCTACGGGGAACATTCTTTTATTAGCATAGACTGCATGCTGTCTCCATCTCGACTATACTTGAAGCACTGGTGCAATGTCGATGGAACCACCCCTTGATCATAGAGCCATGACCGATCGAGGAGAATGTTGTAGGAAGTGTTGGTGTCGATTACATAAAACTGGGCGTCATCGTTCAGTTCACTGATCTTAAAACGAAGGCGAACCATGACAGCTGGCTTATCTCCTGACTGGTTGAATCCTTGAACTGTGACGTGGGTCGGAGTAAGATCTTCGGGCCCTAACCCTAATCATGTAAGGATCCTCCTTGGAATAAGGTTGACAATCGACCCTCCATCTAACATAATTCGATTGATGGGGCATGCATGTAATTCGCTAGTGACAAAGAGATGGCGATTATTAAACTTTTCTCTCAGCTGCAGATCGTCTTCTGAAAAGGTGATTGGCATACATCCTTCTAAAATCGTCGGGTCCACTTCAATAGGTTTTACGTCGGTCTCATACACCTCTGGATTAGAGAGAGCCTGAACCAAAGCCATCCGATTATTCTTCGAGAGCATGAGGGCATCGTAGATACTGAGAAGAGGTGGAAGCTTTTGCAGATGGCCTATCACATCATATTTCACCTTTTCTTGGTCAAGGCTTTGTGCTCTTAGTCCTGCCACTAATTTGGGTTGTACATTGGGTTGAGGAGCACGTTTGTGTGGAAGAGGTTTATTTTGGCCCACCGGTTGACTCGATTGCACAGCGAGCTTGGTTGGGGTGACAGACGTTTGAGGCTTGAGTCAGAGGTATCACAGGGAATTGGAGAATAGGTGGATTTTTTGAGGTATTGGGATTAGGAAGGAGTCCAAGGAGCTGGAGGATAGGCAGATTGGTATTTGGATTAGGGCGTAGTGGCAAACTAGGAAACTTCAAGGTGCTTGACTTTGGAGGTGGAGGCTGCAGCGTTTTCCCGGATCTTAGGCCTATCTGTCCCATGCTGGGTGATGCTCTTGAATTTGCACTATTTGACAAGGCTCTTGATCATGGAGGCTCTGCCTTCTTGATTCTCTTAATTTCTGTTAGAAGTCAAGCTCAGGGGGCCACTGGGGTTTCTTTGATTTTGACTTTTTGTGCTTCTTTGAAGAAGGTGGCTCTGCTTTAGCTTTAGGTGTCAAGGCATCAGTAACTGTTAAGAATCCGGCTGCCTGGGCCAAGGGTCTTTTTCAACTGCTTCCGTTGCATCCTGCTTGTATTGATTCCTTCGAATTCTCTGTCAAGAGCCTTGAAGTTCGGACAGTTCAATGTTGTACTTGCAAGAGACATAGAAGAGGAAGGGTGAGCAGTAGAAGAAGTTGAAGGAGAAGGGTCAGAAGGTGGGGGACTTTAAGGTCGTTCCCCTCATCAGACCGATCTGCAAGTCAAGTTCGTATATAACCATCACGCTGACAGTTTCTCTAGGGAGGTCAACCTTAGTTGTAGTTGAGGGCTTGCGAACTTGACGGGTCGCAGGCAGCAGATCGGTCAGCAGGGAGCCAACATGCCCTGACTGAACTCGAGGGGCTAGATCGTCTTCTACGACGCTAACCACAGTGCAGGGCTCATGGAGCTTTTCTTCAGGCTTCGATGTCTGAAGAGCGTAGAAGGGTTCAGGCGAAGAGGGTCATTAGAGCTGGTTACCCCAACCGCCTTGGTCACTTGCTTAGTGAGAATTCGATGACCCCTATCGCATTTAGCTTTGAGGTTTTGATGGACCTCACGTCAAAACTGTGATCAGGCCTGCGGCTGGTCAGATCTTCTTGCACAAGAGAGAGCTATCTCCATCAGGTGTGGCAAAGGATGAGGGTCAGGGACTGGAGTCATCTTGGGTTGGGGACGATCAAGGACTTGATCTTCCATAAGGTCTTTGGCCCGAGCTCTCTTGTGGGCTCAAAATACACGATGAAAGTGACGAGGCTGGTTTAGTATGGTGCTCTTGGGGAAGTTCTTCAAGTACCATGGCTTAAGGTGCTTTCTCGAAGGAGGGGCGAGCAAGAGTAGGGTTGACCCATGAGAACGCCTGAGTCGAGGGCGAGGGGCTGTCTGAAACGGCAATGTGTGTGTGCCCCTGGAAGAAAGATCAAGGGTGACCTGGGGATCAGCCTGGGCTCGAGCAAGTGGTCTGGCCTTAGGAGGCCGAGAATTGCAAGCAAGTGTCTGCAAGAGAACAGGTGGAGGCCTGCCCCATATAGGGTGTGCTTGTGTGTGCTGAGTAGGAGGACAAGAAGATTGTCTCCTGTGTACTCGAGTTGGCGCACTGACGGCATTGTCCCGAGCAGCGGGATGCATATAAGCAGCGTATGCAGGACCTGGCCTTGGAAGGTCTGATCTTGGCTGCTAACTCGAGGTAACATAAGGGTTACCCCGAGGTATGACTCGAGTGGGTGACCCACAAGCCTTATGGCGTGTGCGAGGGGTGAAGGCCGTAAGGTCTCCGCCTCGATGTGTTGGGCCTCTAGGGATAAAGACTTGTGGTGGTACAGGAATGTGGGGGGTAGCCTTGCGGCGACCTACAACAGCAATGACAACTTGTTTGCCTTTTGTAGAGAGTGACTGGGCAGCCTTCCGGTGTACCTCAGCAATACAACCAACAAATGGCTTGCCGGTGGCAGGTTGGATGCTGTGTGCGGCAACAGATGTGTTGCCACTGCAAGGCGCCTTGGTGGAGGTTCCACCAGAGCAAGGAGATGGGGAGTTAGGGACTGTTAGGTCCCTTCTCATGTCAATCTAGGTTAAGACTTGGGAGCTAGACCTGGGGTCTTTGCTCAAAAGAAGGATTGAGAATGAAGTTAGAGGAACTTGTTCCCTGGGGACACTTGCGAATGCAGGGATAAGAAAATCCCTGATCCGGATGAATGGGTTATAGAACCTAGTAGCCATAAGTGCAGACACAGAAAAGAAAAAGAGAAACTTAGCCAAATAAATACGATCCGACTAAGGAGTAGTAAGTCCCTAGTGGAGTCGCCAAGCTAGTTAGGTGCCTCTATCTCGCCCTCTGGATTAAGATGATAGGGCGACACTCGTCTTGGGTTTCGGTGAGACTCGGGACTTTTTGAGATCGCTCTCTTGGGAACCTCATTCGAGAACAAGGGCAGATATTACTAACCAATGAGAGAGGAATTTAAGGTGGGTTCAGGACTTACTCAGGGTAGCTGGCATGGGCGCCCTCTTAGATCACGAAGAAAGTCCCCCAGTATTAAAACTGGTTCGGAATCGCCTCCCTTGGCTTGTATTCTCCTATTTCTGCAATCACACACATATGGCAAATGTTACAAGATAGGTCAGTCAAGGGACCACACCTTGCCTTCAGGTGAATGTACACAAGCATGCACATTCAAAGGATGAGAAGAATGGGAACATGAAGATTGGGGTAAGAAGAATTCGATCGAGTTGTGAGACCGACACAATGACCTGACTAGTAGGTAATTGACCTGTCGTGGTAGTAAAACGGGCTTGGTAGCTCAGACCGACTCAATAGAGTTACTACTAGACGACTGTACCAATACCAATTAGTTAGGCAGAATTACTGGTCTGTAGTGACAATAAAGCGGGCACAATTACTATGATCGGCACAACAACATTACAGTTAAACGACAAGACTACCATTGAAGGCCAATCTCAACCATTCTTGATCAAAGGAGAGAATAAAAGAAAGAAGAGAGATTAGAGAGAGAAAGAAAAGAAGAGAGAGAGACGAGAATAGAGAAAAGAAGAAGATAAAAGAGAAGAAGAAACAGAGTAGGATAAAAAACCATGAGAGTAGAAGAAGAGAGAGAAGGGAAGGAAAGGAGGAAAATGAACAAACGAGAATGAGAGGAGAGGGAAAACTTAGACTACGATTGCTTCCACGGGCTGTGAAATAAAGAAAGAGAAGAGAGAAAGCATGCAGGCGGCAAAGGGCTTACACCAGCTATGTCATAAGAAAGAGGAGAGGGAACGCTCAGTCGACGATTGCTCTTGCTGGCTGTGAAAGAAGAAAAGAAAGAGGGAGAAAACTCAGCAGGTGATAGGCTCGTTTTGATGAGATGAACAGGCTCACAAAATTAGAACACGATACGACTTGGAATGAGTGAGATATAGGCCCCAAAAGTCACTTCTCGGACTGTGAAAACAACCACCTTTAATGGTATTTTGGTGCAGGGCCACACGGGAATAGTGTGTGGCCTACCCTTTTTCGGTATTTTATCTATAAATTTGTCCTGAAATGCCCGATTGTGCTGAAAGTTGACCCATAGAGGTTTTCAACTGTGCCGGATCTAATGGTGGTGGTCCCACAGCTACTGGACACACCAAAAATATAGTTCTAGTTACAGGGTCCATTTCAGGATGCTAGAGGCCAATTTTTCTGAAATTGTTTCTTTGTGATCACTACCTTAGACATATCTGATCGTGATGAAACTTGACAAGTGACCTTTTGGAGTGCTTATGAAGATCTTGACTAGTTTTGGGGTCATTATGAGACTGTCAAAATTTCCACTATTTTGTAGGCTTTATTGACCTGCTTCCTCTTTATTCCGTATCTGGGACCAAGGTGCTAAAAAATGCATTTAAACACCCGGATCTAGTTGATCTGGTGATACATGTCTCGGGTTCGAAAAACTCGAGACTTGACGTTGCTCTCTCGGGAACCTGGTTCAAGAACAAGGGCAGGTATCCAACTAGTGAGAGAGGGATTTTGGGTATGAGGTGGGGATCAACCTCACCTGGGTCCATGAGTTTCTCAGGCTGGCTCTCGTGGGGGCTCTCTTAGATCATGAAGAAAAGCCCCCCAACTACTTTAGCTGGTTCGAAATCGCCTCCTTTGACCTGTAATCTTCTTGTTTTCTCGCAACACTACTATAGTTAATTTGCAAGACAAGTGGGCCAAAGGGACCCACCCTTATCTTAGGGAAATGTTCATTCATATGAGAGAGTGATGAAATAGAAGGTTCAAATAAAGATAGAAACGAGAAGAGAACTTGATGAAGGGGTGATACTAGCATGACAGCTGGAAAGTTACAGACTCGGAGTGGTAGCAAGACGGGCATGATAATCAGGACCAGCGCGACGACAATACTACTTGAAACTGAGGCTGATAGAACTATTCCAATCTGATGTGGCAGTAAGACGAGCATGGTACTCAAGACTAGCACAACAAAAATACTTTTCGACAACCAGTCCTCTATGGCAGTGCTAGGCTAAGTCTACCCTCAGTCAAGTAAGAAGAGAAAAGAATAAAGAGAAGAAAAGGGAACGAAGAGAGAGAGCGCGAGACAGGGGAGTGAGGAAGAATCCAAACGGTAATGAGCACCGCCGTTGGCATCACGAGAAGACACCCCATCCGTTGCGGGCGGCGATGGCTTCTAGGGAGGTAACTCCCTATGAGGCACATGACGCTAGGCGTGGAACACGAGAGAAACCCACGGATGGAAATAAGCATCGCAGTTGGCAACGCGAGAAGGCAACACGTCCCTTACAAGCGGCAATAGCTTCTGGCAAGGCGCATGGTGATAACTTCTAATAAGTCACACGGTAATTACCTCTCATGGAGCACATGGCGATAGGCGTGGGACACATGGGAAGCTTGTCCACGGTAATAGGCGTAGAGAGGCACGAAAGGAGCCTGCGCGCGGTGATGGGTACCAAGCGAGCGAATGGAGCCTATGCATGGCAATAGGCACCAAGCGTAAAAGAGAAGCTCGCAGACGACGATGGGTAATGCTGCGACCCTTCGCGGATGGGGATGGACATTGCCGCTTACAATAGTCATGCGATAGGGTGAAGTCCCTGCGGACGACAATAAGCTTTGCTACCCGCGTTCCTCGCTGAGACGTCACGGATACCTCTGCAGTTGGTGATGAGTAGCGCTGTCTGCAAATCTCGCCAAGAGATAGAGACCTGCAAATAGAAGGGGGAAAGGAGCTCGTGCATGAACTGCCATCGCCATGCACGACCTGTGAAACCACAGGAAGGAGAAAAAGAAAAGAAAGAGGCATGCACGACACGGCCACTGTTATGCATGGCCTCTGAGGGAGGTTCAAACGAAGAAGAAAAAGAAAAAAGAAAAGAAGAGAGAGAAAATTTACCTTGAGCCTGGGGGTATCGATCCAAAAGTTTCTCTCTCCTTACTCTCTCTCCAAGAGTGACCCAATTTTAAGAAGAAAAGGGAATTCTATTAAGTAAAAATTCTCTTTTGTGAAGGGTTTCAAGCCTTTGTGTGCAATGAAGGTACGTGGTATATATAGAATTGTGCTCAAACATGGTTGGATTAATCAAAATTAAATCTAATTTCTGGAAATTAAGATTTAAATGTATTAAAAGAAATTAGAAAATAGGGTGCAAAATGACAGATTTATCCATTCCTAACAAGTTGTGAACTTTCAAGACAGTCATGTGTTGCCCTAGAACGTGCATGATTTTTCATGGATGATCTGGGGTTGTTCTGATGCCTGTTTGATCAAAAGATGGTTGGTTTCTTGTAGGCTCGGCATGATGATTGATTTAATTTCAACTTTGAGCCATGGATCGCATTTTTAGGGCACAATCATGTGACTTGAAATTTGAATTATTCTTGATATTTTGGATCAATTGTGTGTTCGTTCTGTGATGCTTTTCTGTGATTTCTTTGCTGAATCTCATTGAGCATGCTGTCACAATTGCGAGGAAACAAATGCAGCTCGATTCCGTGCCCGAATGAAGATTTTACAACTTGTAAGTTTTAGTCGGAATCTGAAATTCTGGCGACGAAATTTGCAGTCACTTCGTTGGCCTCGTGTGTGGAATCCGACTAGAGATAACCCTAAACCTTACGCACGCGATGGAATTGGTTTCACATTGTACGGGGCTCACAAGCAACGTGATTTGGCTACTCGAGTGAGGAATGATGCTGCTTATTTTCCACACTTTCTTCACAGATCAACAACTTCTCTCTAGCTTTTCTTCGTGCTCGGGGGTCGTCACGGGGCGTGCCACATATCGAAATGCTCGTCTTGACGAGACGAACATACTCCATTAAGTTTGAGCATGATCCAATATCGGATGAGGGAGATATAAGTGTTACAAGTCACTATTCCTGACTGTCCCTTCAATGGAATTGAGTTGCAGGGTGGCCACACGGGAATAGTTTGTGGCTCCTCCTATTTCACTCTTTTGCTTATAACTTCTTCCTGGAATGTCTTTTCAAGTTGAAATTTGATCACTGGGGGTTTCCAATCTTGTCGAATCCAATGGTGGTCGTCCCATAGCAAATTGAGATACCAAAAATATAGCTCTAGTTATAGGGTCCGTTTCAGGGTGTTAGAGGCTAATTCTATCGAAACTGTCTCTCATTCTACGCTGCTTTAGACATGTTGGCATGTGATGAAAATTGGCAAGAGACTTTTGAGAGTCCTTATGAAGATCTTGACCAATTTTGGGGCTATTATGAGATTGTCTGAATTTTCACTATTTGTTAGGCTTAATTGACCGCGGACCCATGATGATGAAAAATGTCTTCCAACAGCATGCCCCGTCGAATGTTTTCTTTTGATGATCAGGGTATCTATGTAGGTTCCATCCAGCGGGGTCCAGTCAGGGGCTTTTGACCTATCCTGAAAATCTAGGTCTGTCATCTAGATGGAATTTTGGCGAGGCGATCTCATGGCGAGACATTACCCTGAAGTCTTTGGCAAGTTAGGCTCTGGCTTCATCAGTTTTTTTCTTTCGTGGGGATCTTTTGCATTTTAGAGGGATCTTTTGCTCATCGCCCTTACCCTCAAGGACTCTTTATTGTTTTTAGAGGTGAAATGTGGGAGATCTTATGCGGCTCTCACTCCCTGGAGAGCCATTTTGTGTTGCAATTGGATGCTGGCAGTTGGGAATTTTAGGTAGACCTCATTAGCCAGGATTATGACTGTTTGGTAATTGGGTGTCGGCTGAGGCTGTGGTACTTCGTCAACCTGTTTTGTTGCTCCAAGCGCCCTTTTGTAGGTTTTCACTTGAATAGGGGAAGTGGCGCCGTAAAGACGGTTTTCACCAACTTCCTTTGTTTTTGGGCTCTTTTACCCATGACCTTGAGGCCATGTCCACCATTTTCATCCGTTTTGATCACGGTGCCCTTTTGGGATTTTCATCGTACCAGGGTTTTTGTTTTCGCGGAACTCTTTTACTCATAGTTTTGTGACCATACCCGTCCATCATTTTTACTCATGGCATTCTCTTGTCTAGGTGTACACCATACCTATTTTTTGTGAAGGCGTATTTAGGGTCATGCCTTCGAGACCTGTGCGAAGCCTTTTAAAGTCATGCGGCCAAGACATGCACTATAGTTTAGGGTCTTATAGCTGGATCATAGTGGCAATGAATGGTAATCTGTGGAGCCATGGAGTGAGTATGGTGGTGGTTTTGACTCACTTTGCGGAGATGGTACGAGGCTACCTATGAAATATGGAAGATGTATGAAAGGTGGGTGAAAAGTGGTGACCCACTAGCTGAAGGTGAGTATAAGTGGGTGAAAACTGGTGACCCACTAGTTGATGGTGAGTAAAGGTGGCGAGATGACTCACCGTTTTGTAAGCATGGGTGAGACTCACTAAAGAATGATGAATAATGGTAGTGAAGTGAATGGGTTCACTGAGAAAACAATGAAGGTGGTGCGCACACAAAAATGAGTTGGTAAGGGAAAGTGTGCATGAAAATGCATGTAAAGAGGGTGTGCGCGTATGTATGGGGGCGTCTTTAAGGTCATGCCTCCTGGACCTGTGCAAAGCAGTTTAACGTCATGCAGCCAGGATGTACACTATTGTTTAAGGTCATATAGCTTGGACCGTGGTTACACAGTTTAAAGTCATGTAGCTAGGACCAGGTAGTTTAAGATCGCGCAACTTGACCTCTACTACAGTTTAAGGTCATATAGTTTGGACCATGACGCTGAGCCTTTTAATGTCATGCAGCTAGGATGTAGACTATGGTTTGTGGTCATATAGTTCGGATTGTGGCTATGTAGTTTAAAGTCATGCAGCTAGGACTAGGCAGTTTAAGGTCATGCAACTAGACCTCCGCTACAGTTCAAGTTCATATAGTTTGGACCATGGCTATGCAGTTTAAAGTCATGCAGTGCAGACCACGACTTTGCAATTGAAGGTCATGCAACATGGACCACGACTGTGCAGTTTAAGGTCATGCAGCATGGACCACGACTGTGCAGTTTAAGGTCATGCAGCATGGGTCATGCAGCATGGTTCTCTGCTGTACAGTTTAAGGTCATGCAGCATGGACCAGATTTCTGTAAATGCCATGTTTTACCAAAAAAATCATTGAAAATAATAAAAAAATTATTTTGACCCAATTTATTTTCGGTAGCTTCAAAAAAGGATAATTATGAGCACTACTCTATAATCCTTTGCCTCAAAGCGACTCTGCGTATAGTAGGACCTGGTGAACATCCTATAACAGGAGGTCATGGGGACCTATATCAGCTAGTCGCATTTCATTAGTTAGGAACCCACTCTCAAGCCAAGCCTACCTATAATCAACCTAGGTCAAACGTTTTCATGTGCGTGCTTGCTTGCTTATTTTTTATTGGTTAATCTTAGATCTCAGTCCTGACCCGCTTTTGGTCCGAGTTGAACCCTCTGGGTCCAAGTTTAGGCTTGTACCCAGCCTAGCCCAGGTCCGAACCAGGTTCACACGTAGGTCTGAACCCAGGCCCCCTTTTTGGTCCAAGCAGAAAGCTCGTTCCTAGGCCATATTTGATCCAGTCCGGGCCCACACCTGGTTTGATCACCAAAATTCTCTGGGTCCAAGTTCAGACTTATACCTAACCTAGCCCAGGTCTGAATCAGGTTAACACCCATGTCCGAACCTAGGCCCCCTCTTAGTCAGAGCCTAAGGCTCGTTCCTAGTTCATCCTTGATCCAGTTCGGGTCCTTACTCGGTTTGATTATCACAACCCTCTAGGTCCATGCTTAGGCTTGCACTCAGCTCAGTCTAGGTCCGAACCAAGCTCACACCCAGGTCCGAACCTAGACCCACTCTTGGTCTGATCCGAGACTCGCACCTATCTAATCTAGATCTTAGTTTAGGTTATAGCATAGGTCTAAGCATATATTTTCCTCTAGAGCTAGACTAGGCTTACCTTAGTTTAGGGTCTGAACCAAAAGCCATTGAGTTTAGCAAGTCTAGATTCTAGTCTAGTCTTAGCCTGAGTCATAGTCAAAGTTTTGCCTCTAGAGTCAAGCTAGGTCTTCCCTAAGTCATTGAGTCTAGTTCTTACCTAAGTTTAGATTCTAAAACCTAGCCAAAGATAGTCACCATGTCGATTACTCAAGGTGATCATGATGATTGCTCTACAGCTGACTCTAAACCAAACCTTCCCAAACCTAGGGACCAATATGCTGCAATCCCTTTGAACTATCAACAGACCTCAGGCCAATCCATAATCCAATGCTCATGTCTTCAGTTAAAGGCAGGGTCCACTCCTAATTCTGAAATCGGTGTGATCCAAAAAGCTAATTCAGCCCGAAAGACTCTGAATAGTCAGCAGGTCTGATCAGGCGTCGTCCTACAGGGGATTTTAAGTAGCCAAAGTAGAGGTCGAGTGAGGGAAGAAATTCATGCAGCATCTAACGCCAATTCCCAACCAAGATAATCTCGAAGCACAACGATCTCAAAACCAAGACCCGCCTAGGTCTACGGGATCCAACTCAACCTCGAGCCACCATAGTATCGTTCATGACGTCCTTAACACTGTACGGAGTAGAGGCGTCAATCCAAGCCAACCGTTAGGAGAGATGGGCGTTCTAGCTGCCCTTAAAATTTTGATTGACCTAGGTTACACTGTTCATTCCCTAGCTCATGGGTCGATGCCAAATCAGCTTGGTGGTATAGGTCGACCCCTAGCACAACCGAGTCAACCGATTATTCAATCAGTTCCCTTAGTTCACCCAGTCCAACAAACCGTGCCATTTTCGCAACCGGTGGGGACACCTATGGGTCAATATGCCCCTCAGGCACAAATGTATCAAACTGTCCCACTGGCCGCGGCCCATCAACCTCAGGCCCATGCAGGCCCACATCTACCCCAAATCTCAACTTACCAATCTACACTTGGGAACCCACCGACTGAGGGGCATACTGTCACGCTAAATAGTCAACAAGAAGGCACTTTAAAAGCTATGCAAGATATGCTCACAAGAATGGCCATGCATGAAATTCTACCCCCAATGGCCATGTTCAAGAGACCCTTGGAGGCATGGAGATTTGTTGTCTCAGAATTTAAGAACAAGTTTAATGGGAAGAGTGATCCAGATGCTCACGTCAACGCGTATCTCCTCTCTGTTCGAGATTTACGAGACATGCCTAACCAATGGAAGGCCATATTTTCACAAACATTGACCGGCGAGGCCTTGAACTGACACCGGAGAACGATGTCCGCTCAACCGCACATCATTCCAAACGAAATGTTCGACCTATTCATCTCTCACTATCATGGGTCGACACCAAGATCTCTCTCCCTGGGCAAGCTCAGTCCAACGAAGCAAAATCCAGGAGAATCCTTCGAGGATTTTATCCGTCGAATTCGCGACGCGAGAATTCCGGTCATAGAATGCCCACTGACATACCCAGCCAAAATCTCTATGGCCTTGGAGAATGCCGCTCCTGAATACATGACCTTTTTTAGCCAAGGTCTAATCCCTCATTCCTTCGACTGTATGATCGAGTGGGTGGCACGACATGAAAGGGCAAGAGGGACACCCCTCAACACCAGGCCCGCCAATAAACCAATAACGACTCCTTAAAATAAGAGTAAAAGCAATAACAAGGGGAAGGCTTCCGGTCAGGTTAATGAGATTGTCGTTAACGGACCATCTCAAGGTTTAGCAACTCAGCACAACATTCAGAACCAAAACCAAAGGGGTCAGCCTAGAGCCAACGCTCGAAAATAATAACCAAAGGTGAGAGGATAATTTCACTCCTCTCAAAGACCCACTGAAAAAAGTGCTGGAATTGCTTCTAGCTAGAAACATGGTTTATCATCAACCACCAACTAAACCACCATTTCAAGTAATGGATAAGAGCAAGTGGTGTAAATGGCATCAAAACCATGCCCATGACACCCAAAATTGCATATATTTGAAACGGGTGATTTAAGGGTTAATCAATATGGGGGACATCACTGTCGCACCTAGAAATCAACCCATCGAAGAGACTAATCAAAAGATGGGTATCTTCACAAACCCTCTCCCTAAGAATATGGTCACAACGACCGAAAATTCGAGAGCGCAAGACAATGCAAAAGAGAACATGGCCATTCATATGATTGAGAATGGAGACGATGAAGATGATCCCAGCCAATTCATATTTGCTTATGATCATCACTTCTAAAAGCCCGAAGTAGATCTTTTGAGCCTTTTGAGAGGAAGCCCTTCATCTCTGAACCTCGACAGCCTTCCCAAATGGGATCAATACGATGAAGATGACACATTAGAGATCGATATGGTTAGAACTAATGACAAGGCCTCATCTTCCAAACAAGGGGCTAACACCCTAAAGTCTCCCATTACTCTTGATAGAGCCCACCCTATCGAGCTTCAGGCTGGCAAGGTTGATCCTTAACCCGAAGAGGCTGAGTGTTCAAACCCATTCAACTGATGGCCGACACTCTCGATGAAAGAATGAGAAACACCTCAAAAGCCAAACAACCAGCAGGAGCCGTAGATCACGAGCCGCATAAAGAAATTGAAGGATCTACAACCACCTACAATCTATCGGCTTATCTTGGGAAGATCTAGGCTCAAATCTCCATCTTGGAGCTGCTTGCCAACTCACCAGCACACAGATCCTAGATTGAAAGGGGTTCTCGCTAAGACACACATCCCAAGCAACACACAGCTAGATGAATTGTGCAGAATGATCAACCAACTGATGGCACCAATGACAATTGTATCCACGGACGATGACATCCTGGCTAGATTCAACCATTTTCATGTCCAACCTTTGCACATCACTGTTTTCATGCAAGGATATGAAATATAGAGAGTGCTTGTTGATAATGGGGCTTCCCTAAACATATGCCCTATGAAAACAGTGAAGTAAATAGGCAAAATCTCGGATGACTTCAAGCCGTGCCAACTAACTATTGCCGCATATGATGGAACCAAGAAACAAGCTGAAGGCATACTGCCTCTCATGCTCAAGATCAGTCCTACAGTCCAAAGATAAAGTTTTATGTCTTGGACATAAAACCTTCATTCAACATGCTGCTAGGAAGACCTTGGCTGCATGAAAACCTCGTAGTCACCTCAACACTCCATCAATGCCTCAAATTTCTGACTAAAAATGGTGTCGCAAAGGTATGTGTTGAACCCCCTTCCTATTCCAATTCTAGTATAGGTAGCAGGAAGCTAGTCGTAGAGGTCGAGCTTAGAGAAATCCCGCTCGCTTCCTTTGAGCAAGCCGAATGTGCCACCTTACACCTAGAGGCCGGTGACCCTATTCTTAAGATTTTTCAAACTTCTGCATCGATTGATGAAATTATCCGATGTCAACATTGATATGGTTTTGGGTCCCTCAAAGCTTGGTACATGCTCTTCTCCCAAGGCTTCCAACCAAGCCAAGGCTTGGGGAGTCAAGGGCAAGGCGTAACGGAGGCGATTTCTGCACCACTCTAAGCCAATACTGAAAACGAGGATCGAAGAGGACTCGAGTGGATGCAACCTTCAAGCTATCCAGGCTTTGTATCTGGAGACATTCAAAGCCTCGATCCTCTCGATGCTCGTCCTTCAAAATGACCAAAGGTGATCCTTGATTCCCCAACGGCCGAGAATTCTTCTTCCACATCTCAGCACACACATGAACTGAGGATTGAAGACCTTTTTGCTAACCTGGATTTGAAGGTATGCACAATCGACTCTAATACAGCCAAGTATGCTCATCCACCTATACAAATCCAGGAACGGAATTGGTTGATCATTCCTCTATCTTGAGAATTGCTGGAAGCATACCAGCGACACCTTCAAGTCCCGGTGCCAAATAACAGATAAGCATAGGGTGGCCATCTAATCGCCTTGCGCGTCCAGTCCCCAATATTTTTCTCCCGAGTCCCATAAGGGACACCTCTTCTGATACTTCAAAATCCACCATTGAAAATTCAAAGCATGATAAAACTGATGATAATGGAAATAATTTTCAAAAATAAAGAACATTCAAGATAGCCCAATGGCGGTGCACAATACCTAAGATGATGAATTGGATGACCAAGACAAAGATCAAGAGAGTCAAGAGTCTGAATCAATCTCTCAACCTGAGGAACTCACTTCCCATCTTGAGAAATTCAAGAAGAGATTCGATGGTGACCCAACAGCTATCATCGAAGAGACGATCGATGTAAACCTATGAACTGAGAAGGACCCAAGGTTAACCAAGATTGGGACCTCCCTATCTCTTGAGGAGCGGGAAAGTATGATTTTCTTTTTCAAGGAATATCGCGATGTCTTCGCTTAGTCATACGATGATATGCCAGGGTTAGATCCCACATTGGTGCAACATCACCTAATATTCAACGAAGGAGCAAAGCCTATAAGGTAGAAACTCCGACACTAAAAGACCCACCTTGAGCTCAAAATCAAAGAAGAAATTGATAAACTACTCAAGGCAAAGTTCATTACCCCCGTTGATTACTCAGAATGGTTGGCCAACATAATGGTCGTACCCAAGAAAGACGGGAGGATCTGAGTGTGTGTACACTACAGAGACCTCAACAAGGCATGTCCCAAGGACAATTTTTCATTACCAAATATAGATGCCTTGGTCGACAACACTGCGTGGCACGAGATGTTGTCATTCATGGACGACTTCTCGAGTTATAACCAGATCCTCATGGCAGAAGAAGACCAGACCAAGACTTCATTCATAAGGCAATGGGGAACCTACTGTTACTGTGTCATGCCCTTTAGCCTAAAAAATGTGGGGGCAACTTATCAGCGGGCAATGACTAGCATCTTCCACGATTTAATGCCATGGAAGACTATGTCGATGAAATTCTGGTCAAGTCAAAGGCCAGGTCTGATCATCTCACCAACCTGAGAATCATTTTCGAAAGACTTCAGAAACATCAACTCAAAATCAATCCACAGAGATGTGCTTTTAGAGTTGAATCTGGAAAATTACTAGGATTTATAATAAGCCAAAGGGGTATTGCAGTGGACCCATCCAAAGTATAAGCCATCATTGAAATGCCCCCTCCTCGGAACATTAGAGAAATTCGTGGGCATCAAGGTCGCATGCAAGCCATAAGGAGTTTTATTTCACAACTGGCAGACACGTGCGTACTATTCAATAGACTCCTTAAGAAGGATACCCCATTCATATGGGATAATGAATGCCAAGAAGCATTTGACCAAATCAAGGAGTACCTTACAAAACCTCCCATCCTTAGTCCTCCTAGTCCAGATAAACCCCTATTCCTATACATATATGTGAAAGACAAGACTACAATACGACAACCATAGAAAAGAACAAACGATGTACTACATGAGCAAAACCATGGTTGACTATGAGACAAGATACACAGATGTAGAGAAGCACTGCTTAACACTTGTGTGGTCTATGCAAAAGTTAAGACACTATGTCTTATCTCATACAGTCAAGCTCATCTAAAAAATAGACCCACTCAAGTACCTATTGGAGAGAATAGTCCTTAACTGGCGTTTGACGAAGTGGAGAATGCTATTGAGCGAGTTCGAGATCGAGTATGTTACTCAAAATCTATCAAAGGACAAGCCATTGCTGATCACTTGGCTAAACACGCATTGCCAAATAACACTCCCGTCAACACCGATCTCCCTAATGAGAACCTCTTCACAATTGAGGACTCAATTTGGGAGCTATACTTCGACGGTGCAGAGAATGAGTACTGGTCAGGTATGGAAGTCATATTATGCTCACACGAGAAGATTTTAATGCCAACAACCATCAGATTGAATTTCTCAGGTACCAATAACATTGCTGAATATGAAGCCTTGATAGCTGGGCTCGAGAATGCCATGAGAATGAAAATCCAACAAATATGAGTGATTGGTGACTCCATACTCGTCATAAACCAAGTTCAAGGGATTTGGAAGGTGAAAGAAGAAAAGCTTTAACCTTATCAAGAAAAGGAGGAAAAGATGATCCCATCGTTTAAGAAAATCACTTTCCAACATGTAACTAGAGAAAATAATCGGTTCGTCGACACCCTTGCAACCCTGTCCTCAATAGTTGATATTTCCCAAGAAATCACCATGCTTCCATTCTACATCCAGAACAAACATGACCCTTCCCCACCAAGGATCAAAAAAGAAATACAGCAAGAAAATGAGAATGATGGGGAAGTGTCTCTCGTGGCTTCAGATGCGCTAGTTAAGGCAAAATCATAATTCCTTGATGTTCGGTCCCTACTAAAAGATGGGTTATACCTCGAAGGAGCCACTAAAAAGGATAAAGAAGCCCTTCAAAGGTTTTTGATGGGATTCTTGGTAAGAGGTGATCTCCTGTTTAAGAAATCCTACGATGACATCATTCTACGGTGTCTCAATCACCTAAAAATCGACCAAGTACTGACAGAGTTACACAATGAAGGAGATCATTCTGCGGTAGCGACCTTAGCTCATAAAATCATGAACCAAGGCTATTACTGGACCATCATGGCTGAAGATTGCTGGAAGTTCGTTAGGAGGTGTCCCAAATGTCAACTTTATGGAGACGTCATCCATGCACTGTTCATACCACTCAACTCAACACTGCTCGTATGGCCCTTTTTCATGTGGGGTCTTAATATCATCAGAATGATATTACCAAAAGCCTCAAACGGCAACCGTTTTATATTAAAGGCAACATAGTACTTCATAAAATGGGTAGAGGTCGCATCATTTGTCAAAATAGAAGGACAACGTATTGCCTGTTTCATAAAGAACAACATTGTATTCAGATTTGGTGTTCCTGAGTCAATCACTACTGACAATGGATCCAATTTAAAAAATGAAAGGGTCACCAAGGTGTGTAAAAAGTTGGGGGTAACAAAGAAATTCTCCAAACCTTACTACCCTCAAAGAAACGGACAAGCAGAGGCCACAAACAAAGGACTTCTCTAAATAATAGAAAGAATAATAGAAAGAATAATAGAAGGTGGCAAAGATTGACATGAAAAGCTAAGCAATGCCCTATGGGCCTACTGGACAACTGAGAAAATTCCTACTGGCATGACCCCATACTCATTGGTGTATGGTATGGAAGCAGTGCTACCCATTGAAGTTGAGATACTAACTCTCCGAGTGCTCATTTATCGAAATTCAGATGAGGGACAAAAGATCGAAGCACGAATCGCTGCTCTCGTTAATTTGGATGAAAGACGACTATGAGTGACACAAAATATCGTTGCTTATCAACGTAGGATCGTGAGGGCATACCAAAGAAAAGTTGTTCCTTGACAGTTCAAAGAAGGGGACAAGGTACTCAATAAAATCTTCCACACTCCTGCAAATCCACACCCTTAAGGCAAGTTCAAACCTAATTGGGAGGGGCCATTCGTGGTTACCCGAGTGCATGCAGGCAATTCTTACAAGATAAAAAATCAGGAGGGGTACGAACTCAACGACCCCATTAATGCAATGTATCTCAGAAAATACTACCTGTAACGGGCTCAAAATCATGGTGAAAACCTGAAAAGGCATCATAAAGGAAAAATGAAAGAATTTTTTGAAAAAATGAATGTGGTGAAAACTTGAAATGGCATCACAGGTAAAAAGAATAAAAAAATCTCCAAAAAGGAGATTTCTATTCAAAGCACTCAAGTACAAATAAGTACTTGCTAATTCCAACAATACTGCACAAGCAGACCCTGAGGATGAAGACTCCTCCTAAACCCCGCAGGTTCCCAACAGAACCAACTCAGAAAGATGTGGAAGGGTAACATGAATGGAAGACCGAAGTGACTTTGATGAACCCTGGGATAACATCGAGACCTCTCCAAGATGAAAGTCCGGCAAGAATCCAGAGAACGCTTTATGGATTCGCAAAGCACAGGATAAAAGTTCCAAAGGTAAAAGGACAACTTCAAGAGTTTTGAGTTCTTACGATCACACAAGAAAATCCTCTCATCATCCTTGGGTAACAATTGATAAAGAAAATGACCACCAAAGGGGCCACAGGTGGCAAAACTGTAAGGCCCGTCCCTTTTAAGAGTACTTTTGCAATTTGACTTTTAAATCATCCATTTTCATAAACAAAACTCTTTTTAGAAAGGACTTCCTCCATCACTACAAGAGGCTAAACTGTTAGTTAACTTGGCCTCGTTCTCGAGTCAACTTCCTATGCCTATTATGAAGGCTTGAAACTAGTTGGGCACTCCATGGTTGTGTGAGTATAACTACTAACTACCACATATAGGAGATGGGTGAACCTCGCCAATGACAAAATTGGCTAGCTCATCCCTGTGTGTGCGTATAATGACCTAATAGCAGGAAATTCGAGACGAAAACCCTACAACTAGGGGGCTGAGTTTGTAAAAAATTAGTTTGAAAGATGTGTGCAAAGAAAGTATCCCACTATGCTTCGATAAATCAATTGCACGTGTACAAGTTAAAAGACCCCCAACAGGGGCAATAAAAAAAAGAAAGAGAGATCAAGCAGAACAGAAAAAAAAATATTGGGTATCTCAAAACTATGATTTTATTCATCCATTAAAATGAGCTTATTACAAGCGTTCACGCCATTGAACTTGGTCCTATGACCCAAATTCCTACTGTCTTAACATACTTCAACAAAAAATTAAAAGTACTGAAAAATAACGCTGATCAACTTACTCATGCCAAGAAAAAAATAAAGAAAATAAAATAATTTGGCTATTCAGTCTTTCACTTCGAATCAAAATTCTTCTCCTTGAGTTCCACCACAAAGGTCACCCATCGAGCCAATTCGACTTCAGCCACTTTCAAGCTGATGTCACATGTGTCTTCATTGGATTTGATTCATTTATTTGAACAAGGGATTCCATCTTCTTGATGAGGCACGAGATTCTGAGCAAGAATAGAAGAGTCACCACGAAGTCTTGAAGATCTGGGGCATAGTGGAAGAGGGCAGGCACGTTCCCACCAAGAATCATAGTTGGAAGTGATTGTGGGCTTGTCTTGCTTAACTACCCCTCACTAGAAGAAGACTTGTTCCCCTTCCATGACAAACCCGCCTTGACCTGAAGAGTGGAAGAGTGTCGTCAAAGCTGAAAGATAGGCGACGATCGATCGCCTCTCCTGCAGAAGTATAATTTTGAGTATGGCGAAATTGGCGAAGCACCCTCTAAGGGAAATACCCCTCTGTGTAGTGTTGCCCCGCCAGAATAAGACATGAATGCCCATAGCAGGCAGCAAAAGGGATATGTTTTCAAGACCCCTGATCACCCAATCGAATGACGACAACTAGTCAAGAATCCTGCAATAATAATTGACATCCCAGGGTCGAGTGGTGTCGTTGACATTTGCCAGTCCCATAGCAGCAGATACAATCGTCATTGAATGAGGAGGGCGAACAACAGCGAAGTGTTCGTAAGCCCAAATATGCAGAAAATAGAACCCACAATTACCCCAACAGGTCACACAATAAAAGTCCAGAACCCCGGAATGATCCGGTACAAAATTGTTTGGGCGACACTGGTAGTGTTGCCCCAGATTGGGAGACACTAGGCGTGTCGCCCAGACTGGGGCGACACTAGCCGTGTTGCCCAACTTCTCGGATCAAGCTGAAATTTTTCTAGTAAATTTCTGGAGCATAAATATGACTTTCAGAACCCAAAACAAGACAAAAAACTAAGTTCTAGGCGAAAAATAAAATAAAATTGCATTAAAAAAATATATGTACCTGCAAAATCAGGACACTGCTCTCAATAAATCGGTCACCTCACGTGACCCGGTCGTGAAGACCCTGGTATATGCCCGCCAACACGGTCAAAACAATGGTGTAATCTGCTCGTTCCCAAAAGGCATGGACTAAGGGAATAAGGGAACTGTGAACCATCTTACGACCACTCGGAAAGAGAATAGAACCCAACAGCACAAAAAGGAAAATACAGATCTGTTCGGCAGCTCGAGATTGCTCTCGATTTTGGATTAGCAACTCCATATCAACCCATTGACCATGTGAAGAATAAGCAGCCCCCAACAGTCGTGCACCCATGATAAAATGGTCGTCAGTGGTAGTGGAGGGTTGACATGCAATCCTGGCCAAGTTCAGTCCAGAAATCTTGATAACTTCCTCCAAAGTTGGTGTTGTCTTGCTTGTATGAAGAAAGAAATTGTTTGTCTAATAGTTGAACCTCTAAGCAAGAGCCTCAAGGAGTGGAAAGTTAACATGGCAAGAGGCCATGTTCAAGATGCCTATCATCGAAATTGAAGCCAGAAGGGCCATGAGCTCGAGCCACTGCCGAGCAGAAAGAAACCAATCTCAAAACCAGGCTCCAATGATAAGAAAGCCATTGACGCTTTGAGGAACTTCACCTGATCAAAGGCCCTGCAAGATATGAGAGGGCAGATCTTCAGGAAAGTGCCTAACCCTAAGAAAAAGGGGGAATCCTCCTCTCTTCCATTGGCAACCCCCTCGAAAACCTTCCCCTTGCCCTTGGAGATCGCGTTGTCCTTCTTAAGAGTCATGAAAGCCTAAGGATGGGTGCAATAAAATCCTTTAAAAATAGAGGGAGGATGATGAAGAAGGGAAAGGATGAAGATTGGAGGAAGAAAATTGAGTTTGAAAGATGAGAAAAGAATGGGAGAAGGATGACTTTCATAGAAACAAAAAGAAACCCGACCCAAAACGTGTTCTATAGTTATCCACTTCACCCAATAGTAGGTTTGGATAACGACGAAACTAAGAAAAATATTAAAATTTTCTTTTGAGGGTCAAAGGTCTGGGCGACATGCCCCGTGTCACCCAATTATGTACTCAGACTTGGGCGACATGGCTCGTGTCGCCTGAGCGACACTACTAGTGTCACCCACATTTTTTTGAAAAAAAGGGCCCTTTCAATCCCATTTCAATAAATAAATAAAAAACACAATAAATATATGGGAGACATTGGCCGTTTCACCCAGCATGTGAGGGCGACACCATTGATGTCACCCAAATATTTTGTCTAAGATTCTTATATCCCTCCATTTTCAAATAATTTTTTATTTTTTTTTATGGTCGACATTGGTCGTGTCGCCCAGCCTATGAGGGCGACAAGTGTCCCCCATACATTTTGCTAAAATTTTTATTTTTATGTTTTCTAGCAAAATACACTTAATAAAAAAAAATTGTTTTAGGTGGACAACACCAGCCGTGTCACCCAAAAATATTTCTCCGAAACTTTTCCCACTCATTTTTGGGGGGCTTTCAGGATCAAACTCTACTTAACATGTTTTTGTATGATTACGGACCCTAGAGAGATGCACAGAGAGAAAAACTCAGAGAGAAAACCCAAACCTAACCTAAGCCTGAGAACCCTAGTTCTACGCCATTTCTAGGGCCCAACCACCCTATTCAATCAAGACTTGCTGGTCGACATCTGGATAAGAGAAGCAAAGAGGACCAATCCTAATACAGGCGAGCCCTCAAGAGCTCGGGAGTCCCGGGCCATCCGGCCCGGTTTGGTATCATTTATCTCTCTTTCTTTTAATTTATGTTACTACTTTCACTTCATTTTGGATTTATTTGGATCAGGTTTCTTTAAAAATCATATTTTAGGATCTTGAATCATGCTAGCTCTGCCACAGATCTGAGAGTAGATCTGCTAGTTTCTGGCCAGATTTGACCTCAGATCTGAATTCGATTTGTCCCACTTTATTTATCATTTCATATTCATTATTTTAAGGTGTTAGATTCTAGAGATCTTCACTATCAGATCTAATAGATTTGCATCATAAACAACTATTTGTTGTGCTGTTTACCGTTTTACTACAGGGATGTGCGTTACAATTTTAAGGTCTTGTAGCTTGGACCTAGGCAACGCAGTTTAAAGTCATAAGGATAGGATCATGCAATTTTAAGGTCGTGCAACAAGACCTCTGCTACAGTTTAGGGTCATATAGTTTGGACCATGCAGTTTAAGGTTGTGCAACTAGATCGTGGCTGTGGTAAGGGAAAGTAACTCTCCTGGGAACTAAGCTGTAACTGGAGACTTGACTTGTGAAGAATGAGATCGGGGTGTAGGGAATGAATTTGCATGGGAGGCAGGTCAAAGGTCCATATGGGAGTGCAGTGGCATGCGCACGACGATAAGTTATGGATGACGCTCGCAGCATTAGCCCCTGAAGAAGGGCACGCGACGTTAGCCACTTGGTGAGGCGCACGGCTCAAGATCCTTGATGGAGTGCGTGATGATAACCCTTGACAAAGGCACGTTGTGATAGCCCCTGACGAAGCGCACGACGATGGTCTTTGACGAAGGCTATCACTCCCCAAGAATTTACAATATAGATATTCCTGAGATGTGACAGTCAATACATATATACATCTCTTGATAGGATAAATTTACAGTGGCGAATTCTTACAAAGTAACAAAAGAAAGTTTAAGCACAACTACAATATCTTCTAGAGTTGATCCTGGCGAGCACTCAAAATGAAACCGCAGTTATCCTGGAAATTTTTTTACCATAATTTGATAAGTTTGGCTACTCAGTAAGTGATCATCACAATCCTAAAAATAATCATGGTTGAAAGATATCAATATTTTCAAAAAGGAGATCTATTAATTGAAATACATTAACAGTTTCACTTTAAACACTGCATAATTAAGTATAATACGAATAATGGTTATTCATAGAACATTTTAACGGCAGTGCATAATTCAAAGGATTTCACAAATTACCCAACTGGCGTCCCAAGTAGGTCACTTATATACCCCATCGGCGTCCTGATGGGTCCACTTAATCCCTATCGGTGTCCTAGATAGGTCCACTTAATCCCTGCAGGTCCACTTATACCTCACCGGCGTACCGGATGAGTCCACTTAATTCCTA
>NW_006499617.1:115957-138156 GCF_000471905.2 Amborella trichopoda | reverse complement strand
AATTTAAAGGATTTCACAAATTACCCAATTAGCGTCCCAAGTAGGTCACCTATATACCCCATCAGCGTCCTGATGGGTCCACTTAATCCCTATCGGCATCTCAGATAGGTCCATTTAATCCTTGCAGGTCCACTTATACCTCACCGGCATACCGGATGAGTCCACTTAATTCCTACCGGCGTACTGACTAGGTTCACTTATACCTCACCGACGAACCAGATGAGTCCACTTGCATACTTAAAGTATTTTAAATCTCTTTAAACATTCGAAAGCAGCAATATCATGTACTCAACATATCACTGAAATTACTAATATGAATTCACTGAAACTATTAATAACAGTCACTTTCAATAACAATTAAAAAATAACCAGTCAAATATTTTGGGCTCAAATTTTGAAAGGTAGTAGTTTGTAAAGACATTCTAGCATAATTGCCAATCTAATATGTATAAGAAAATTCTTATAGAAATTCAAGAATACGGAATTATTACAATTTATGTGATGTTTATTCGCAAATAAACATTTCACAGACAATGCTATAATCAATTGAAAAATATCAATTTTCAAATAATAAGGCAGTCATTTGTACATGAAATTTACAATGTCTAAATATTCAAAAACAGTAGAAAGAAATCTCACAATTTTACGAAAAGTAGAAATATCACATTTATTTCTAATAATTTTACCGTATTTAAAATTCTCTAACAATAGACAACAAAAATAAATAAATTTATAAGAATTTACAGCATTTAAAATTTCTAACATAAATAAAATATCACAATTTTATTAAACATATTATTTTTCAAAATAATGAGGTCACTTGCGCATAAAATTTATCGCGCCTAAAATTCATGAAAATAAGTAGAAGTAATTATTTCATTTT
Organism: Amborella trichopoda; assembly: GCF_000471905.2. The sequence goes on along the minus strand of NW_006499617.1, from coordinate 137,273 downwards.
AGTTTTAAAAAGAACGGATTATTTTTTAAGATAATGAAGTCACTTACCTAAAATATTTGAGAGGGAGCTTCCGATAAAAATTCGGCTAAAGAGAGAAAGAGCTCACTGCGTTTCGACTAGAGAGAGAAAGATCTCAAAATTTTTTTAGGGTGGGAGTCCTCACCTCTCTTATTCAAATTCTTAAGATACCTTATAATATTATTTTATTAAATTACACCTCATACACGAGGTGTAACAATTATATTACACATGAAACGTTTAAAGGCCACGTCCACTAAAGGACGTGGTAATGAAAGGAAAAAAGTTTACAAAGTGGTGATGGTCCCTAAGGACCATAATACTTATATGGACCAGATAACCTGACTGTCCTCTGGTTATCGAAAGTAGAAGGAGGTGTAGCAGTGGGTTCACCAGAAGCACAATGAAATTGCAGTTAGTTTATGGTGAACTGTTGAAGTGTGAAAATAGGGAGAAGGGAAATCCGCGGGCCTACAGGGAAACTTTCGAGGGATTCCGGTGGTTTTTCTGTAGTCCCGGCTCTCGAAAAGGGGGTTTTTCGGTAAACAAGAGTGAGTTCCCGGTGAGGCTCGAGGGTTTGCAGGGGAGGCAAACAGTCGTGAGAAGGTGGGAGGTCAGTGAGGAGTGATAGTTGGCGAAATCAAAGAGGCGTGGGAGTTAATGCCTCCTGAGAATTGAAACAGTGGGAACCGAGGTACCGAGAGGGCATGCGCGACATTAAGTCTCATGCAACGCTGCATGTATCTAGTTCGTGCACGGTGATAGCCATGCTTAGGAGCATGCCGCTCACGATGATACTCTCGCACGACGCTAGACTGATTGCGGTAATGGTAGAACGTGGCATTGAGCTACGCACGACAGTGGTCTCCTATGGTGTTGAGTCACACGTGGCGACGATCACGCGCGGCATTGAGTTTCGCACGACGATGACCATGGTTGGTGATGCGTTGTGGGGGCCAAGAGTGATGGCGAATGAGAAGGCTTGGTTACTGTGGTCTGTTGGAAGCCAAGTCTTCGAGCACAACGGTGAAGTTCATGTTGTTTTAGAGGAAGGGAAGCTATCATGCGCCACTTCCCTAAAAGCTAGCCATGCCTCGTCAGATGCATTAAAGCTGACTCGGAAATGGTTGGACTTCTTCTTTTTAGCCTGTAACCATCTTTGTTGGTTTTTCTTCTTCTTCTTGAGGACAGTATTTCTTTGGCCTGTAACCGTACTCTTATCTTCGGATGCAAAAGCTTTGTAACTTCCCTAATAATGGGCTTTTGATTGTAGCTTGTAAAATTTTCTAATAAAAGAAATGAACTTCCTTTGAGTTGGCTTAATGTTCCTCATCTTCATTTCTTTCTTTTTACTGCACGGACCACATTTTAGGGATATGTCAGGGATGTAGAGGTTTGAGGTTTAGGCTTAGGGAAAAGTGAAGGATCGGGGAACTTGAATCTTGAGCTTTTGAGGTGTGGGCTGTAGCTTCTTCCCCGAAATCAAGTTCATTTGCCCAATGCTAGATGGTACATCCAAGATCTGCGCCATGTGGGAGACCTCTTTGGAAGAGGAGCATGAGGGTGGCTCGGTCTTGGCTTGGGTTGACATGACGTTGGCGACTGTCAAGAATCCAGTTGCCTGGGCCAGCATTTTTCTTAGGCGCTTCTGCTGCAACCTGCTAAGTCTGGTGCCTCCGAGCTCTCTATTCAGAGTGTTGAAGTCTGGGCACTGTCGAGCTACACCTGTGGAAGAAATAGAAGAGGAGGGAGAAGAAGAAGAGTTAGAATGTTCTGTGCAGCTTTTTATGTTGTCGCCATAATTGGACGTGCGCAGGGGGTATTTTAGGTCTTGCCTCGGCTCTGATCGTTGTGGGGTGCTTTTAGCATCGTCGCCCATATTGGATGACTCCCGAGTTGTTGATGACTCAAGGACATTCGTTTGATTAGACGACATGATAAGGTGAGCTGCGCCTGGGATGAAGCCCCATAAGGTTAGCAGTGGAGGAAGGGGCTTGAGGAATTCTTCCCCAATTGGTGGCCAAGGGATGTGGCTCCTTCGGCAAGCTGACTTGGATGCTTGTCATCTCCTTCTGGATCACTGAGGAGGTGTTTGGACCGCCCTATTGGGCTGATGAGGAGCCTAGCTTGGTGGATTGCCTCATGCTTCAGGGCTTTGAGCCTACTTCGCCCACTGTAGACTTCCTAGGGCTGAGAGGTCGAGGGCTCTGAAGGATCCAGTGTATGCTCATAGGGGACCTTTAACGGGATTTCCTCTTGGACGAGAGTGACGGCTTGGAAGTTCTCTGAGAGAATGACACTAATGATGTGGCCTTCTTGTACCTTATGAGTGACTATAGCTTTGAACTCAAGGCATTCTTTCAGTTCGTGGCCCCATACTTGGTGAGAGGTTTTCCGTATGCTGGCCAAGGCATTTAGGCTGCCTGGCGAGCTTGGGAGTGACGAGACCTTGTTGGAGCATTGTCTCGAAGAGGGCTTGTAGAGGGTCTAGCTCAAAAGTTCCCGACACTTGTGTCGGGTGTTCTTCTTGCACTGGTGGAAGAGGGACTTGAGGGCATCCTTCCAGGTTACCATGAGCTTCCTGTCATAGTTGCATCTTCTTTGTCAAGAGTTCTTGGAAGCCAGTGCATTCGCTCACATCATGGCCTCGTATCAAGTGATACGAGCACCACAGGTTCTTAGTTCCTGGAGGCAGGAACTTAGGCTGCCTTGCCAGCTTTGGCGTGATGTGTCTCTCTTCCAACATTATGGAAAATGGTGCACGGAGGATGGCAGGTGTTCCCTCATCTTCTTGGATTGTCGCTATGTGAGAAGCCTTAGTTGTCCCGAACGCTTTCTTTAACTCTTCGAGCTTTATCTGACCCTTGTTAATAAGGCTTCGATAGTGTCATTGAGCTTATAGCAGTCCTGAGTGGGGTGGCATACTTTCCTATGATAAGCGTAGTACCTCTCATTTGTCTCTTGTTTAGCTTGTTCTGGAGTGCTGATCTCCGATAGCTGGATCATGTTTTGTTCCAGTAGTAGTCGAAGCACTGTAGGGACCCACTCCTTATCAAAAGGATACACCGTGTTCTTGTGCTGGGTCCAGAAGTCACTTCGTTTTATGTTTTTAGGGGGTGGGACTTTATTGTAGGACTGCTGCTTACCCTCGGCTTGAGACGTTTCTGCCTTGGAGAGGTCCAGGGTTTGAGGAGCAGCTTCGTTACTGTAAATCACGGTGACGGCCGCACTGAGCACTACTTTTTGCTGGTTGCCTCGATTATTGGAGTGGGGGTTCGAGCTGGAGGGTTGCTGACGAGATACGCCAAGGTGCTTGGACAAACCCTCAATACGAATTGCTTTGGAGATGAGCTCTGACATGGAGGGTGGATTAGAGGCCTCGACATGCAGGGCGATCTCAGGAAGCATGTTTCGTATGTAGGTCTGGACAACTTCTTTCTCAGTCATGGGGGTGGCATGAAAGGTTGCCAGCGCTCTCCATCGGGTGATGAACTTGTCAACCGGCTCACCAGGGTCTTGAGTCAGAGAAAGGAGCTCGATGGTTTCCATGTTCCTTTGGACTTTGTAGAAGCGTTGGTAGAACAACTACTCCATTTCTTGCCAGGTATGCACCGAGTTTGGAGGCAGCCAAGCATACCACTGGAAGGCCCTCCAAGAGTCTCGACGAACTGATGGAGGAGGAGTCGCCCGTCAGTCACCGTCTCTCGATAGGCTGCTTGGAAGTGAGCAGTATGCTAGTGCGGGGATGTAGTATCGTTGAACAAGGGGATCTTCCGTTTTTGATAGTTCGGAGGAAACGACACTTGGTCAATATATGAAGGGTACGACTTCTGGTAGAGCGGTGCCTCTTGCATGCCTGGGACCTTGTTCTTGAGACTGTGGGCTGCCATGGAATCTATGTCAGTTTAGGAAACCTACCGGGAAGTAAAGCTGTCTTGAGAGACCGGTGGGGGAGTTTGCTTGGGAACGGTGTCTTTGTCAGGCGGAGAATCGGTCTCATGGTGAGAAGAAGGGCTCCTGGAGGCTTCTAGGCGTTCCATCTTTTCGAGGATGGACTACATCATTACCTCGAACTTGTTCATCCGTTCTTCTTGGGTGTTGTCCGGCTCGGTTATCACCATTAGACTAACTGCTTCTTCTAGCACGTCAGAGCCAGGTGAAGTAATGAATGACCGGGGTTGAGGAGTTTTGCATGGCAAGTCGATCTGCAGGGGCTCGGCATGCCCGACTGGACGCGAGCCTTGTTCACCGATTGTGTGAGGACTGGTTCTTGATGGTCTTGGGACCGCAGCTTCTTGACAGTGATCACCAAGCAATACTCTTGGACTGGCTCGGGCTCTGGGATCTGCAGAGGGAAGAAGGGATTGCGAGGCAGGAGGTCACTAAAGGTGGTAACCTCAACTGCCTTCGGGGCTTCTTTGGTCAGAATCCGTAGACCTTTCTTCTGCTTGATCTTGAAGCGGCTGTGGACCTCACTCTAGAACTGTGCCTGAGGCTTGGACTGCCTCACTTTTCTTGAGCAGGTGAGGGCTGTGCCTATTAGCTAAAGCAAAGAATGGGGTCCAAGGACAGAAGGCAACCCGGGTCGTTGCCTTGGAGGACGAAGGCTCTTATCTGACATTAGGTCGCTGCCCCGGATTCCCCTGCGAGCCCCTGGTGCATATCTAACTTGAGGCTGGCTCAAGATGGTACTCTTAGGGAAGACATTTGAGTAGTTTCAGGGTGCTAGAGGCCAATTTTTTCGAAATTGTTTCTTTGTCTGTGCTGCATTAGACACGTCGAATTGAGACAAAACTTGACAGGTGGCCTTTTGAACTTCTTGGGAAGATCTTGACTATTTTTGGATCAATTCTGAGACTGTTAGGAATTTCACTGTATGTTGAGACTTTATTGACCTACTTCCTTTTTATTCCACGTCAGGGTCAAGGTGCTGAAAAATGTGTTCAAACAGCTATAAGAGAAAAGAAAAAGAGATAGTGCACACGTCAGTAAGAGAGAAGAGGAAGAGAAAGTGCGCGTGGCAGTAAGAGAAAAAGGAAGAAGAGAGAGTGTGCGCGGAGGTAAGAGAGAGAAGAAGAGAGAGAGACATGCTCGTCAGTGAGAAGAAGCAGAAAAGACTGCCGCCGTGCACAACACCACTGAAATTGTGCATGACTCATGGATGCCACTTGCCTACTGCATGCTGCGTCAACTACCACTTGTCAAACTGCATGTAGCTAAATTGCCACATGGCAACCCTAAGCTGCCACCTCACAATTTTGGAGTACATAAGCCTCTCTCTCTCTCTCTCTCCCTCACGCCATGTTCTCAGTCTTACAAGCCAAAACACTTATCATTGACAGCTCCCTTTTCTAACCTTTATTGGAGCCCAAATTGAGGAGCTTGAGGAGTGAGTTGTGGGAGGAAATCTTGGAACACCATTGCACACATGAGGTAAGTGGGTCAACTATCTTGTAGGTCATTAACCATGGATTTAACATGAGTTAAGTGTAAGAATGAGCATGAGTAGATGCATGAATAGTGGATGTATGTGTACACTGTTATACCATGATTTTCAACACTTTAGCTTGCCTTTGCATGCTCAAAATGAGTATCAAATCTTCTTTGCTTTACATGGAAAACCTGTGATTAAGTGTTTATATGTATCTAATGGTTAATAAGAAAGGTTTTATGTTAATATGTAGCAGAATTTGGGATTAATTGCTTGTCATTTTGAATAATGCTACAACTGCACTGTAATTTCTAGGAAGGTTCTATGTTTTTATAATCTACTTTTGCCTATCAAATGAGGTCTAAATGACCTCAAATCACTGCTATTAAGGAAATATCTGTATCTACTAAAATGTTCATGTTTGAATCTTGCTCAAATTCTTTATGCAGGAAGAGTTATGCATCAAAATGTGCACGTAGGTCATTGTTGATAGATTTAGTAAAATTGCAGAACTGATGTCTTTGTTGTCACAAATTTTGACTTACCAAATGGAGTCCGTTTTCCTTGAAATCACCGCTATTTGAAAGATCTATGAGTATGACTAAAATAACATGTTGAGCACATTTCTAAATTCCTCTTAGATTGAGAGTTATACAATTATTTGCTAAGATATGTTACTGTAGACAAATATCATAAAATCCATAGCCATTACTTTGGTTGTCACAAACATTTGAATGTCCAAAGGCAGTCCAAATATTATTAAACTTCCATTGTTTGAAATGTACATGTTTTTAATCGAAGTTTAGATTCAGAAACACTCGAAATTCCTTATGGATTGAAAGTTATGACTGTGCTAAGTGGGACATGTCACTGTCCCAACTACACAGCAGGTTTCTGATGGGATGCCTCACTTCTAATGAGCTTTTTGAAGGGACAAAAGAGGTCCAAACGCTCTCAAACCACCCCATTTGAAAGATATACATGTCTAGTGTAAAATTGGTACTGGAACTGTTTCAAAATTCTTAATGGATCTAATATTATGACCCTATTTATGACTAGACAACACTGTTTGAAATTACAGGAAAATGTGATATCGTGATACTAAAAATATGAAACTGTGATATGACGTCACGATTAATGTTGTGATTTTGTTATATTGAAACTGTTATATATGACATGACCACTATGAAATGGGTCCTCCATTGGTAGGGGATACTGTGATTCTATTATATTGAAACTATTATATGTGCCATGACCGCTACGCAATGGGTCCTCCATCGATAGTGGATACTGTGATCTGTTATATTGAAACTGTTATATGTGTCACGATCGTTACGTAATGGGTCCTCCATTAGTAGTTGATACAGTGATTCTGTTATATTGAAACTTTTATATGTGCTATGACCACTAAGTAATGAGTCATCCATTGGTAGTTGGATATACTGTTTCTCGACTCTTATGATAGCAGTGGAGTCCAGAAGTAACTATGAATGATAAGGAGGGTTGCGCCCTCCAAATTGTTATGGGCACTACTCATTGGGGCCTCCAATGATAGTGTAACACCCTCTCACCTAAAGGTATAAGGAGAGGGTCGTGTCTTGCAAGGCCACAACCTATTGAAAAGCCTAAAGCACGCTGGGGATTGTGTGCGTGAGTGGGGACATTACGAAATGGGACCTCCATTTATCATTGTCCTCCCTCCTGAATGAGGGTAGAAGTTTCAAGTTACAGGATTGGTTTAGCCTGATCAATGTGGCCTTTACTTTGAGCGTAAATAGATCTATTCTGCCTGTCTAAATTAGGCATTATGTGTCAACATCTGACTATAACTATGATAAGCATAAATGTGTTTTCCATTTAAAAAACAATTGATACTCTGATATTTGAATGTTACTCTTTTTATACAACAAATATATATTCTAATGTACGATCCTACTCTGTGATGCCAGAATGATTTCTGATGAACCATAGACCATGTTATTATGTATATGCACGTAGGTGGAATTCAAGGGAACTGATCTACTTACTGGACTTTTTAGCTCATTCTTCTTATTTTTCCACTTGTGTAGAGTGATAACCGACCATTCTTGAGGGGGGCCTGCTTAACAGTAGTGGCAGGCGGCTGATGTTCAGGACTGAACAAGGAACGTTTTTGATACTAGGTGTTGGGCGGCGGTGCCACAATGTTGTTTTTTTGTAATATTGTCTTGTTATTATTGGGTCGGTAGTGCCTTGGACATAATTGTAAAGAACCTTTGGAGATTTTATACTTACATAATGGGTTTAATTTGTGCAGTATTATGTTGCGTGATGAATGATTTTTTATTTCTTTCATGGTTTACTTTGATTCCGTTGTTCTAAACTCATTGAGCCACTCCCACCTGAGTGACGTTCGCGACCTTTGGTCACGATCCCGCACTTTGTTGCCCTCCGATTGGTATGGTAGGGGTCAGGGGGCAGGGTCATGACAGTTATGGTAGCAGAGCAGCCAAGATAGGATTCTTAGCCTAGAGAGTCTTATGAGTGTCTCTAGAATGGTCTTGAATAGGTTTGTAACTGGGTGCTCCTAGTTTAGGTCCAAATGTCGAGGACTCATGCTAATAATGCAAGCTCCAGCAATGAGAATACGGAGGCCCTCGGTGAATTCTTCAGGACCTTGGGTACCATAACCCAAATGATGAAAGATAGCATGCTGGCCTCGACAACCTCTACCCTTGAACTGACTAACAGTGGGTTGATAGAAAGATTTAGGAGGCAAGCACCTCTGAAGTTCTTGGGACACGGGGGAGTGGAGAAAGCTGAACGATGGAGGAGACAAGTGGAGAAAAGTTTTGAGGTATTATATTGTACTGATGAGCAGAAGGTTAGGTTGGTAACCTTCATGTTAGAAGGAGATGCTGAGCACTGGTGGGGCTCAGTGAAGCAATCATGGGAAGGGCCATGGACAAAAGTGAATTGGGAAAACTTTCTGGAAGATTCAAAATACCTTTCCAAATGACATAAGGGAGAACCAGCACCCTACATGCCCATACTCTGGGAAGGACAATCACTCTGAGGCTGAGTGACGAAGAAGGGCAGGAGTGTGTTTTAGATGTGGCAAGCCTTGCCATCTGATCAAAGACTGTCCAGTAAAGGGACCAGAAAACTGACCGAAGGCTCAAGGTCGGGTATTTTCTCTCACTGAACGAGAAGCCAAGGCGTCTGCCTCTGTAATATGAGGTACGCTCTTTGTTTGTGGCATGGAAGCTAAAATTTTGATTGACCATGGATCTTCGCACTCTTTTGTTGCACCTCATTTTGCATGCCACATGAATGCAAGACCTGCACTTCTTGACTGGACTTTGGTAGTATGCACACCTATGGGGGGAATCCTTAAAAACTGATATTGTTTATTAACATTGTGGAGTCTTGCTTGAAGGATGTATCTTACCTATAGACTTGATACTGTTAGACATTCAAGATTTTGATATTATTTTGGGCATGGACTCGTTGTCCACACATTATGCTATTGTAAATTGCTACGATAAAACTGTAACCATTAGATGCCCAAATCAACCTGAGTTGAAATTTGTAAGCATTAAGGATGGCTCCCCTCTTCACCTTATTTCGGTCCTTCGGGCTTCTCGCCTGATGGTCAAAAGATGTGTTGGGTATTTGGCCTATGTAGTAGAGAATCAGGATGTTCAGTCCAAGTTAGAACAGATACCAGTGGTGAGGGATTATCCCGAAGTTTTTCCTGAGGAGTTGACCTCTTTTCCTCCAGTCAGGGAGGTAGAATTTGAGATAGATGTTGTTTTAAACAACATTTCCATCTCTAAAGCCCCTTATAGAATGCCACCAGTCGATTTAAAGGAACAAAAAGAACAATTACAAGATTTGTTAGAATAGGGGTCCATTCGACCCAATGTGTCACCTTGGGGTGCACCAATCCTATTTGTGATAAAAGAAAGATGGGTTTAAGGCTTTGTATAGACTATAGAAAGCTGAACAAAGAATAAATACCCCTTTCCTAGAATTGATGACCTTTTTGACCAACTTTAAGGGGCGAAGTGTTTTCTAAGATTGACCTTCGGTCAGGCTATCCTCAACTGCTGGTCAAGGAAGAAGATGTACCTAAAACTGCATTTAGGACCCATTATGGACACTATGAATTCTTGTTAATGCCGTTCAGGTTGACCAATGCTCCAGCTATTTTTATGGATTTGATGAATAGAGTTTTTAGAACCTTTCTAGATGATTTTGTGGTGGTCTTTATAAATTGGGGAAGTGTGAATTTTGGGGAAGTTGTACGCTAAATTGGGGAAGAGTGAATTTTGGCTTCCGAGAGTGGGCCTCCTTGGGCACGTTGTATCTAATGACGGGGTCACACCCTTGTAAAATTGAAGTTGTACTTTAGTGGGGAACACCGACAAATGTGACTGAGGTCCGCAGTTTTCTGGGTCTGGTAGGATATTATAGGTGCTTCATAGAAGGGTTGTCAAAGATAACGCTTTCCCTAACTCGCCTAACCCATAAAGAAGTGAAGTTTGTGTAGACAGATGATTGTGAAATAAGGTTTCAAGAACTGAAGAAGAGACTGACCACGGCCTCGATACTGGCCTTGCCAGAAGGGAGGGAGGATTTTGTGGCTTATACTAACGCCTCTCATAAAGGGCTTGGATGTGTGCTGATGCAGCGAGGGAAAATCATAGCGTATGCCCCCAAACAGTTAAAGTCGTGTAAGAAAAATTAGCCAACCCATGACTTGGAACTCGTGGCTGTAATGTTTGCCTTGAAAAGCTGGAGACATTACCTCTATAGGGCCCAGTTTAAGATATTTACAGATCATAAGAGCCTCACGTATCTATTTTCTTAGAAGGAGTTAAACATGAGGCAAAGAAGATGGATGGACCAATTGAATGATTATGACTGTACTATCAATTACCAACCGGACAAGGCCAATGTAGTAGCAGATGCTTTGAGCCGAAAGCCTGTGGTCTCAATGGCACATCTGATAGTTCGAGAGATGAAACTATTAGAAGATGTAGTGGAGTGGCACCCAACCCTGGCCCTTAGTGATGGGGTAGGAATGACTGCTTGTATGAGAATGGAGCCCCTGCTCTTTCAACAAATTCGATTAGCACAAAAGGAAGATCCCCAACTCATGAAAATCCTAGAAGAATAAAGCTGGGAAGAAATGATGATTTCTTTGTGAGCAGTGATGATCTGTTAAGATTTAAAGATCGGGTATGTGTTTCGAATGATGAGAGTATGATGCGAGCTATTTTGGAGAAAGCACACTACTCCCGTTATACTGTATAGCTAGGGAGTACTAAGATGTATGAGGACCTGAAAAAAACTTTCTGGTGGAATGATATGAAAAAGGAAGTAGCACAGTTTGTCTTTAAGTGCTCGACATGTCAGCAAGTAAAAGCTGAACATCAGAAACCCACCAGACTGTTGCAATCCTTGCCCGTGCTAGAGTGGAAATGGAAACACATCACTATGTACTTTGTCCATGGCTTGCCTAGAATAGGTGTTGGGCATGATAATATTTGGGTCATTGTGGATCGACTGACTAAAGCTGCTCACTTCTTACTGATCCACACAACTTATACTTTGAATAAATTTGCCTAGTTATACATTAAAGAAATTGTAAGGTTGCATGGAATACCTATCAGCATCGTGCCCGATAGGGACACTAGATTTAATCCAAGATTTGGGAATAGCCTGCAATCAACTTTTGGGACACGACTCATTTTTAGCACTGCTTTCTACCCCTTGACTGATGGACAGTCAGAAAGGACTATTCTGACCCTGGAGGATATGTTAAGGGCTTGTGTTACTGATTTCAACGGAACCTGGGATGACCATTTGCCTCTGATAGAATTTGCTTATAACAACAGCTTCCAAGCTAGTATTCAAATGGTGCCTTTTGGGGCCTTGTATGGGAGGAAGTGTAGATCAGCTATCTGTTGAGATGAGGTCGATGAAAGGAGGCTGTTAGGGCAAGAATTTGTTCAAACAACCTCAGAAAAGATTGCTTTGATTCGGGAGAGATTCAAGACTGCTCAGAGTCGACAGATGAGTTACGTTGATAATCAAAGGAGAGAGCTCGAGTTTGAGGTGGGTGATCGAATTTTCTTGAAGGTATCGCAAACTGAGGGTATTATGAGATTCGACAAGAAAGGAAAATTGAGCCCACGATTTATTGGACCTTTTGAAATTCTGAAAAAGTAGGGAGTATGGCTTGTCGACTTGCTCTACCACTTGAGTTGGCGAATATTCATGACGTGTTCCATCTAACAATGTTAAGGAAATATCAGTTGAACCTGTCCCATGTTCTGAGTTATAAACCAATTTGGATCAGAACGAACAATTGAAATACTGGACAGGAGAGTGCAGGTGTTATGCAACAAAGAAATTCCTCTGGTCCGTGTCTTATGGTAGTATCACTCAAAGGAAGAATCGACTTGGGAACGAGAAGATGAAATCTAGGATACGTACCCCCAGTTTTTCAACTAACTAAGACACGATTTTGAGGACAAAATCCAATTTAAGGGAGGGGATGATGTAACAACCCAGACTGTCCCGGCAAGAGAAAATGCTTGCGGCAGTAAGTGAGAAGAGGAAGAGAAAGTGCGCACGGCAGAAAGAGAAGAAGAAGAAGAGAAAGTACACACGGCCGTAAGAGAGAAGAAGAAGAGAAAGTGCATGCGGTGGTAAGAGAGAAGAAGAAGAGAAAGTGTGCACAGTGGTAAGAGAGAAGAGGAAGAAAAAGTGCGTACAGCTGTAAGAGAAGAAGAAGAAGAGAAAGTGCACACTACGGTAAGAGAGAAGAAGAAGAGAAAGTGCATGCGACAAAGTGCACGTGGTGGTAAGAGAGAAGAAGAGAAAGTCTGCATGATAGAGTACGCACGGTGGTAAGAGAGAAGAGGAAGAGAAAGTATTCACTATTTGAAGATAGTTTTGAGCTCCATGGGTCCCCAACATGGAATAAAAAGAGAAGCCCGTCAATAAAGCCTGACAAACAGTGGTAATTTAGACAATCTCATAATGGCCCCATAATTGGTCAAGATCTTCACAAGGACTCCAAAAATACTCTTATCACATTTCGACATGTCTAAGGCAGTGCATACTGAGAAACAGTTTCATCATAATCAGTCTCTAGCACCCTGAAACGGACCCCCATAACTAGAGACCTACTTTCGATGCGTCCAACTGCTGTGGGACTATTGTCATTGGATCCGACATGGTTGAAATCTCCCAGGGGTTAAATTTTAGCTTAAACGGACACTCCAAAAAAAGGTTATGGGTAAAAGACTGAAGTAGGAGGAGCCGCACACTATTCCCGTGAGGTCACCCTACAACCAAAGTCCGTTAAAGGGGCATTCACGAACAGTGATTTGTGACGCTTATATCTCACTCGTCCGAGGTCGGATCATGCTCAAATTTTGTGAGCGTGTTCGTCTCGTCAAGACGAGCGTTTTAATATGTGGTACGTCTCGTGACGACGCCAGAGCAAGAAAAAGCTAGAGAGAAGTTGTTGATCCGTGAAAAAAGTTACAGGAAAATCAGCAGCAACACGCCTTGCTCGAGCGGCCAAATCACGACGTTCGTAACCCTGATCGATGTGTAACTAGTTCCATCACGTGCGTAAGGCCCATGGCTATCACTGGTCTGAGCCAGGTGCATGATGAATGGTTGGATTTCACAAACGAATCCTATGAAGTGGCTGAAAATTCTAGCGCCGAAATTCCAGATTCCGGCCAAAACTCAAAAGCTGTGAAATCTTTAATCAGGCACAAAATCGAGCTGCATTTGTTGCCACGCGATCGTGACGACATGCTCAGTATGATTCAATGAAGAAATCATAGAAAAAAAATCAAGGAACAAGCACACTATAGATCTAAAGTTTGCAAGATTCATTCAAATTTCAAGTCACATGATCATGGTGTAAAAACACGATCCATGGCTCGAAGTTGGTATCAAATTGTAGACGCCCCATTTTAAATCGGCATATTATATGGTTTCCTAAACCCTTAGGATCACACTTAACCTAGTAAACCCAAATCCATAGCTCACACAACCTACCTTGTGACCCAGAACCAGTCTGCCTGCCCAGAACCCTGTAGAAACCCTGTTTTGACCTAGATTTTTGTAAACACCCTGTTTTACCAAAATAATTATTAAAAATAGTAAACAAATCCATTTTGACCCAAATTTTCTTTGACATCTTTAAAAGAGGCTGAGGAAGACACACAAATTCAAAAAATCAATTTGGACTTGTTTTGGTTTGGGCGACACGGGGGCGTGCCACCCAGGCGACATAGGGTGTGCCGCCCAAGTCATCCTACAATTGTGCTGTTTTACCAAAACAATCATTAAAACTAGTAAAAAGATCCGTTCGGACACAAATTTTATTTGAGAGCTTCATAAGAGGCTGAGGAAGGTTGTCAAATTGAAAAACATGAATTTGGACAAGTTTTGTATTGGGTGACACGGTGCATGCCGCCCAGGCGACACATGCCATGTCGCCCAAGTCATCCTACAATTGCCTTATTTTACTAAACAAATAATTGAAAATACAAAAAAAATATGTTTTGACCCAAATTTTCTTTGAGAGCTTCACAAGAGGCTGAGGAACACACCAAAAGTGAACAATCTCTATTTGGACTAAAATTGGTATGTGCGACATGGGAATGCCGCCCTGGCAACATGACCCGTGCTGCCTAGCCATAGGCGACACAAAGCGTGCCTCCCAAATTCGTGACCCTCAAAATGTGTATCTTTGACTGAGGGATTTAGTTGTTACATGTGCAAATCCGTACCAGCGGATTTTGACGCCTATAAGACCACTTTTCATGGTCATTTGGAATAGGGAGAGAGAAAAACCCTAGGAGAGAGAGAAAACCTGAGATAGAGATAAAAACCTCAGAAAGATTAGAAGCCCTAGAGATAGCTTCAGAAAACCCCCAGCCTCCTGGGCCTTCAATCCTTAAGCCTGAGAGAGCCTAGTCCTAGAACACCTAGAACCATCTATAGTGCACAACCACCATATACTGAAAAGACTTGCTGGCAAATATTTGAATCACAGAGGAAAAAGAGGACCGGTTCTGATACGGGAGAGCCTTAGAAGGCTCGGGAGTCCCGGGCCATCCGGCCTGGCTCAGTATCATTTCTTTCCATTTTATTTATTCTGATTTATTGTTTTCAATTTATTTTGATCTGTTCATATTCTTAAAAATCATATTTTGTAATGTCTTGAATCATGTTGGCGCTGCCACAGATCTGAGAGTAGATCTTCTTATTTCCGGGCAGATCTGGCCTTAGATCTGAATTCGATTTGTCACACCTTCTCTGCCACATTATTTTAATCATTTATTTTTTATCAGTTTAAGGTGTTAGACCCGAGATATATTTGTTAGAAGATCTCTCTGATTTTGCATTGTATACAGTTTGATGCCCACCATGGGACCTTTCAAGCTTGATCCAAGTGCCAAAATACAATTTTTATTCATCTATTTTCACTGTTTTCAGTTACAAAAATCCCCAAAAGTTGGCAGTAACCAGGATCCAGGGTTTTGGTACTGTGAAACCCTGATTTTTTTGGGTGACACCAGCCGTGTCTCTTGGGCGATACCACCAGTGCCACCCAGATCCAAGGCGACCCGCCCAGAACCAGGGCGACACTCCCCTTGTCTCCCAAAATTCAAAAGTTTCAAAATCCTCTAAAAATTTGCAAATCTGTTCCTTGCATTATCCTGTGACTGTCCAGATAAGTTCAGTGTAAAATAAAAGTTTTAAAAATACTAAATAAATATTTTACTGTTTTATCTACATTATTCTACTTTACTCTGTTTTAATTTATTTCATCATAAATAATTTTTTTCATACTTATTCCAAGTTTAAAGTAGTCTTATTTCAATAATATTAACAAGATAAAAATGGTATATAAAAAAAAAAATAATTGTTTTTGGGCGCCTGTTTGCCTTGTGCGACACGAGACGTGCTTCTCGGGCCACCCGAGACATGCCTCCCAGGTCCAGAGCGACACGCCATTTGGTGCCCCCCGTCATCCAAGTTAGAGTTTTTAAAATTTTTCAGGCTGGGTCCTGGGACTGTCTTGTGACTGTTTATAAAATTACAGAGCAAAATAAAATTTTTAAAAATACCAAAAAAGTATTTTACTATTCTATCTACAATGTTCTACTTTACTGTATTTTAATTTATTTCATCATAAATATATATATTTTTTTCATACTTCTTCCAAGTTGAAAATAGTCTTATTTCATCAAGATTAATAATATAAAACTATAAGAAAAATAAAAAATAATATTTATGGGCGAATTGCAAGGCAACACCAGTAGTGCCACCCAGGCGACACCACTGGTGTCGCCCAACTGTAAGTGTCCCAAAATACCTCTGGGACCCCACATACTTATTCCAAGGACTTTTGGCTCTCTGTTGATCATGTTTTGACTTAAAATAATTTTTTTAAAAAATATAAAAAAAAATTATTTTGCTTTAGAAAGGTCTGTGCTGTTTTTTACTCTTTTATTTTATTTTAGTTTGTTAATTTTGACTAAAACCATGTTTTTTCTGCTTCCACAATGCTTATTTTAACTATATTTCATCAAGGTTAAAAATAAAAAAATAAAAAAATTAAATATACATTGAGGGTTGCTTGCACCCTCCTTAAACCGTGTCCCGTTCGTGTCACCCTTGACTCGGGCTATGCTCGACTAAGCATGGACTATGCCTGGTCTCATTGTTCCTACTTATCCTTCTTAGGGGTTGCTTATCCCTCCATCCATACCGTGCTTCGAGCGAGTTTTTCCTCGTAGCGCCCATCGCTAAGCACGATCAGTGCAGAGCGCTCACTTATTTCCTTGCTTGTTTTGTGTGCATTGAGTGCTTGAATTTATTTTAATTGCGTGTTTCTTTACCCATTCTATCACACACCGGACAGGGAGTGCTCGTGAAACCAGCAAACAAATATTTTGAAAACCCTCAAAATCCACGTTAATGGCGTGAGGGGAACCTAGCTTCGAGAGTCGACACCACTGGGATTCGCCCTAACTTTAACTGTGAGAACCCCTCTATAATCCTTTGCCTCAAAGCAACTCTGCGTATAGTAGGACCTAGTGAACATCCTATAACAAGAGGCCAGGACTTATGTGGGGACCTATATCAGCCTAGCCACATTTCACAGTTAGGAACCCACTCTCAAGCCATTTCATAGTTAGGAACCCACTCTCAAGCCAAGCCTACCTATAGTACTTCACTAGGTCAAACATTTTCTTGTGCTTACTTGCTTATTTTTTATTGGTTAATCTTAGATCTCAGTCCAGACTTTCTTTTGGTTCAACTGAAGCCTCTAGGTCCAAGTCTAGGCTTGTACCCAGCCTAGCCCAGGTCCGAACCAGGTTCACACCCAGGTACGAACCTGGGCCCCCTTTTGGCCTGAGCTGAAAGCTCATTCCTAGCTCATCTTTGATCCAGTCCGGGTCCACACTCAGTCTGATCACCAAAATTCTCTGGGTCCATGTTCATGCTTATACCTAGCCTAGCCCTTGTCTAAACCAGGTTAACACCCAGGTCCGAACCAGGTTCATACTTAGGTCCGAACCTAGGCCCCCTCTTGGTCCTATTCAAAGGCTCGTCCATAGCTCAAATCCAGTCCATGTCCATACTTGGTCTGATTATAACAACCCGCTTGCATCCAGCACAATCCAGGTTTGAACCAGGCTCACACTCAGGTGTGAACCAAGACCCACTCTTGGTTCTCGCCGAGACTAGTACCTATCTAGTCTAGATCTTAGTCTAGGTTATAGCATAGGTATAAGCATAGATTTGTGTCTAGGGATATACTAGGCTTACCCTAGTTTAGGGTTCAAACAAAAACCCATTGAGTCTAGCATCCAGTCTAGTCTTAGCTTAGATCTTAGTTTGGGTTTTGCCCCTGAAGACATAGTAGGTCTACCATGAGGCGTCGAGTCTAGATCTCACCAAGTCTAGGAATTATGACCCAGGATCATGGAAGAGCAAAGTCCAACCCTATGGCCCCAGCTCAGTCTAGATCCAGAGAACCAGTCAGTCCGAGAGGCACCGTCACAATGCTCCCTCACAAATCATACATAGCACTCGTGTCAGTGAGCCGAATCTCGACCCACATAAAACCAAACCTAGCCGTCTAAGCCACCTTCAAGGCCACCCTTTAGAAGTCACGAGCCAATAGGTTGATAAGGTTCTTAATACCCTGAATAGTCAAGGGGTCAGACCGGGGGCAATCCTCTAAGACATAGGGGTTAACCTCAAATCCAGTCAACACAACAAGAATAAGACCCCGGCCCAAATCCCTAAGACAGCCGATCTCAGCCGTGTGAACCCCGATGGTCAATTAACAAAACATTCCAGTCTTGACAATCAGCCAGTTAGTGGGCGAGTGGGTTCACATATAACTAGAGAAAGCCTACCCAAGCAACCCATCACCAGTGAAGATCAGGGTTTGACCTAACTCGATATAAGGACAATCTTAAAGTGCATGCTTACTTTCAAGACCTCCTCAATAGAGGATATACCATCCAATGCACTGAATCTAGGAAAGTTTGGTCGGAAGCTCAAGCCATAGGCCAAGTCCAACATTTTGGCTCAAACCAGGATGATCCTAGGGTTGTTAACCTACAAATCCATCCCACTACGAGCGAGGGGTCTAGTTCTAATCATCGCTCCAGCCCAAGGCTACCTAGAGGGCAGACTCCCGTTGGCGGTAGTCATGGCATTCCTTCATTTTTCAGTCTAGTGCTGAGGCAAGAGATTACCCTAACCCTAGGGATAGATCATCCAACCAAGGTCAGGGTCAGGTAGACCTAGCCGCCCAAGGTTAGAGGTCTAGTCGTCATAATAGCATGAATCGTCCATCCCAGTTAAGTGGTGATCCTATCCTGTAGGCCCCCTTGCATGGCCAAGTTGTTCAACCTTCGAGTAATGGGTATGCTCTGACCCAATTCAACTCGGGTGAGCCTACAAGCAGACAACCAGCACATCAAGTTCAACACATTCCTCAGGTTCAGTCCTTGGGGCAACCCACTACATGGGCCCAACAACTGGTGCTTACGAGTCATATACCACAAAATCAGGTTCAACAGACCATACAACCGAGCTAGCTCATAGCTACAACGATGGCTCAATTCGCTTGTATAAAACACCTCCAAGACGCATTAGAGAAAATGAGAATATGGGATTTCTCAACTCCTAAGGCTTATGTACAAGAAATTATAAGAAACCTAGAAGATCTACCAGTGGGGTTTGTGATGCCACAGTTCATAAACAAATTTTCAGGGAAAGAGGATCCTAGGGCACATATCAACTCCTACTTATTGATGGTCCACATACTGTGAGATCGACCCAACCAACTTAAGTTCATGTTCTTGCATAGCTTAAAAGAAGAACCCTTGATGTCGCACCAAAGATTCATGAAGGAGGACCCTCAAGCAATTCCTGACGACATGTTCAGGTAATCTTCTGCCCGCTATAGTGGAGGAAGGCCAAGACCCGTCACCCTTGGTTAGTTAACTTCCACTAAACAGAAGTCGAGCGAGTCTCCTTCCCTATTTACAACCAGATTCAGAGAGGCCGCTATGAGAGCCATTGAAGCTCCACTCCCTGAAGCTGAGAATGTAAGCATAGTATTAAAGAACATGACTCCAGAATAGGTCACGTTCTTCAGTGTGGGAGCAGTCCCTCACTCATTTGATGATATTTCTGAAAGAGTATCACGATATGAGGGAGCCAAGGAAGATAAAGCCGCAGTCGAAATATCCTCTCAAAAAGGAGAAGTGAACATGATCAAGAAAAGCAACCCTTCTGCAAACCATTCACAAGAAAAGACTAAAATTCATTCTACCACATGGAGAATGCAGACTTCCACACCTAGGGAATTCACTCCCATTGATGAGCTTATGACCGATGTCATGAAGAAATTTCTTAAGGCAAGGCTCATAGAATTACCAATAGCAGCCAAGATTCCTCCTTTCCGTGGAGGCGACACATCTTGATGGTGCGATTGACATCAAAACATGCACATAACACTGAGGAATGTCGAGCTTTCAGACATAGAGTTCAAGATCTCATCAATAACAACATGATAAGTGTCGAAAAGGAAAAGCAGAATCAGAAACTCTAAATGTCCCGGCAAACGATACTGATGTCAACCTGATTAACTCTGGAGAATCACAAGTTGTGCCCAAACCCTAAGAACATCTACAAAGTCCTTGGATCATAAGAAGAAATAAACTGGAAAGTCTAGTAGATGAAGAACAAAATGAGCATAACCTATTAATGACTAAGGATACTCAGGATCAAAGCAGTGACGATGACCTTAGCTCCAAGCCCATAACCGAAGAAAGGGAAGAAGAAAGGGGTATCACATATAGAATTCTACTCCAAGATACACTCCCAAAATTAGCACAAGAAAACCCCATTGTCAAGAGCCACACTAGGGCATATGAACCCTTCAACCCGTGCTTCCAAGTTAACACAATAAATAGTTCATATGTTTGTGGAAATGAATCGAACTCGCAAAAGCAATATGAACTCGAGCATAAACTCAACCAAGGTTTGAAGCTATGGATTGCCAAGCCCATGACGGTAGGAAAAATCTTAATTCTTGGACAACAACTCATGAAGGGGCAAATTAGCAAGTACTAAAAGAAAGCCCTTCACCTCAAAACCTTAACGGTCCACCTAAGTAGGATCATTATGATGAGGACGAAGTTTCAGAAATTGAAATTGATGTGATATAGATCAACGAGAAAGAATCATCTTCCAAACAAGGGGTCAACACTCCAAAGTCTCCCATTATGCTTCCAAATAAGGGGCCAACACCTCAAATATCAAAAGAGGTCGAACTTTGGAAATTCTAAGGGGGCCCACCTGGGCCACCTTCACCAGACTTCCTCGCCAACGAACCTACATGGGATGAAGAACAGGGCTTAAAAGATCTATCCGAGTCACCTCTCAAGGTGAACCCAATTATAGATGATGGAGAAGCAAAGAGCCCAAATTTGTTTATTCCCAAAGATTTGACATCTTCACTAGAGTTGATAGAGCTCGAACCTTTAGAAATTCTAAAGGGCCTACCGGGACCACCTTCACAAGATTTCCTGAATGATCCACCAATCTATGATCAAGAATTGAATATTGAAAATCCAACCATATTACATCGTCAAGAGGCAGACTCTTTAAAAGGCATTTATGACATGAGCACAACTCTGATAACCAGAGCACCACCATATCAAGAGAATTCATCATATGAAGAAAAAATTCCCAGTGGAACAAAAATCCTTGCAGGGGCAACCCCATCAAAATATTCAATAGGGGAAAGCTTTCATGAAGAGTATACAATAGGGGAAACTAATGAGATAGAACTCTTGTTCGTTGACTCCCAACATGCTGTAAGGCCATCTGATATTACTTTAATCACTCTTCTGGTGTGAGAGTCTCACCTAAGCTCAAGCACTGAGAAGGAGCCTACTACGGAGTTAACCCCCAAAAAGCAACACAAAAATTTGCAATGAAAAAGATTACCGAAAAGGAGTTGGGTGAGCACTCACCCCCTTCAAATAACCAAATGAGGCATTCATGTCTCACACTTCAAAAGGCATTAACGCCTAATGTGTAACATGAAGTACTTCATTAATGGGAAAACCCTGATGAGCCTATATGTCTAGATAGAAGTACTTCATTAATGGAAACTGAGAGTGATTTTTAGTCCCAAAATCAAGGTTCAAGTGGAGTTTAAAGGAAAAGTTCAACGAAAATTCAACAACCATTGTCAAAGAGATTTTGGATGCCAACCTGGGTCAAGGGAAATCAGAGGAAGTC
>NW_006499617.1:62479-115558 GCF_000471905.2 Amborella trichopoda | reverse complement strand
AAGGCGAATTGCTATAAAAAAAAAGCCACCTTTGACTCTTCTTCCTTCTCCTCCTCTTCCTTTGTCATTGTTCTCTTCTTTAAAAAGGAAAAATAAAATCCGCTAGGCTAAAAATGCGAAAGAAACCCCATGCGTTGGAAAAAAAGCCTATCAGGCTGAACACCCGAAAGAGACCCCAGAGCGATAAGAAAGACAAACAAATAAAAATTCCACTGGGCTAAATATTGGAAAGGAACCTCAAGCATTCGAAAAAAGGCTATAGGGCTTAACACCCGAAAGGGACCCTGGGGTAACGAAAAAAGAAGAAGTTTTTGTCTTCCTTCTACTCTCCAATGTCTTTTCTCTCTAAACATCTCCTCTTGCTCCCCTTGAGTTAAAGTGATGTTAAAAGAAAATCAATAAGCATTAGCCTAATGGAACGTTGTTAAGGACCTAGAACGTCTGAAACTTTGAAAGGGTGAGTGGAGGAGGAACGAAATTAGAAATTCAGAGAGATTCTGGACACCTAGGGGCAATATCCTATATTTTCAAGACTCTGTTTCGCTCGAATTTCTCGTGAACTCACATTGAATTGTAATACAAGAGCTGAGGTTGGAAGATAAAGAAATACTTGATTATTCCTCATCCTAAAGATTTAAGCAAGAACCCGATATGCTCACATAGGGTCCACCAAAGGGGTCCCAAGTGGTTAAGCTGTAAGACCTACATTAAAAGAAAACCACCCCCCAACAGGGGCTGAAAAATAAAATAAAATATAATAATAATAAAAACTCCATGATCGTATTAGTATAACTGCCGACTACATCATCCCTCGTTGCATGAATTTAAACTGCTTAGAGGGCTCTATAGTTGCAGGAGCTAAAACTGCTAACCAACTTTGCTTTCCGAAATTATCTTCCTCTTTTCAAAATTTTCACTATAAGTTTTTGTTTTCAAAAACATTAATTTCTTTGTTAAAATTGTAGCCTATTCTTGCTCATGGTTCTATTTCAAATATCCCCCTACTACAAAAATTTCTGACATGACTTCTAAAAAAAAAAGAAGCTTGAACATCCATATATGATGATCACTGCGTTGCCGTGATTATGGTGTTGCTGCCTCGTCTCTCATCGAATTCGGTCAGACGAGTCTCTTCCTATAGAAAGATGTTTCCTATAGAAAGCCTTAGGAAACCCTAAGGAAATCCAGGAAAATGCAAGTTTGCAGATTTGAACCTGAAGTTAAGTGGCATGGCTAGAAAATCCAACTCGAGTTTCAAGCTTTTGTAACTCACTGATATCTCATGTCGAAAACCCTAGGAGGAAAAATGCCCTACGTGGGTAAGCTCGATGAGCGCAATGACTTGGACGGATATTTGGTGTGCCCTCTGACCATGGGACACCGAGAACAAATTTTCAATGTTGCATTATCCTCTCTTTTCTTTAACCTATAGACAACCTTAGGAAACCCTAAGGAGATCGAAGAAGATGCCAGAGTTAAAAAATTTTGAACTGTAAAACCCCTGAAGTTAAGTGGCATGGCCAGAAAATCCAACTCGAGTTTAAAGTTTGTGTAACTCATCGACATCTCATGTCGAAACTCTAGGAGGAAAAATGCCCTAAGTGGGTGAGCTCGATGAGTGTAATGACTTGGAGGGATAGTTGGCGTGCCCTCTAACCACGTGACTTCAGGAATAAATCTTTGACGTTCACCTACCCCTTGTAGGATAGGGAACGTCCGAGTGTCTACTTCTTTGCCACTCACCTATCCCTCGAAGGACAGGGAGTGCTAAAGAGGGGCAACTGTAGACATCTCGTTTTAAATCTGATAAATTCTATGGTTTCCTGAACCTTTAAGATAACACTTAACCTAGTAAACCTAAATCCATAATTCACACAACCTGCCTTGTGACTCAGAACCGATCGGCCTGCCCGAAACCCTGTAGAAACCCTGTTTTGACCCAGATTTTATGTAAACGCCCTGGATTACCAACAGAAACATTAAAAATAGTAAACAAATCCGTTTTGACCCAAACGTTCTTTGAGAGCTTCACAAGAGGCTGATAAAGACACTCAAAGTAAAAGAAAAATCAATTTTGACAAGTTTTGGTTTGGACATCACGGGGCGTGTCGCCCAAGTCATCCTACAATTGCTTTGTTTTACTAAAAAATTATTAAAAATAGTAAAAAAATCTGTTTGACCCAATTTTCTTTGAGGGCTTCACAAGAGGCTGAGTAACACACCAGAAGTTAAAAATCTCAATTTGGACAAAAATAGGTTTGTGTGACACGAGGCATGCTGCCAAGCGACATGATCCGTGCCGCACAGCCTTAGGCGACATAGGGCATGCCGCCCAGGCGACACGACCTAGGCTACCTGGGTGACACGTCCCGTGTTGCACAAATCCGTGACCCTCAAAATGTGCATCTTTGACCGAGGGATTTGTTTGTTCCGCATGCATACCCTTCCCAGCGGATTTTGTATAAGGTCACTTTTTGTGTTCATTTGAAAGAGAGAGAGACAAAAACCTTGGGAGAGAGAGAAAACCTGAGATAGAGATAGAAACCTCAAAAAGATTAGAAACCTTAGGCATAGCTTTAGAAAACCCCTAGCCTCCTGGAACTTCAACCCTTAAGCCTTGGAAAACCTAGATCTAGGACACTTAGAACCGTCTATAGGGCACAACCACCCTATACTGAAAGGACTTGATGGCTAATATCTGAATCAGAGAGGCAAAAGAGGACCGGTTCTGATATGGGGGAGCCCTAGAAGGCTCGGGAGTCTCAGGCCATCAGGCCCAATTCGATATCATTTCTTTCCATTTTATTTATTATGCTTTATTGTTTTCATTTTATTTTGATCTATTCATATTCTTAAAAATCGTATTTTGTAATGTCTTTGATCATGTGGCGCTGCCATAGATCTGAGAGTAGACCTTCTCATTTTCAGGCAAATCTGGCCTTAGATCTGAATTCGATTTGTCCCACCTTCTTTACCACATTATTTTAATCATTTATTTTTCATCAGTTTAAGGTGTCATATCCGACAGATCTTCATTAGAAGATCTCTCTGATTTTACATTGTAAACACAAATTAATCGCCATGCTGAGCCCTACAAGAAAACGATCATCTTTCGGACAAACGGGCACCGGAGCAACCCCGGATCATCCATGAAAGATCATGAACGTTCTAGGGCAAAAATAAGACTTTTTTGAAATTTCCTCAATTGTTAGGAAGGCGCAAATAAGTCATTTTGTGCCCTATTTTTCTATTTTATTTAATTCAATTAAATCTTAATTTTCAGCAATTAGGTTTAATTTGATCAATCCACCCATGTTTTAGCAAAACTCTATATATATCACGTACTATCATTGTACATGGACAAAAATTTCCTTAATAAAATCTCCATCTTTTCTCATTGTTGGGTCACGGCTTAAGAGAGAGAGGAAGGAGAGAGAAACCTTTGGGATGATACCCCTCGACTTAAGGTCAATATTTTTCCCTCTCCTCTCTTCTCTCTTCTCTTCTTCTCTCTCTTCTTTTCTCTCTTCTTCTCTTTCTCTTTCATCTGATCATCTCTCAGAGGCCATGCACGGCAGTGGTAGTGTCGTGCATGCCTCTCTCTCTCTTCCCTCTCTTGTGGTTTCACAGTTCGCGCATGGCGATGGCAGCATCATGCGCAAGCCGCTTTCTCCTTCTTTTCATTCATCTTTATCTCTCAGCGAGGTTCAAAGATTGCGCTACTGATCACCGTCTGCAGATGCATCCTCGACGTCCAGCGGAAGCTAGACGGCCATGCCTATCGCCGCCCACAACGGTGATGCCTATCACTGAGGGTGATGCCTATCGCCACCCACAAAGGGTCATGGCAATACCCATCACTGTCCACTAGCTTCTTTCGTGCCCCCGGTGCTTATTGCCGTTCGCAGGCTTCTTTTGCACGTTCGGTGCCTATCGCCATGCACTAGCTTCTTTCGTGCGCTCGGTGCCTATAGTTGTGTGCAAGCTTCTTTCTTGCGGTCGGTGCCTATCGTCGAGCGCATGCTTCTCTTGCGTTTCGCACCTAGCATCATGTGATTCGTCAAGGAACTATCGCTGTGCGCTTTACAAGAGGCTATCGCCATGCGCTTCACAAGGGATGTACTGCCTTCTCGTATTACCAACAGTGATTCCTAGCGCCATCTATAGTTCACTGCTCATCCTTTGACCGTGAGCAACAATGTTCAGTGTCGCCTAAGGGCCGCGACACTATTACACCACGGCTACAGGTGGCGATGTCTAACGCCGTCGGGACCCCATCTCTTTGTCGTCTCGTGCCTTCTGTTTATTCTCTTCTCTTTTAACTTGACTGAGGGTAGACTCAGTCTAGCACTACCATAACAGTCGGGATGTCGAGCAGTATTGCCGTCATGCTAGTCCTAAGTACCATGCCCGTCTTGCTGCCACACCAGATTAGGATAGGTATATCGGCCTTTGTTTCAAGTAGTATTGTCATCGTGTTGGTCCTGAGTACCATGCCCATCTTGCTACCACTCCGAGTTGGTCCCTGGTCTAGCGATCATTCTAGTCTCATCCCCTTATCAAGTTCTCCTCTGTTTTCTCTCTTTATTCAAACTCTGTTCTTCATCACCCTAACTTCTCACCAATGTGCATTGCCTTAAGACAAGGGTGGGTCCTTCCACCCACTTGTCTTGCAAGTTAAACATGATAGTGCTGTGCAGAAAACAAGGAGATTGCAAGTCAAAAGAGGCGATTCCGAACCAGCTGAAGCAGCTGAGGGGCTGTCCATCGTGATCTAAGAGCCCTCCTGCACGAGTCAACCTGAGTAAGTCATGAATGCAGGTCAGGTAGGTCCCCACCTCACATTCAAAATTCCTCTCTCACCAATTGGACACTTGTCCTTGTTCTGTGAATAAGCTTCTCGAGAGAGCAGTCTCAGGTCTCGGGTCATCCAAACTCGAGACATGTGTCACTAGGTCACCTAGATCTGGATATGCGAGATCAATGCACCTAACAAGCTTAACGACTCCATTGGGGACTTATTACCCATTTATTGGTTCATTCTTGCCTGATTAATGTCTCCTTGTAGTTTTCGCACTATATTTCATGGCATCTAGGTTGTTCAACCCGTTCATCCGAGTTGGGGATTTTCTCATCCCTGCACTCGTGACCGTCTCAAGGATGCGAACTTCTCAAGCGTTGTAACCTACACTCCTCTTGAGTCATGACTCATAGTCCGGCGCCCAGGTTCTCTCCTGAATTGGTGTGATAAGGGACTTGAAGGTCCTAGAACTCCCCGCTTCCTAGCTTTGGTGGACCCTCCACTAAGGCCCTTCGCATTGGTGGCACACATGCCACCACACATAGCACGCACCTCGCTACTGGCAAGTCCCTTGCTTGTCATATTGCAGACGTACGCCGAAAAGGCAAGTAGGTTGTCATCGCTCTTGAGAATCACCACAAGGCCACTCCCCATACTCCTTCACCACCCCGAACCTCTATCCCTATAAACTCAGCACACAGAGGCGGAGATCCTGCGGGCTCCACCTCACGCACACACCTGAAAGATCATGGTTCGACCATTCGACCCACACCTCAGGGCAACTTTCATGTGGCCTTGAGTTCACATTCAAGGCTAGGCCTTCTCGGACTGAACCCTACACGTACCATGCATCTTCTTTCCTTAACTCGGGGTAGCACCAATTCTATGCCAACTCGAGCACAAGAGGGTTGACCACTTCATCCTCCCTCGCAGCACACAAAGCTTCACCCTGTGAGAGACAAGCTCTCGCCCGGTCCCTCATAGACACAAGCTCGTGGGTCTTGGCCTCCTAAGGTCGAGCTGGCTGACCGAGCCCGAGTTGACCTCCAAGTCACCTGAACGGCTAACTCTAAAGGTGCACATGCACTGACTTCACAGGTTCCTCCTCGATCTTGACTCAGGCGGAGTTGTCAACCACCTCCTTCTTCTATCGCTCCTCTTTCACCCGGTACTCGAAGGTTTTCCTTAAGAGTACCATCTTGAGCCAGCCACCCCCAAGTCAGCCATGCTCTCGGGCCTCATAAAGGAATTTGGGGAAAAGGCTTGACGGAAGATAGAAGTCATTAATCTCCAAGGCTGTAGTCAAGATTGTCCTCTGTTCTGGGGCCTCACTCTCTGCTCCAGTTGATAAAAATAGACCTTGCATGCTCAAGAAAGACGGGGCAGTCCAAGTCTCAGGCTCGATTCTGGACTGAAATATATTGCGGCCTCAAGATCAAACAGAAGAGAGGCTTGTAGCTCCTGACTAGAGAGGCCCCCAAGGCAGTTGAGGTTACCCTTCTTGATGACCTACTGTCTCACATTCCCTTCTTTCCTCTTCGGGTTCCTGAACCTGAACGAGAAGTCCAAGATTTCTTGGTGGTCACCATCACAACAAAAGATCAAGCTGCTAAGAAATCACGGTCTCAAGACCGTCAAGAACCGGTCCTCACATGGTCAGCATAAGAGGCTCGAATCCAGTCAAGGCATGCTGAGCCCCTACAGATTGACTTGCCACGTACGACTCTCCAACCTCGGCAGTCCACTAGTCAACCTAGCTCTGACCCTCTAGAAGAAACGGTCAGCATCATGGTAATCAACGGCCCGGATGATGCTCAAGAAGAGCAGATGAACAAGTTTGAAGTAATGATGCAATCCACTCTTAAAAAGATGGATCGCTTGGATGCCTCCAAGTTCCCTATTTCTCCTCCTCCCCATGAGGCAAACTCCCAGCTTAGAGAGGACACAGCTCCCAGGCAACCTCCTCCACCTGCCTCCCAAGATAGCTTTGCTCCCAGCATGGTTTTGCAAACCGACATAGATACCATGGTGACCCACAGTCTCAAGCATAAGGTCCCGGGAATGCAAGAGTTGCCACTTTACCAAACGCTGTATCCCTAGTACATCGACTAGGTGCCCTTTCCTCCAAACTATCAACAAGGGAAGCTCCCCTAGTTCAATTGTACTACGTCCCCGCACCAGCATACTGCTCACTTCCAAGTTTCTTATTGGGAGACAACAACTGATGGGCGACTCCTCCTTCGTTAGTTCGTCGAAACTCTCGAAGGGGTGGTATGATCATTTTCCACCAAACTCTATTCACACATGGCAGCAAATGGAGCAATTGTTTTACCAGCTCTTCTATGAAGTCCAGAGAAATGTGGAAACCATCGAACTCCTCACTCTGACTCAGGACCTTGATGAGCCAATCGATAAGTTCATCGCCCGATGGAGAGAGTTAGCAACCTATCATGGCACTCCCATGACTGAAAGAGAAGTAGTTCAAACATGCATACGAAATATGTTGCCCGAGATCGCCCTGCATGTTGAGGCCTCCAATCCACCCTCCATGTCAGAGCTCATCTCTAAAGCGGTTCATTTAGAAGGTCTGTCCATGCACCATGGCGGATCTCATCAGCAGCCCTCTACCTCGAGAAACAACCGGGGCAATGGCAATTCTCACTCCAACAATTGGGGAAAGCAAAAAGCGATGATTAGTGAGGTCATCACCATGGCTAGCACTATGAAAACCTTGGACCTCTCCAAAGGGGTAACCAAGGCATAAGCTAGAGGCAAGCAACATCAGTTCTATAACAAGGTCCCGCCTCCTAAAAATATAAATCAAAGCTATTACTGGATCCAGCACTAAAATAAGGTGTACCCCTTTGAGAAGGAGTGGGTTCTTGCACTGCTTTGATTACTACTTGAGCAAAACATGATCCAACAGCCGGAGGTCAACCCCCCAAAACAAGATGGATAGGAGACACACAAGAGGTACTGTGCCTATCACAGAAGAGTAGGCCACCCCACTCAAGAGTACTAAAAGCATAAACATTATCGTAGCCCTTATTAACAAGAGCAAGATAAAGCTTGAAGAGCTAAAGAAAGTATTCGGGGCAACTGAGCCTTCCCACATAGTGTCAATTCAGGAGGATGACGAGGCACCCGCTGGCCTTCGTGCACTATTCTCACTAATGCTCGAAGAAGGTCTTGTCACGCCAAAGCTGACAAGGCAGCCCAATTTCCTGCCTCCAAGAACTAAAAACCTCTGGTGTTCGTATCATCTGATACGGGGCAATGACCTGAGCGAATGCACTGACTTCCACAAGCTCTTGGCAAAGAAGATGCAGCAACACCAAGAAGTTCATGGTAACCCAGAAGGACGTCCTTAGGTCCTTGCTTCACCAGCACAAGAAGACCTCCCAACACAAGTTTAGGGAAATGCTGAGTTAGACCATCTGCATGCCCACTTCGAGGTGATGCTCCAATAGGGTCTCGTCACTCCTAGGCCCACTAGACAACCTAAGCATCTTGACCAGGGTACAAAAAATCTCTGGTGCTCATATCACTAGGTATGGGGCCATGAGCTCGCAAAATGCTTTGAGTTCAAAGCTATAGTTATCGAAAAGGTACAAAAAGGATACATTGTCGTTTCTGCTCTCCCTAAACATTCCCAAGCCATTGCTCCCGTCTAAGAGGAAATCTCAATGCAGGTCCCCTATGAGCCTACACTAGACCCTTCAGAGTTATTGACTTCTCAGCCCTGAGAAGTCTACCATGGACGAAGTAGGCACTTGGAGTTTCCAATTTCAATATGATGGGCCAGAAGCATGACTAGGGTCTTCGTGGTTTGAGATCGTACTTACATTAGTGACGTAAGCATGAGAGTCTTTAGTAGTACCAGTGAGTCCCTGAAACGTGAGGCAGTCCATCAAGCTAGGGCTACTCATTTGCCCGATAGGATGAACCAAACAGCCCCAAAGGGAGCCAGAAAGAGACAAGCACCTAGGTTGGATCACCGAAGGAATCATATTCCTCAATCACCAGTCGAGGAAGAATTCCACCAGTCGAGGAAGAATTCCACCAGTAGAGGAAGAATTCCTTATAGGATTTCATCCCAACCGCAGCTCACCTTATCCCTTCTCCGATCAAGTGGATGTCCCTGAGTCATTAGCTGCTCGGGACTTGTCTAATACGGGTGACGATGCTAAAAGACCCCCCCCAACGGTCAGAGCTGGGGCAAGACCTAAAACACCCCTTGATCCAATTCTGGTGACGATGTAAAAATTAGCCCAAGACATTCTAACTCCACTTCTTCTTCTTCTCTTCCTTCCTCCTCTATTTCTTTTACAGATGCAGGTCGGCAGTGCCCAGACTTCAACACTCTAAACAGAGAGCTTGAAAGCACCAATATCAGTAGATCGCAGTGGAAGTGCCTAAGAAAGATGTTAGCCCAAGCGGTTGGATTCTTGATCATTGCCGATGCTCTGGCCGCCCAAACCAAGTCCCAGCAATCTTCGAATTCCTTTTCCCACGAGGCCTGTCACATGGTTCAAATTCATGAAGGGCCACCATCTCGGGGCAAATACTGAGTAACCACAGTCAAGATGTCATGGACTTCATGTTCGATGTTGACCCTTTCATTCCCAGGTCTGGCCAGAGATCGAAAATCGTCTCCCATGGTGGGACCCCCCTAGAAGTCAAAATGTCAAGATCATGGGTCTCTACCCTCGCGATTGATAAGAGGCATCCTGAATCCCCTGACGAAGAGTTTTTGGAGGCTCCAGAAGAGTGGAAAGAAGGGGGTCAAGCTACGGTTGACGAGCTTGAAGAGATAAACTTAGGGGATGAGGCTGACCTAAGGTCAACTTTCATCTCGGCAAAAATGTCCCCAGAAGAGAATGAAAGTTATGTTTCCCTTCTTCGAGCAAACCGGGATGTCTTCGCCTGACATTATCATGAGATGCCTGGTCTAGACCCTCAAATCGCTGTCCATCATCTCGGCATTGATCCATCCATTAAACCCATAAAGAAAAAATAAAAAATGTTTAAACTTTACCTCGAGATGCAAATCGATGCTGAGGTGAACAAGCTCAGGCAAATTGGATTCATACGTGAAGTCTAATACCCCAGTTGGTTAGCAAATGTTGTCCCAGTCAAGAAGAAAAATGGTCAAATTAGGGTCTGTATTGACCTTCGTAACTTGAATACCACCTGTCCTAAGGATGACTTCCTCCTACCATTCACCGAGATGCTTGTTGATTCCATGGCTCATTGTCAAATCTTCTCCTTCATGGAAGGGTATTCTAGTTATAATCAAATCAGGATGGCACCAGAAGATGAAGAGGCCACTGCATTCTTGACCCCAAAAGGTTTCTTTTGCTACACTATGATGCCTTTGGGGTTAAAGAATGTCAGTGCCATGTAGCAGCGAGCCATGACAACCATCTTCAGGGACATGATGCACAGGGAGGTCGAGTGCAATGTAGATGACTTAGTGGTGAAGCCTAAAGCAAAAGACGCTCACATGAAGGACCTTAAAAAGGTGTTTGAGCGGCTGCGGCATCACCAATTCAAGATGAACCCCTTAAAATGTGCCTTTGGCGTACGCTTAGGAAAGTTCTTAGGGTTCATCGTGAGGTATTGCGGGCTGGAGATCGAGCCAATCAAAATCAAGGCGATTCAGGACATGCCATCACCTACAACCCTGCGTGAACTTCAATCTCTCCAAGGTCAGTTGTCCTACATTCGAAGGTTCATCTCGAACCTCTCAGGATGATGCAGGCCCTTTTTGCACCTCCTGAAGAAGGACACTCCCTTCATATGCGATGAGGTGTTCCAAGCTGCACTTGATGATATCGAGCAGTACTTGTTGAATCCTCCGGTACTCTCCACGTCAGCATTAGGAAGACCTCTCATCGTATACGTGACCGCTTTTGATGAATCACTTAGGGCACTCCTAACACATAACAATGATGGGGGAAAAGAAGCAACACTCTATTATCTCAGTCATAGGATGAAGGGGGCCAAGAAAAATTACCCTGCCATAGAAAAGATGTGCCTAGCTTTGATCTTTGTGGTACAGAAGCTCTGCCATTACTTTCTTGATCATGAGGTCAAGCTAATCTTAAAGGCAAAGCCAAGTTCCTTATGACTCGGCCATGCTTGTTAGGACGCTTGGCCAAGTAGGCATTATTGCTGATGGAGTTTGACATCACGTATGTACCACAGAGGGCTGTCAAAGGTCAAGCCTTAGCGGAATTTCTCATAGCTCACCAGATCCTTTCAGGATCTCCCTTACCTCCCTGATGAAGAAGTCTTATGTACGATGCTAACTCGACCTTGGGAAATGTACTTTGACGGAGCATTCCAGTCTGATAGAGGGGGTGCCAGAGTCATGTTCTTGTCCCCTGATGGTGGAATGATTCCTCTATCCTTCTCACTCGCAGAGGGATTTTCTCATAATGAAGTTGAATATCAAGACCTCAAAATCGGATTAGAGATCGCCCAGGAGCTAGACCTAAAGCACCTTAACATCTTCGGCGACTTTGAGCTCGTCATTCGGTAGCTGAAGGGAATTTACTATGTAAGGAAGGATACTCTCAAGCCTTATCATGACACGACCAAATCTTATATGGCTCGGTTCAATGATTTCTCCCTTAGTCATATCCCTAGAAGGCTAAACTTGCAGGCTGATGCACTCTCAAAGCTTGGTGCTACCATTCAACTGTCTTCGTCAGGACCGACGCCTGTTTGGGTAACATAATGGAGATATGTCGACTTGAGAACCGAAGTTGATGCAGATGATGAGAGAGATGTCTTCCCCAAATTCCCTTCTTATCCATTCGGATCTCTCCTTGCAGCTAAGGATGTTATTAAGGCAGAACAGGAAATTTCCCAAGCTAAAGAATCCAAGGCTAAGAAGCAGGAGACTGAATCCTTTGACCCGATATGTGTAGAGGTTGAACAAGTGGAAGACTGGAGGGAACCCATCATGAACTTCATAAAGCACGGAAGGTTGCCTGAGGAATGGGTGGAACACAATGGTATACGACTGTACACCCTTCTTGATGGGGACGTTCTCTTTCGTCGATCATTTGATGGAATTCTCCTCAGATGTGTCGATACACAAGAAGCAAATAAAGTACTGGAAGAAGTGCAGTCAGGTATCTGCGAGCTGCACCAGTTCGGTCCTAAGCTCTATGAACGCATACTAAGAATCGACTATTATTGGCCCTCAAAGGTGGCTGATGCCCAAAACTATGCTAAATGATGCCAGGTGTGCTAAATGCACCCAAGCCTCATTCATCAGCCCCCAGAGCCCCTCCATCCTACAGTGACATCATGGCTCTTTTCTTAGTGGGGTATGGACATTGTAGGACCCATTGACCCTCCTTATGCCTCGGGTCATGTCTTCATCCGAGCAGTGATGGATTACATCTCCAAGTGAGCTGAAGTAGTCTCACTCAAGCAGGTTTCAGGGGCCACTGTGGTCAACTTCATCGTCACCACATCATATACCGGTTCGGGGTTCTAGACCGAATAATTTCTTACAATGGCCCTCAGTTCAGAAGCTATCATGTTGATCTCTTAGCTAACTT
Organism: Amborella trichopoda; assembly: GCF_000471905.2. The sequence continues at coordinate 103,177 of NW_006499617.1, read as the reverse complement.
GTTTGACTTTGAGTGGAGGTACTCGATATCACCCTCGAGCCAATGGTTTACTGAGGCATTCAATAAAACCCTGTGCGGGGTGCTACGAAAGTCGGTCTCGAAGTCAAATAAGAATTGGCCTGAGAGGCTACCTGAATCTCTGTGGGCCTATCGTACCACCACTTGGAATGCTACAAACACCATTCCTTATTCCTTGGTTTATGGAGGTGAGTTAGTTTTACCCCTCGAGGTTCAAATACCCTCACTCTGTATCGCTATACATCACGGACTTATTGAAGATGTGAGGGTCAAGCTCCGTTATCAGGAGTTGGATGATCTTGATGAAAAGAGTCTAGAGGCCCAACAATACCTTGAGCTTAATCAGGGGAGAATGAAGAGAGCCTTTGACAAATCTATTAAGGTTCGCACATTTTCTCCTGGGGATCTAGTCTTAGCAGTCAAAAGATCGATTGTCATGCATGAACGCCACAAAGGCAAGTTCAAACCTAAGTGGGAAGGTCCCTTCATAGTCAAGAAAGTCTCTCCAAATGGAGCCTACATACTGGCACATCTTGGTGGAGAGGAGGCAATGCCCCCCTATCGATGGGCGATATTTAAAGAAATACTACCCATGATTGTAAACATAAAGCACTAAAGAAGGGCCAAACAAGCTTTAAATCTTGTTTTTGCATTAAAAGTAGCTGCAAGTTACAATCAAAATCCCGATATTAGGGAGGTTACAAAGATCTTGCATTTAAGGATAAGAGGATGGTTACAGGCCAAAAAGAAATGCCCTCATCATGAAGAAGAAGCAAAACCACTTGCAAGTCAGCTTCAATTCATCTGCCAGATGATCTCAAAATGGATGGTTACAGGCCAAAAAGAATAAGCCAACCATTTCCAAGTCAGCTTCAATTCATCTAACAAGGCATGACTAGCTTCCAGGAGAGGGAAGAAGTACCCTGATAGAGTCCATTTCCCTAGCAAGGAATTGGCCCATGATGGATTCCCTTCATCCAAAACAACATGGAATTCACTGTTGAGCTGAAGAACTTGGCTTCCAGCAGACCATAGTGATTGGGCCTTCTCATTTTCCATCACTCTTAGCCCCCACGAGACATCGTCGTGCATGGTCACCACCGCGCACAACCCAACACCATGCGCAACCATCGCCATGCATGACTTAATGCTGCGTTCTACCATCCCTGTGGGCAAGCCAACGCTACGCGTGACCATTGTTGTAAGCAGCATGTTACTAAGCATGGATGTCGCCGTGGAAGCTTAACACCGCGCGAAGGTAGCACTGTATGCCCCTTAATGTCGCGCATGCCCTTTTGTTCCAATTCCCACCGCCTCAAATTCCTTGGGGGCATTAACTCCTACGCCTCTTCGGTCTCCCCAACCATCACTCCTTAGTGACGGTCAACCTTCTCGCGACCTTTGGCCTCCCCCACATTCCTTTGGGTTTCACTGGAAACACTTCTTCGTCCATGGGAAACCCCTCGTCTGACCCTGTTCTTTTCCCTACCGGCGTTTCCTCTCCTCTCTGAGAACTCACTCCTACTCGCTAGGAGGCCCTTCCTCGTCTATTACCTCTCTTCCACTGGTGATTGAAGCTAACGAAAAGCCATCAAAATTCTTGAATAAGGTCCCCTGTGACCCTACGGGTTTCCCTTCTCCCTTCCTCGCACTCCTCTATTTGTCGAAAAAATCGCAGAGTTTCCGATGAAGCCCCTACTGCTCCTCCTTCTCTTTCGATAACTGGACGATCGTCAGAGTCTCCTGACCCTTTTACAACTTGCCAGCAATCATGAAACTATCAGAAAATCATTGGAATTTCAGTAGACTACCATTGCGACTCTTGGAGTTTCACTAGAGTCTCGGTGAAGCCCTGTGAAGCTCCCTGTTCCTTGCTCAGAAGGTCTCAGCACTCTCTAAAGAATTTTGCAAGCACGCTGCGAAGACCCACAACCTGCTAAGGTTTGCTGGAAATCTCCTGATGTCCTGCACACTGTGAGTATTGTAGGGAAATTCTTGTCAGAAGTCTCTTGACGAAAGCTCCGACTGTCTCTCTCAAAAGCGCTCTTCACTATTTTACCTTTTGATAAAACAATAAAATGGGTTTTTTACCCCCTTTTATACTCAACAATGTCATGAAGTGCCCCTCATATGTTAAAAATGACGTTCCAGTCCTAATCTGCATACAACGATAGGTTCAAGTAGAGGGGGGGTCAATCCTGAGGCCCGAATACAAGTCATTGCCGCCAGTGCCTCATGAACTCACTGCTACTGTCATGCCTTATCGCCACGTGCTTCACAGAGGGCTATCGCTGCACGCTTCACCAGAAGATATCGTTGTGCGCTTCGCACAGAGGTTATCACTGTGTGCTTCACAGAGGCCATCACCACGTGCTTCACATGAGGCTATCACTGTGCACTTCACAGCAGGACATCATCGCACGCTTCACCAAGAGCTATCGTCGCACGCTTCACCAAGGCATAACGCCATGCGCGCGTCATCTAGGCTTAATGTCGTATGCTTCATCCAAAACTTAACGCCGTGCACATGTTACAACACTACCAACTTTGGAGTTTTCCCACCTTTCCCAAAATGTGACCCGTCATCCCCACAAGCAGGCCACCACTTTGTATCACTAGGGAGTCAAGTCTTCAGTTATGGCCCTATTCCCTATGGAATCACATTCACTACCCACATAAGCGGTCTAGGTTCACGACCCTAAACTGCATGATCCAAACTATATGACTGTAAATTGTAGCAAAGGTCTAGTTGCACGACCTTAAACTGCATGGCCCTAGCTGTAGGTCTTTAAACTACATAGCCATGGTTCAAACTATGTAACCTTAAACCGTAGCAGAGGTCTGGTTGCACGACCCTAAACTGCATGGTCCTAGCTGCAGGACATTAAACTGCATAGCCTTGGTTTAGACTATACGACCTTAAAACTGTAGCAAAGGTCTAATTGTACGACCTTAAACTGTATGGTCCTCGTTGCATGACTCCAAACTGCAGAGCCACGGTCCAGTTGTATGACCTTAAACTTTAGTGTACGTCTTGGCCGCATGACGTTAAAAGGATTAGCACCATGGTCCAAACTATATGACCTTAAACTGTAGTGGAGGTCTAGTTGCACGACCTTAAACTGCATGGTCTTAGCTGCAGGACTTTAAACTGCATAGCTATGTCCAAGCTACAAATACCTTAAAACTGTTACGCACATAGTCCATTCACATGACTTCAAGCTTGAAATGGATGTCACTATCCCCAGTGGGGTTACACCTTTGCTCTCAACTGTAGTTCCCATCATAGCTACATGTAGGCCACTATCCCTCATCCCAGTAGGAGTCACATCCCTATTGCAGCCCATTACCCCTAGGGAGTCACACACATACCATTCCCCATTATCCCCGTGGAGTCATGCTTACCCCTTTAATGCCCTGTGGGTTAGTCGCACACTAAGTTATCCCTAGAGTTGGGTTACTTTCCCATGAGCCATAGAGTTTCATCTTTCACCTTAGGGAGTCATACTTGTCCCCTAATCCCTAGTGAGGTCAGCTTATCCATCTAAACCTTCTGCTGGTTTTAACCATCATTATCCCCAAGGGAGTTGAATTGCTATCCACGAACCTATTCCCCATGAGCTTCACCTACATGGAAACCCACCTAAAGCAGTCTAGGTGCACGACTCCAAACTGCATGGTCCAAACTATATAACCGCAAACTGTAGCCGAGGTCTAGTTGCACTACCTTAAACTGCATGGTTCTAGTTCTATGACTTTAAACTGCATAACCACGGTTCAAGTTATATGACCTTAAACCATAGTACGCGTCCTAACCGCATGACGTTAAACTGCTTTGCTGAGGTCCCAGGGGCATGACCTTAATGCTCTTTCTGACTAACTATTGGCTTGCTTGCCTCCTATCACAGCCCATGCTTTCTTTCCCATTTCCTTTTCCCTCCCGCTTAGATCTTAGCACCAAATGAGAAAATGTTACAATTTGCCACCCGAGTACACAATTCATTTCTTAAAAATTGAAGGGACCCCCAACGGGGGGAATGAGAGACAGACGACCATCTTGGAGCACATTTGTACTGACCTACAGGCAAGATCGGCGAGTCTTGGGAAGGCAAGAACCCCTATTAGGCGTCAGAGGATCCGCCCACCTTGTCGATTGAAAAGACCCTGCTTTGGGTAAGGGATCTATTCTCTGCAACAGAAGGATTTTGACCCTCATCTCATGCCAAGAACAAGACATATTTTTCCAAATCAAAGCAATTGTATTCCATCAAACCTTTTGAAGATACTACTCTTGAAATAAGCAGTTGAAGTACTCCCCGAAAAGAAAGTTTCTTTTTTCAATAGCTCGTCCCAACTGCCTTAACTAATAGATGGACTTCAGCCCCTCCCTATCGATCTAGTAATGAGCACTAATGAGGGGCATACAACATTATCTATCTGCTTCTCCTATCCCTTTAACCGACAAGATGAGCATGGATCTCGATATGTTTGCTTCTCCCATGCCGAATGGGCTGGCTAGTGCAATATAGCTCTTATTATCACACTCAATTGGAGGAGCTATCACAATTCCATCCAACTCTTTCTTTCTTTCAACATCTTTCCCACCCATAACAACTCTTTCGCAACTTCAATCTCACTCCTGTATCCAGCCTTCGTGGAGGAGAGAGCACTAGTAGTTCGGTTCTTGCTACACCGAACGGTAGCAGTAGCCTCGGGCTTGAATACAAACCCATCATACGAATCACCGCCATCGTAGTCAGCATCACAATCTCAACCATGTCGACAAGACTTGCCCATATGCTCGTAGCACGCATTTGTTGGTGTCATATTCTCTACGCAGCAAACGTGCTTTTCCAGGACTTTCTATGTGCCGAAAATACCTTTTGCATGAGTCTCAGGCCCAAATATAGTCGAGCAGGACTGCCTACCCACTCATTATAGTCTGTACGAAGTAGCATAAACTCTTTAATCATCAACACTTCAACGCACAACAAAGGTAGTTACATACACCATAGGTATAAAGACCTCTTTAGCATCTTGCATATAATAAAGATTCAAAAATTTGCTTGAATCATTCATCTACACAATTTCATTCCTTTGATGGAGACCTAGGCCAGGAGAATGGGAAAGCAATCCTCGGACATTTCTGACTTTGCACATCATCTGCGCCTACCTTATACATGGATTCTGCATCAGTGATTAGAACTACTGATGAGTCACATGAGGGACTAGTGATGAGTAGGTCGTTGATAAAGCCTGCCAGCCTGGAAAAAGCATTCATTGTGCCGGTGAAATCACAAAACACTTGTTGGGTCTACACGCATAGTCAGATCAGCTTCGAAATGGATGCACGTGCAACGGGTTCTCACCCCTTGCTTGCTGAATGCGCTAACACGCTTGATATACAAAGGGCGCGCGAGGCCCTTGTTATATTAGTCAGCGATTATGGCTTTCAAGACAAGTGTAGGATCCTTGCTTCTTTCTGAGCTTGGTTTTCTCCACTTGCTATTCAAGAAGCGCTTTCTTTATCTCTTGCACATTCTTTATTTCCTTATGTATTGTCTTGTACACGGTGGGGACTACTGGGGTATGATACTAATATATATTCAATAACTCAGGCATCAATCCTATGCGTTTCAAGTGGTTGTCTTCTTCTCACAGCACTTCAAGATAGTCCCTCGACCTTTCCTGCTTGTTACAATTGCTCATACTTAAACGTTATTCCATTTGATCTTTTTTCACGTTTCTTTTAGGTACTAACTTGCACTAAGGATACAAACGGACGAGCAACAGCTCCGCTGGGGAATGGATGGTCGTTTTTGGACCTTGTGTCATAGAAAAGGATTACCCCTATCCTTCCCACTATATAAGGTCCTTGGGTTCTGCACTTTGCCTTAGAGTTGGCCTTCGGGGGGTGGGTAGTATCGAAGGTTCGACCGTAGATACTACCCCGACCCCGAAGTCAAGGAACCATAAAACAACTAAAAAAAAGAAAAGGCTCAAAATGAAAATAATAACACAAATTTAAAGAATAAGCATCACATACAACCCCTGGATCACCAAGTTAACGATCGGATAAGATCAAATAAGATAGAAGAAAGTTGAAATACATAGACGAAATACGAATCAGAACCCCCCAATTAGTTAGGAAGAGACAATGCGATAAGAAAAGATAACAATGAAATAATATATGAACCAGAATTCATTGAAATACAAAAATAGGAGAATGGCATTAAAGGAAATATCAATGAAATAACCAGATACGAAAGGATATGGAAAGAATTTCAAATAAGATATGAAGTGGTACAGATTCCAAGGGCCACTCGAGTCAAATAACTCGAAGTTAGGATAGGGATGTATACAGATCTCGCATGAGTAACCGCATGATAGGGGGCAGTTATCAGCCAGCAAGCTTTATGCTAGGGCATAGGAGGCGAGCCCCCCCGGAAGCTACGTCGTAACTCTTCCTATAGAAAGCTCCTTCAACTAAAAAAAGTGATTCATGCTTACTATATAGGGGAAAGTCAGTAAGAAAGTCAAATGCCTCTCCTGCAGGCCGAAACATTTCCTTTGAATAGATGTAGTTCTCCTCATAAAGAAAGAGTGAGCGCTCACTCTTAACTTTACAGGGCCCACCCAATTTTGTTGCGAAATCTTACTCGGAGAAGTGATAGTATAGGTTTTTTTGAAGACCTCTTACTTCTCCATTATTCTAATCATTGAATTAGGTAGGACACTCCTTTGTTTAAGGAGAGGTTCACTATCTCTTTTCTTTCTGAGTCTACTTTACTTCTTTTTTTTTCTTTTTGCTATTCAGAAAGACTAGTAAGTGGTTTTGGCATATCATATGCAATCGATTGATTCTATCAGGTCCATTCTTCAGTAGTGCATAGGCTCCAGCTTTTGTAGTCCTCCAGCCATGCCACTACTTGCATGTGTGTAATTCATGGCAGTTTTATATTTTGGAGCTATTCTCTTTCTTGGTTTTTCTTATAGTAGAGAGCGGTAAGTTAAGTTTTGTTCTAAGGAAGTGGTAGCTGTTCCAATACACAAACAAGGTGCTTTGGGCTTTTGCCTGTATGTTAGTCAGTGTTGGCATTTCACTCTTTGTTGTGGGGTTGTCACGGATTGGCTGACAATACGGATAGGGAAGTCCAAGGAGATTTTTCTTTGTGGAGGTTTCACATCACATTAGTCATTCCATTCCTTCTGCATAACTTAAAAAGGTGCATGCAGGCCTATCTAAGAATAGAAAGGGTATTTTATTATTTGAATATTGGGTGATGTATGCGATGGGATATATAAGAAGTAGAATCGTACTGGTTCTTCTCTTGAGCCTATTTTGTTTGATTGATCTTGCCACTTAAAACTGGTAGGTAGGTCTATCATTCTTTGGATCCCGTTGAGATGAAAGACATGAGACATACATATAAAATAGTTTAGTAGATCCGGACCGGGCTCTCGAAAGCTCATGTGACCGGAGGTGGGTCGAGAGCAGTTTCCAACTGATAAACCCTTCCACCCTTCCTAGATTTGGCTCTGATAAATGATAAGCGGATTGGACTCAGTGGAGTCTACTAAACGAGTACGCAAATCCTAGGTTTGGTTCCACCCATGCCCTTATAGAACTTTCATATTCTAGCCCCTTTCCCACAGCTTAGAACTCACAACTGAACTGGGCCATCAAAGCTATACTCCATTGCATGTACTCCATTCAAACTATACTCCCATCAAGGCCAGCTCACTCAATGAATGGGTTGGAAAAAGGGAACTACATCTCCCTTATCGGTCGGAAGGGGAAGCTTCCACACTATCGGAAATAGGAATTCCACGCAGGTCGGAAAATCAATTCCAATATGGTTGGCAAAGGGCAGAGAATGGCGAGAAGGAAAAGGAAGTGAATCCAACGAATCGTGAGCAGGGGCCAACTCGGAGATCTTCCTTGTGCATAGGTGGGTGTGAGATCAATCTCAATCTCTCTCTGAAATTTCTTCCCGTGGCAGCATATCTTAGCGGGGAACCCTTACTTTCTTTAGAACCATAGGAATAACGAGTAGGAAATAAGGGCCCCCAAGTAGGGCTTGAAGGGAGCATTAGCTCACCCACTGAACTGAGATAAGCGAGCATATCATCCTTTTATCCACGCATCCACCCGCATTCCAATCTCAGTTGGTCACGGAGAAAGGGTATTCAAATTCAAGTAGATGCCGCCAGCAAGCATCGGGTCCCAGGGATCAGAAAAATGCTCTAAGGTACTCCAAGGTATTCCTCCAAACTCTTCTTACGCATCTATCTTTCAAGGTAGACCATCTAAGTATGGGTAGGACAAGTCCTCAACTAGGTATGGGTAGGACAAGGTTGCTTTATTTGGAACAAGTAAGGGTTTGACCTGCGGTCGGAAACTAACCAACCATAGGAGCATCAGATATTGGACCATCAGATAGAAGAGAAAGCGACACTGACACAAGAATAATTGGATAACTTTGATACTCGAATGAAGGAACCACCCAACTATAGTTTAGTTTCAAACTTCTCGATCGTAACGGAGTATTCTCGAATTATCTCACTCACTGGTGCCGTAGCCAAACTGAATCCTATTAGGGTGGGAGAGCTAGGATATTAGTGTAGAATAGAATTAGGAGGAATTGGAAACAATGCTACTTGAATTTTTCCAGTATCTGTCGACCCTCAATCTCAACTGGGTTGTATAACTCCCGAAACACGCATTACTCATTCATAGCTCTGAGAAAGAAAAATTCCCTGTTCTCCTAGCCTACTATCATTAGAAGGATGAGATGGTGCCGACAACCTCCCTCCCTCTACCGAGTGAGCTCAAGAACCCCTTTCCATCATCCATGTACTCAGTAGCAGGACCGGTCTCATCTATTTTTAAGAAATGAATTGTGTACTCGGGTGGAAACTCATAACATTTTCTCTTTTGGTGCTAAGATCTAAGAGGGAGGGAAATGGAAATGGGAAAGAAAGCATGGGCTGGAAAGGAGAAAGAAAGCTTAATGTTGATAAGAAAGAGCATTAAAAGAAAAAACTCCTACATTCCAAACTGGGTCCTATTCTCAGACACCTACATTCCACTTACTCCCATAACCTCGATTCCATTCTCGGACACCTACATTTCAAACTGGGGGCCCCGTCCAGCTTTTTCACATGGCGTGTTGGAGACAGTCAAGAAAAAACTGCAAGTATTTTGAGTGCTGACCCAAAACAAAGAGATCGCTTGATATATCATTGAGAAAGAAAAGATTGGTTTCCTCGCTAAATAGAGAGAACCATGTTATTTCAAAAAGAGAGATGCCTTTTGGGAGCAAAAAATGTCCTTTCTTGAGTATTTGGCAAATGGCCAAATATAGATTTTCATAGGAAGAATAGAGAAGGTCACTCACATCCGGAGTTAGATCTGGATCGCCTAAATCTAATAAGTTTTGCAAAGAGCCCAAATCAGTTGGGTCGAGAACCTGTGATACTGGTTCCTTCGGAGAAGAGACTGTCGGACATGCCTCCCCTTGGGAGGCCTCCATCTTAGGTTCCGAAACGTTTGGATTTGATGAGGACACCTCCTCGTCCAATTTCGTTCATTTAGATTGGGAATCAAAAGGTCATCCTCTCGGTGTCGTTTCCCCAATGAAGCATCTTCCCCTCCCTTTTTATGGCAGAAGGAGGTTACAACAATAGAGAAAATGGTTGTTAGAGTGGCCAGTCCGATTATACTGGCCGTATCCAATAAAAAATCAAAGTGAATATTTGGTTTCTGACCCCTCGTATACATGCAACCAGCACGGTTGCTGATTTTCATTTTCGTTTGTTTCGAACAAAGCACTAAGTTACTTACGAAATCTCTCAACGCAGAGCCTTCTTTTTTCTTAGCTCTTAGAAAGAGATGGGTTTTATTCATCTACCCCTCCGCTTGGAAAGAAAGAATCTCTCAATCTGCCTACTTCCTTCTCACTACCAACGCGAGATACATTTTTTGATCCACTTGCTTTCTTGTTTGACTTGAGGACTGCTGGTTCAACTTGGCTGCCTAGCTATCAGAAAGAAAACGTGTTTACTACGGCCCTTGGAGCTTGAGCTCTTCACTTTCCCTGAACAAGAAGTCACTACAACTTGAACCTAAGAAAAAGTTTATGAAGCAAGCCTAAAAGAGTGAGTGACTCTATCACAGCACGTATCGGTCATCAACTGACATTCGCTATGATCTCAAACTCAAGCTACAAGTGTTAGTTAAAAGTCCAGCTAGCATAAGCTGGAGTTTGAGTGTGAGCCTTCAACATGCTCGTGTAGATCGAAAAATACAATGTCTGCTCGATGTCGAAAATTGATTGTATGGCCTGTTTCTGACCGTCGTTTCAAAACTGAATGTTTCTCAAGATAGTCAAACAGGGCCTTCTCTAGATCTGGAAGTCGAAAGCACATCGCATGTTCTCTCTACCTGTACTTGATAGGGTGCTTGATCTGTGACTGTATGCCGACCTGTACCCCAGAAGATTGTCTGATTAACAATGCCTTTTTCTATAAGTTTAGAAGACAAGCTTCCCTTTCCGTCCCCAACCCCTCCCAAGAACTGATGGACGGAAATGACCGAACAAGGAATTCTCTATTCCCTCTGCCTCTTAACGAAAGAACCTTCACTTACAGAATTTGAAGGATGAAACTATTCCTGTTTCGGTTAGAGGGTTATGGGCTCTTGACTTAGATCACAGCTTTGGTTTCCTTCCAATCTTAAAAGTTCCAGTCTTTCAGGAAAGCATTTCCTCGAAAAACCGACAAGTATCAAACTCTAGGAATGCCGTTGTTCAATCTCGTTTGGTACTCTACCGCTTTTCGCTTGTTGAATCCTACTTTTCTTTCTAGTAGCGTTTTCCCTAAATTAGTAGGGGGCGGTATGGAAAGGGAGAGATTTCCTCTTTCAGATAGCAAGCAGATCAGAAACGATTGATTTCCTTTCAGTGTTGTTCTGTTCCGAGAGAGGGTTACTTTGACTTTGAGATAAACTAAACTCCTTTCTCTTCCAGGTGCAGGCAGCTTTGGAAAGGAAAGTCAATCTCGCAGTTTTTAGGGAAAGTTAGGGAACAAGTTATGCAGACCTTCTCTAATAGGGCACTCTTGGGCGGTAGATCAAATATAATTCCCTTCATCTTTCTGTTCTTGCTCTTTAAGGCTCGAAAAGATAGTTCACTCCGACCGTTGCTAAAGCAAGCCCTTTCATCCTTCCGATAGCCGGGCTAGTCAGGTAGGAAAAAAACTAAGGATTAATGATTTTTCCAACAAGCTATTTTAGGCGAATAACGCTTTCCGTTTCGAGTACAGGATAAAAAACTCAAGATATCTCCTGATAGCTTGTGATAGTATATTTAGATAGTTAGTTTAGTTCAGGCTTTCAGTTCAAGCTATGCTTGTTCTTCTTGGCAGATCATAGATCATTCTTGTTATGTTACGGTAAACGAGCAGGTGTAAAGTCCCTCTTTCCTTGTAAAAGCAAGATCTTTAAAGTGAAAGCCTACAGTTGGAACACAGAACACGGTAATAGTTCAAGCGCCGAAGAGAAAGGGTTTCAGTCTGGAAAGCGCGGCATCGAGACTCCGGGCCAGTTGAAAGCGAAAAGTGCTTTGCTGCGTTGTTCTAGGTTATATCGCTCCTTAAGGATGAATTTTATTCTAAGGCAGTTGTTCAAGATTTTTCCTTATTTGAAGCAGATTTTTAAGAGTTTTAAACGCTCTTTTATTACTATGCAAGTCCAGTTGGCCCTTACTAGTAAAGGGGCTTAGATCAAAGCTTTGGTTTCCTTCTTTTTTGGTAGGCGAGTCAGCTGTAGAGTCAAGTACTGCTTTAGAGAGAAATCCTTGTTCTTTCTTCGCATTATCTGTTTGCACCGGTTGCTATCTCGACTTTAGCTAGTGAAGTTTTGAGACTATTGGGAGTTTCAGAGAGAGATTTTCCTTATAGTGCTATTCCTGCAAGAGCTAAGCAAGCGTAGCACTCGAAGTTGACTTCTAAAAACTGGTGACTTCTAGGATTTCTAGATCAGGGAAAGCGTTCAGTTCAAGCGAGAGCGACCGATCTCTTTAATATGAGACTCTTTTAGAGGTCTTTTCTTTTCTTACGTCTAATGAGCTTAGAGAAGAAATCCTTGACGTTGCATAAGGCGAGTAGGTTCTTTTCCCGCTATAAAAAATTCAATCTTTTCATCTGAAGGGGGGAGCCGGTTTATCAGTAGCGAGCAGGTAAGGGGCGCAGGCAGATCACGGATTCTTTCCTTTCTGTAAATACGCCCCACACATGTGCACACGCCCTTTACGTGCATCTTCATGCACGCCTTCCCTAACCAACCCATTTGTGCGCGCACACCACCTTCATTACTTCCCCAGTGAATTCATTTACTTCATTATTACCATCCATCATTCCCCAGTGAGTTTCACCCATGCTCAAAAAACGGTGAGCCATTCCACCATCCATACTCGCCGTCACCTAATGGGTCACTACTATTCACCCACCATTCATACATGATCCATATTCCATAGGTAGCCTCGTACTATCTCCCCAAAGTGAGTCAAAACCACCACCCTACTCACTTCATGGTCTCCACAGACTGCCATTCATCACCACTACAGTCTAGCTGTATGACCCTAAACTATAGTGCATGTCCTGGCCGCATGACGATAAAAGGCTTTATCCCGAAGGCATGACTTTGAATACGCTTTCACAAAAAATAACGGGCCTAGTGTATACCTGGATAAGGGAGCATCATGAGTAAAAATGATGGACGAACATAGTCACAAAACTATAAGTAAAAGAGTTCCGTAAAAACAAAACCCGGGCATTGTGAAAACCCGAAAACGCATCGTGAAAGTAGTTGATGCAGCATCACAGTCTCAACCGGCACCCAATTGCGAAATAGGCACAATTCTAGCTAGCAAGGTCCACACAAAATCCTCAGCTGCCACCATCATCCAATCACAACACAAAATGGCCCACCCAGGAGTGAGAGCCTCATAAGATCTCCGACATTTCAACACCCAAAAAGAAAAAAACGAGTACTTGAGGGTAAGGACGATGAACAAAAGATCCCTCCAAAATGCTAAAGACCCCCACTAAGGCAAGAAACTGACAAGGCCAGGGCAGAACAGGCCAAAGACTCAGGGTAATGCCTCGCCATGAGGTCGCCTCGTTAGAAACCTTCCTAAGCCTTGAAGCATGGCACTTGGCAGCTACATAGGCTCGATCCTGACCAACGAGGTCCACACAAAAGCCTCAGTGGTCAGAATCTCAAATAGTCCCTTGAAAGTGAGAACTTCGATAGATCCCTCAAAAGTCTCTTCTCCCCTTAAAGTCTCCATGGGTGGACCTGTACATTGCATCCAAACGTCTGAACATCCTAATTACAACATTGCTTGGATCTCCTCGGGATTCACGTGGTCCTGTGGCTAGGAAGAAAAAAGAAATAAAGCCAGAGGAAATTTTTTGAACGTTGTCCTTCTCACTTCTCTAGAAGTAAAACATTTGGTGAGGCATGCTGTTTGAAGATATTTTTCATCACCATGGGTCCCCGACGCAGAATAGAAAGAGAAGTCGGTCAATAAAGCCTGATAAATAGTGAAAATTTCGACAGTCTCATAGTGGGCCCAGCGTGGGTCAAGATCTTCATTAGGGCTCCAAAACGTCTCCTGTTAGGTTTCGTCATAATTCAACATGTCTAAGGCAGTGTAGACTGAGAAACTGTTTCAGAAGAATTAGCCTCTAGCACCTTAAAACGGACCCCTAAAATTAGAGCCCTACTTTCAGTGCGTCAAACTGCTATTGGACCATCGCCATTGGATCCGACACAGATCAACACCCCCAGGCATCAAATTTCAGCTTAAACAGACACTCCAGGAAATCTTTATGGGTAAAATATCGAAACAAGACGAGCCGAACACTATTCCTGTGTGGTCACCCTGCAACCAAACTCCATTAAAGGGAGCAATCACAAATAGTGACTTGCGATGCTCATATCTCACTCGTCCGAGGTCAGATCACACTCAAATTTTGTGAGCGTGTTCGTCTTATCAAGACGAGCGTTTTAATATGTGGAACTCCCCGTGAAGACACTCGAGCGACAAGAAAAGCTAGAGAGAAGTTGCTGATTATTGAAGAAAGTTGTAGGAAAATCAACAGTGACATGCCTTGCTCGAGCGGAAAAATCACGACGATCATAAGCCTGATGGATGTGAAACCAGTTCCATCGCATGCGTAAAGCCCATGGCTCTCACTGGTACAAGCTCGTGCATGATGAATGGTTATATTTGACACACGAAGCCAATGAAGTGGCTGCAAATTCCTGCGTAGGAATTCCAATTCTAGCCAAAACTCAAAAGTTACAAAATCTTCGTCCGAGCTCGAAATCGAGTTGCATTTGTTGCCATGAGATCGTGACAGTATTCTCAGTGTGATCTAGAGAAGAAATCACATAAAAACATCAATGAGTGACCACACTATCGATTCGAAGTTTACAAGATTCATCCAAATTCCAGCCACATGATCATGGCTTAAAAACATGATACATGGCTTGAAGTTGGTATCAAATCGATCGCCATACTGAGCCCTACAAGAAAACGATCTTCTTTCTAAAAAACGGGCACCGGAGAAAGCTCAGATCATCCATGAAAGATCACGAACGTTCCAAGGCAGCAATAGGGACCGTTATGAAATTTCTCCAATTGTCAAGAAGGAGCAAATCAGTCATTTTGCACCCTATTTTCCTATTTTATTTAATTCAAGAAAATCTTAATTTTCAGAAATTAGGTTTAATTTTGTTCAATCCACCCATGTTTTGGCAAAACTCTATATATATCACGTACTCTCATTGTACAAGGACCGAACTTTACTTAATAAAATCTCCATCTTTTCTCACTGTTGGGTCATAGCTTGAGAGGGAGAGGAAGGAGAGAGAAATTTTTGGGGCGGTACGCCTTAGCTTAACGTAAATATTTTTCCCTCTCCTCTCTTCTTTCTTCTCTTCTTCTCTCTCTTCTTTCCTCTCTTATTCTCTTTCTCTTTCATTTTAGCTTCTCCCAGAGGCCGTGTACCGTAATGGTAGTGCCTTGCATGCCTCTCTCTCTCTTCCCTCTCTTATGGTTTTACAGGTCGCTATTTGAAGATATATTTCAGCACCATGGGTCCCTGATGTGGAATAAAAAGAGAAGCAGGTCAATAAAGCCTGACAAACAATGGAAATTTTGATAGTCTTAGAATGGCCCCAGAACTGGTCAAGATCTTCATGAGGACTCCAAAAGGTCTTATGCCGAGTTTCGTCGCATTCTGACATTTCTAAGGAAGTGTAGACTGAGAAACAGTTTCAGTGGAATCAGTCTCTAATACCCTAAAATGGACCCCAATAACCGGAACCATACTTTCGGTGCTTCAAAAAGCTATAGAACCACCATCATTGGATCCGACACTATTGAAAACCCCCGGGTGTCAAATATCAAGTTAAACGGACACTCCAAGAAGAAGTTAGGGGTAAAAGATCAAACAGGAGGAGCCGTAAACTATTCTCGTGCGTCCACCATGCAAGTAATCACCACTAAAGAGGAAGTCACAAACATTGACTTGTGACACTCATATCTCACTCGTCGAAGGCCAGATCTTGCTCAAATTTTGTTAGCATATTTGTCTCATCAAGACGAGCGTTTCGATAAGTGTCACGCCCTATGACAGCGCCTGAGCTTGAAGAAAACCTAGAGAGAAGTTGTCGATCTGTGAAGGAAGTTGCAGGAAAATCGGCAGCGTCACGCCATGCTTGAGTGACCAAATCACGACACTCGCAAGCCCAATTGGTGTAAAACTAGTTGCATCACATGCGAAAGGCCCATGGCTATCACTGATCCAAATCCCACACATGATTAATGGTCGGATGTCACGCACGAAGCTGAAGAAGTGATCGCAAATTTTGGCACCAAAATTCCAGATTCCGACTAAAACTCAAAAGTTGTGAAATCTTCATCCGAGCACGAAATCAAGGTGCGTTTGTTGTCACATGTCCGTGATGGCATGCTTAGTGTGATCTAGTGAAGTAATCATGAAGAAACATCAAGGAAAGAGCACACTATCGACCTGAAGTTTGCAAGATTCATCCAAACTTCAAGTCGCATGATCGTGGCTCGAAGTTGGTATCGAATCGATCACCATGCCGAGCCCTACATGAAAACAATCATTCTTTAGATAAACGGGCACCAGAGCAACCTCCGATCATGCATGAAAGATCACGAACATTCTAGGGCAGCAACAGGGACTATTATGGAATTTTCACAATTGAATGGGCAAATCCATCATTTTGTACCCTATTTTCCTATCTTATTTAATTCAGTTAAATCTTAATTTTCAACAATTAGGTTTAATTTTAATCAATCCACCCATGTTTGGGTAAAACTCTATATATATCACGTACTCTCATTGTACAAGGACCGAACTTTACTTAATAAAATCTCCATCTTTTCTTATTGTTGGGTCACGGCTTGAGAGAGAGAGGAAGGAGAGAGAAAATTTTGAGACGGTACCCCTCAGCCTAAGGTAAATCTCTCTCTTCCTTCTTCTCTTCTTCTTACTCTTCTTCTCTTTCTTCTTCTTCATCTAGCTTTTCCTAGATGCTATGTGTGGTAGTGGTAGTGCCGCACATGCCTCTTTCTTTCTTTCTCCCCTCCTGTGGTTTCACAGGTCATGCATGGCGATGGCAGCACCATGCTGAGCTTCTTTCTGCCTCTCCTTGTTTGTCTCTGTCTCTCAGTGAGGAGTGCAGATGGCGATGCTTATTACCACCCGCAGGGGTCTCACCTTGTTGTGCGCCTATAGCAAACGGCGATGCCTATCATCACCGGCGTAGGGTCACGGCAATATCTATCACCGTCCATAGGGGTCTCACCCTGTTGCGCGCCTGTCATAGACGACGATGCTTAATGTCAACAACGAAGGGTCGAGGCAATATCTATTGACACTCACAGGGGTCTCACCCTGTTGCGTGCCTATCGCAGATGGTGATGCCTCTCGCTGCCCGTGAAGGGTCGCTACAATACCCGTCGCCATCTGCTAGCTTTGTTCGTGCGCTTGGTGCCTATCGCAGTGCACAAGATTTGCTCGCCATCTGGTAGCTTCCTTCTTGCGCTCGGTGCCTATCGCCGTTCGCGGGTTTCCTTCATGTGCCCGGTGCCTACCGTTGTCCGCAATCTTCCCTTGCGTCCCACGCCTAGTGTTGTGTGCTTCATCAATCAACCATCATCGCGGGCTTTACAAAAGGTTATCGCCGCGGGCTTCACAAGATGCCATCGCCGCCAGCAAAGGGATGTGTTGTCTTCTCATGTTGCCAATGGTGATGCTTAACGCCATCTGTAGTTCACTGCTCACCCTCTGACTGTGAGCAATAGTATCCAGCGTCATCCAATGGTTGTGACACTATTACTCCACAGCTGCGGGTGGCCATGTCTAACACCATCGGGACCCTATCTCTTCGTCATCTCGCGCCTTCTCTTTATTCTCTTCTCTTCTCACTTGACTGAGGAAAGACTCAGTCTAGTGCTACCATAGCAGTCTGGACGTCGAGCAGTATTGCCGTCGTGCTAGTCCTTAGTGTCATGCCCATCTTGCTACCACACCATATTAGGACAGGCATATTGGCCTTGATTTTGAGTAGAATTTTTGTCGTGCTGGTCTTGAGTACCATGCCCATCTTGTTACCACTTCGAGTCGATCACTGGTCCAGCTATCATGCTAGTCTCATCTCTTCATCAAGTCCTCCTCCCTTTTCTATCTTTATTCAATCTCTCTTCTTCATCACCTTAACTTCTCACGAATGTGCATTACCCTAAGACACGGGTGGGTCCTTTGACCCACTTGTCTCGCAAGTTAACCATAATAGTGTTGTGCAAAAAGCAAGAAGATTGCAGGTTAAGGGAGGCGATTTCGAACCAGCTGAAGCAGCTGGGGGGCTTTCCGTCATGATCTAAGAGGGTGCCCGTGCAAGTCATCCCTAGTAAGTCATGGACCCAGGTGACATTTAATTCCTCTTTCACCAGTTGGACACCTGCCCTTATTCTGTGAACAAGTTTCCTAAGAGAGCGATCTCAAGTCCTGAGTCATCCAAACCTGAGACACAAGTAACCCAATCACTTAGATCTAGGTAGGCAAGAACAAGGCACCTAACGAGCTTGGCGACACCATTGGGGACTTATTACCCCTTTGTCGGTTCGCTCTTGCTTGATTAACATCACATTTTACTTTCTGCACTATATTTCATGGCATTTGGGTTATTCAACCTGTTCATCCTAGTTGGGGATTTTCTTATCCCCAATCTCATGGCCGTCCCCAGGAAGTGAGCTTCTCAACTCTCTTTCCCCACACTCCTCTTGAGTAAGGACTCAGAGTATGACTCCCAGATTCTTTCTTGGGTTGGTGCGGGAAGGGACTTGAAGGTCCCTAGCTCCCTACTACCTAGCCTTAGTAGACGCTCCACCAAGGCCCTTCGTATTGGTCACACACAGCACGCACCCTGCTACTAGCAAGCCCCTTGTCGGTCATACTGCTAAGGTATGCTGAAAAGCTGCTCTGTCCGCTTTCGTGAAAGGCAAGTAGGTTACTATGGCTCTTGAGAGTCGCTGCAATGCCACTCCCCATAGTCCTTCATCAGTCTACACACACAGTGGCGGAGATCTTGCGGCCTCCACCTCTCACACACACCTGAAGGCTCGTGGTCCGACCACTCAAGCCACACCTCAGGGAAACTTTCATTCTGCCTTGAGCTCGAGTCCAAGGCTAGGCCTTCTCAGGCTGAACCTTGCATGCGCCATACATCTTCTTCTCACAGCTCGGGACAGCACCAATTCTTTGTCAGCCCAAGCACAAAAAAGGGTCGACCACCTTTTCCTCCCTCTCAGCACAGACAACTTCACCTTGTGAGAGACAAGCCCCCGCCCGATCCCTCACAGAGATGAGCTCGTGGATCTTGGCCTCCTAAGGTCGTGCCGGCTGACCAATTCCGGGTTGACCGCCAAGTCACTCGAACGGCTAACTCTAAAGGTGCACACACACCGACTTTGTAGGTTCCTTTCCGATCCCGACTTAGGCGGAGTCACATGCCAGATCCTTCTTTTGCCATCCTTCCTTTGTCAGGCAAGCACCTCGAGACCTGGTACACAAAGGTTTTCCCTAAGAGTACCATCTTAAGCCAGCCACCTCAAGTCAAGCATACACCTGGACCTCACAAGAGAATTTAGGGCAAGGGTCTAATGGCAGACAGAAGCCTATAGCCCCCAAGGTAGCGTCTCAGATTGCCTTCTATCCTTGGACCGCACTCTCTACCCCAACTATTAGACATGGCCCTCACATGCTCGAGAAAGACAGGGTAATCCAAGTCTCAGGCTTGATTCTGGACTGAAATCTATTGCAGTCTCAGGATCAAAGAGAAGGAAGGCCTGTAGCTCCTGACGAGGGACACTCCTAAGGTAGTTGAGGTTACCACTCTTGATGACTTCCTGCCTCACAATCCGTTCTTCCCTCTTTGGGTTCAACCTAAACAAGAAGTCTAAGAATGCTCAGTGGTCACTGTCACAGCAAAAGACCGAGCTGCTAAGAAATCACGGTCCCAAGACCGTCAAGAACCAGTCCTCACACGGTCTGCATATAAGGCTCGAGTTCAGTCGGGCCTTATTGAGACCCTACAGACAGACTTGTTATGTAAGAATCGCCAACCCCGACAGTCCACTACTCCACCTGGCTCTGACCCTCTAGAAGAAACAACATCATGGTGATAAATGAGTTAGACGATGCTCAAGAAGAGCGAATGAACAGGTTGAAGGTTATGAAGCAGTCCATCCTCGAAAAGATAGATCGCTTGGCGGCCTCTAGGCCCCCTGCGTCTTCTCCCAACCATGAGGCCAACATCCAGCCTGAAGAGGACACAACTCCCAAGAAAACGCCCCCACTGGCTTCCCATGATAGCTCTCCCCCCATGGTTTTGCCAATCGACATAGATGCCATGGTCACCCACAATCTTAAGAATAAGGTCCCGAGCATGCAAGAGATGCCGTTCTACTAAAAGCCGTATCCCATGTACATCTACCGGGTGCCCTTTCCTCCAAGCTATCAAAAAGGGAAGATCCCCTCAGTCAATGGTACTACGTCCTCGCACCAGGATACCTCTCACTTCCAAGCTGAGACGACAACTTTCAGATGATTCCTCCTTCGTCAATTCGTCAAACTCTCGAAGGGCCAGCCTTTTAGTGGTATGCTCGGTTGCCACCAAACTAGGTACATAGATGGCAGCAAAATGGAGCTATTATTTTACCAGCACTTTTATGAAGTCCAGAGAAACGTGAAAACCATTAAGCTCCTCACTCTGACTCATGACCCTGGTGAGCCACTTGATAAGTTCATCGCCCGATGGAGAGAGATGGCAACCTATCATGCTACTCCCATGACTGAAAGAGAAGCAGTTCAAACCTGCATATGAAATATGCTGCCCGAGATCGCCCTACATGTGGAGGCCTCCAATCCACCCTCCATGTCAGAGCTCATCTCTAAAGCAATTTATTTAGAAGGTCTGTCCATGTACCATGGTGGATCTCATCAGCAGCCCTCTAGCTCGGGAAACAACCGGGGCAATGGTAATTCTCACTCCAACAATTAGGGAAACCAAAAAGCGATGATTAGTGCGGTCGTCACCATGGCTAACACTAAGAAAACCTTGGACCTCTCCAAAGGGGTAGCCAAGGCACAAGCTGGAGGCAAGCAACACCAATCCTATACCAAGGTCTCGTCTCCTAAAAATATAAATCAAAGCGATTACTAGATCTAACACTAGAATAAGGTGTACCCTTCGAGGAGGAGTGGGTTCATGCACTGCTTCGATTACTACTTGAGAAAAACATGGTCCCGTTGACGAAGGTCAACACCCTAGAGCAAGATGAACAAGAGACACACGAGAGGTACTGTGCCTATCACAAGAGAGTAGGCCACCCCACTCAAGAGTGTTATACGCTCAAAGATGTTATCGAAGTCCTTATTAACAAGGATCAGATAAATCTTTAAGAGCTAAAGAAAGCATTATAAGCAATTGAGGCTTCCCGCATAGTGACAATTCAGGAGGATGACCAGGCACCCGCTGTCCTCTGTGCACTATTCTCGATGATGCTAGAAGAAGGTCTTATCACTCCAAAGCCGACAAGGTAGCAAGTTCCCTCCTCCACGCGCTGAAAACCTCTGGTTTCTGTAGCATCTGATACGTGGCCATGACTTGAGGGAATGCACTAGCTTCCATGAGCTATTGGCAAAGAACATGCAGCAACACCAAGAAGTTCATGGTAGCCTAGAAAGACACCCTCAAGCCCCTACTTCTCCAGTGCAAGAAGACCTCTTGACACAAGCCTAGGGAAGTGCTGAGGTAGACCCTCTGCAAGCTTCAAGGTGATGCTCCAAAAGGGTCTCGATGCTCCAACAAGGTCTCGTTACTCCTCCAGGAGCTGAAAACCTCTGGTTCCGATATCACCAGGTATGGGACCACGAGCTTGTGGAATGCTCTAGGTTCGAAGCTATAGTTGCCGAGAAGGTACAAAAAGGCCAAATTGTCTGTGTCGTTCTCCTTGAATACTCCCAAACCGTCGCTGCCATCCAAGAGGAAATCCCACTATAGGTCCCCTATGAGCTTGCACTAGACCCTTCAAAGCCCTCGACTTCTCATCCCTTGAAAGTCTACCATGGACGGAATAGGCTCAAGTCCTTGAAACGTGAGGCAGTCCATCAAGCTAGGGCTACTCATCAGCCCGATAGGATGGTCCAAACACCCCCCACGGGATCCATAAAGAGATGAGCACCTAGGTTAGCTCGCCTAAGGAATCATCATCCTCATCCATTAGTCAAGGAAGAATTCCTTAGGCCCCTTCCTCCACTACCGACCTTACGAGACTTCGTCCCAGGTGTAGCTCGCCTTATCCCTTCATCCGATCAAGTGGACGTCCCTGAGTCATAAGCTACTCGAGACTCGTCCAATACGGGTGACGACGCTAAAGGCACCCGCAACAGTCAGAGACGGGCAAGACCTAAACCACCTCCTACACACGTCCAATTCTTGTGACGACGTAAAAAGCAGCCCCAGACACTCTATATCAAGTTCTTCTCCTTTTCTTCCTTCTTCCTCTATTTCTTTCACAGGTGAAGTTTCGACAATGTCGAGACTTCGATAATCTAAATAGAGAGCTCAAAGGCACCAACATCAGCAGATCGCAACGAAAGTGCCTAAGAAAGATGATGGTCAAGGCGGCTGGATTCTTGACCGTTGCCGACGCCCTGGCGACCCAAGCCAAGTCCAAGCCATCTTCAAGTTCCTGTTCCAAGGAGGCCTCCCATATGGTGCAGATCTTGGAAGTACCATCTAGCATGGGGCAAATGAGCCTATGATTAGGAAAGAAGCTACAGCCCACACGTCAGAAGTTCAAGGTTCTCATGTTTCCTGATCCTTCACTTTTCCCTAAACCTCAGCCTCAAACCTCTATTATCCCTAATACAAATCCCTATTACCTCCCCATCCGTCCAGACAGCACCGTCCGAACAATAAAGTCAGCCAGTGTCACAAACAAAAACTCAACCAAAACTTGCTCCTAAACCTACCCTACCACTCAAACCAGTGACTGGATCAGGAACACATAAGGTTAATGAGGATAAGGTGAAATATGACGTAATTGAGCATTTGAAAAATATTTGAGCCCTTCTAAGCATCTATGACGCCCTTATGTTGTCCAAAGATTACCCTATGCCCCTGGTCCAAGCCCTTTCTAATCCAGAAGTGTATGAGACTGAAGTGGAGCCTATTGAGGTAGACTCAGCCACCCTGGGTGAGTGCTTGGCAATCACCTTTTCTGAAGATGACCTGCAGTTGGGAGGAAAATTTCACAATCGCCCCCTCTTCATGAATGGTGAATTACATGCTTGCCTTATCAATCGAATTATGCTAAATGGAGGGTCAACAGTCAACCTATCCCAAGATGGATCCTCACCCGATTGGGATTAGGATCTGACGACCTCACTCCTACTCACATCACTGTGCAAGTGTTCAACAAATAAGGAGAAAGCCAGCTGGCATGGTGCACCTTCGCCTCAAGATCGGTGACTTGAAAGATTATGCTCAATTCCATGTAAGCGACACCGATACCTCCTACAATGTCTTGCTTGGTCGCCCTTGGCTTCACGATCAGGGGGTGGTTCGTTCTACACTCCACCAATGCTTCAAGTACAGTCGAGATGGGAGACAACACACAGTCTATGCTAATAAGAGACCATTCCCTATAGCTAAGACTCCCTATGCTGACACAAATTACTATTTCGTGGATCTTCTAACATCAGAAAAGTCAAAGGATGATGGTTGAAAGTCTGTGAGAGAGACAGGAACCGCGTCTCATGATGATGTTGAAGACCTTGGGCAAACGATTATAGACATGTTCAAAGGGGAGGAAAGACAAGGCAAGAGCCTTCCCTTGACTCCTATTTACCCAAGTATACCTTGTCACATCTTCGAGGTCACGGTGCCCTCTCTCGAAGATGAAGCTTCCCCCTCTAGTTCTAATTCTCCAGAGCAAAATGACGAGCTTCAAGCAACTCCTGAGACTGAGGAAGCCCTAGAGGTAGACCTTCCAGCACCGAGGGTCACTTATACGCCAAACCAACAAAAGGTCCTGCATGTTCCCATTGATCTTCTAAAAGCAGAATTGGCGTGCCTACCACCAAGGAAGGTACTCCAAATCCCATCCTCCTCGAGCAAGGAGATCACCAGCAACCAAAAGGAGGTCTAACAATTCTCAGAGGCCCTCGGAGAAGTACACGTGGACAAGAGTCAGCTCTCCGGCTCTCTGGAAGAAGACCCCATGACAGAACAGAGAACTGAGGTTCACAGCCTTCAGAATCAGTTGGAGGTTATGCACATCGCTTCAAAGCACTTAAAAGAGTTTGTCCCTGAGACAAAGACCTATGACGAGCTCAAAAGCAATGCACCTCGAGTCGAAGCCAAGGCTCCCCCAGATTAGAGTATTTACAGCAAACAGGCTCACCAAATCATGAGAACCATTAATTATGAGCCCCTATCCAATCAAACACTAAGGGTGAGGAAGCAACTGCTCACCCATTCGAGGTCATTGGAGCAACAACAAGCTGTAATAAGACCAAGCAAGGAGTGGGCTACTCTCTTTCATCTCACACTTTGGGGCAGAAACAATGAAATAGAAAAAGAAGGAGAATAAAAAAATGCCTCACACAGAAAAAGAAAAGAAGTATTTCATTCATAAATCAAGAGGGCATTACAAGTGCTCTTTTCTTTACAATGGATGAAATGAAAAGAAAAAGAAGGCACTGTCAAAAGCGGTCAATGATTTCATTGACCTTTCTCATGCACTCTTCGGTCGAGACCCTCACTCGCTCGATGTCCACTCTTAGTTTGTCCACCAGCCCAGCCTCATGCTCCACTAGAGTCAGCTTCTTGCCCAACAAGTACTCGAGGTCTAGCAACTTCTGACCCAGTGCCTTATCTTTGGCTTCCCAAGCAGTAGTCTCCTTCTCCAACCTTTCAAGCTCCTTTGCCCACTTAGCAATCTTCACATTCAGAGTCTTCACCTTATTATGGCATGCCACAGCCTTTTCGATAAGGGTGGACTTCTAGGAGATGATAGCTTCCCTCTCCCGCACATGAGCCTCTGCCAGCTCTCGGCTCAGAGAAGCCTCCAACGACTCTAGCTACAAGCCTCCTAATCGCACTGCAGTCACTTCTGCCTGCAGAGCCTTTGCTCTCCATCCCTCCAGCTCATTGGCAAGGCCATCGAAATAAGGGAGGACTTCCGGCGTACTCCCTAAGGTGATCCCCCTCAGCTGTAGGATCATTGTTCCAAGATCATTGAGGGGAAGCTCCTTTAGCTTCTGGAGGCCCATTCAAATGATGTCAAAGATGACACCCGACATCCTGTTGGAAATATGCCTAGACAGTGAAGTAGGTGCGACCGCAGCAAACGAATCCTCAACTGTAGCCACGAGATTTGCTGAAACCTCAGCTAGAGTCGTCCCTTGTATCTCTAGGGCAACCACGATTTCAGAAGGCATGACCTCGACGGCTGAATCTACCATTGTGTCTTTGCATTCAATGGCTTTGCCTCTCATGGGGCTGGCTTCTGCCTCGACAACCGGGGAAACTTCAGCTAGGTCCCCATCCGAGGTCATCCCCTCACTATCCCTTTTACTCAAGGCAGCCTCTTCTTCTTGTCCTCCTTTTCTTGAGCCACCGCTGCCTCATCAGCCTGTTCAGCCCCTCTCTCTTCCTCTTTTGTGCCCTTGTCCTCCTGGGTAGTCTGTTGAGTGATGGGCTCTTCTGCGGGGCCCGCCACTTCTGCTGCTAGCGGTACTACCTCTGAGCCCTCACGGTCAGTCCTTAGGAGAAGTCTTAACTATGTAACATCTCCTATAGCTGTGTCACTAGGAGTGACAACTGCATGCTGAGATACTCCCTTTTCAGCCCCTGGAGCATCGGCATCCTCTATGACCACCACCGTCGATCCTTCTCCATGAACCGACCCCAGGTTTTCTCCTTCCTTGCTCGCCCTCTCTGCATCAGTAGGGGTAGCAGCCTCTTGCAACTTAGGAGCCATCTCCACCACAGTTTCTTGGGCAACAGCCCAAGGCTTCCATCTCCAGCCCCATCAATCTCTACTGGGATCAGATCCTCTCTTTCAGCTGCAGAAGATGCCTCTTGGTTCGAAGAAATTTGAATCAGTGTGGTTAAATATGAAGCACCAGTCTCAACGTCAGAAGAACTTAAAGAGGACCCAGAGACAGAGTGTGCGAATCCCTTAGGGAGGAGGGTGAGTCTGAAAGGATGAGAGACATGCAGCAGTCTGAAGAAGCCGAGGGTGAGGAACCGTCCTCTGGCTCACGGACCACTGGGATCTTATGCCCTTTGCATTTTGGAGCCTTGGTTTCCTTCTTAGCTCGAGCATGAAGAGCCGTTGTGGTAGCCCACTTTCTCTTCTTTCCTTTCACCTGCTTGGGTGCAACAACCTTGGAAGTGCCTGTTTTGATGGAACTGGTGGCCAGCTTGTTGTGCGGACCTCTCCCTAAGAGTTCGCTCGGGTCCCTGACCGGGCGTCTCGAACCCGAGAACCTTGCGACTCTCCTTCCATTGGAAAATCGTAGAGAGATTATCAAAAATAATCTTTCTCTCATTCTTCATAATGAGAAATCTGGGCATGAACTTGTCTCCAGCAATCCGACGAAGCCGCCCAATCTCGTGCCAGTCATGGGGGAAGGCTAGAGTGAATATCTCGCTTAGGGGAGGAATCTTCACCATCTTCCACTTCCTTGTATCTTGGCTCCAGCGGATACTCTCACCCTTCCAAGGGTGGTCCACGTCCCAATACCCCTTACTGGTGATCCACCACTAGTGTTCATGGGCTTCTGGCCCTCGCACTATTCTGCCAAAATGGGGCAACACATACTTGTTGATCTTGGTGGCCTCTAAGCATGTGGCCCAAGCAGTGTGAATATGCCTTGGGAGCCAAGTCTCAAGGTGGGTTCCCAAATGGTCCTTCTTTTAGTGAGAAGCCTTGCTATGTCGCTTCTTGAAGAACACTAAGAACGGGCATCCTTGATCTAGCCCATGCTACCGGGCGAACAGATTGGGAAAGGGGTTTTGAAATCCCTTGGGAAGGCCTCGCCATCTATTATGCATGGCCCCCTTCCTCTCCTTGATACAGTCTGCCTCGAGAAATGGCTCCCAGGCCATAATAGATGCTGCACAGGACTGGCTATGCGAGTGCGTAAGCCATGTCACTGGCCACATAGAATGTGTCAGGATGATTGATGTCTACCCCTCCTAGAAGAGCAAACTTGCATAAGAAAAGTATCAGGTAAGATCAGGAAAATATGCCCATTCACCTTCCATGGCTCAAAGATCGGAGGGGCTTCCTTTAGGGGTGCCTTCTTCCTTAGTGCTGAACCAGCTTCATTTGTGCAGTCGCCGTAGAAAAATGCTATCCAATCGGTGAAGGAGACCCGTCCACTTTTGGGCTCATCGTAGAGTAGCTGGTAGATTCCAAATAGCTCCTGAAGCCTAGCCGGTGGGGCTTCTTTCCCCACTCTTTCCCCTCCAAAGATGGCTGAGTTTAGGGGTACAAACTCGTCATACATAGCGCCGAGGAGTGGAAGCCCACCAATGAAGTGCGGGTCCATCAGAGACATTCCTGCCTCCCCACGACCAAGCAGCCAAGTATTGCTGACATGGTTCCAAGTTTCCAGCAATACTTTGACCGTGTTTGAGCAACCGTCATAATAGCCTGCCGACCATTGGATGGCGGCCAGTAGAGAAGCCTGCCTCAAAATAGTTTTGAAATGGCTCAGCACTCTCCTGGTCCACGATGAATAGCCCGTCAAATAATGGTGCTCCCCTTGAACCCACAGGCCAGCAGAGGACCATTTCATGCTTGGGGGTTTTACCATCCTCTTGCCTAGAGTCAGCAAGTTCCCGCTTGAGGTTATATTCCGGTGCAGGCAATGCGGGAGGCCTACCCCTTTCTCTACCCTCACATTGTCATCACTATCTCCTCTCACCCCAAACCAGACGGGGTGGCTCACAAAGGTGACGCTCAAAGGCCACATTGGTTCGCACAAAGCCTCAGTGAGCCAGATTGGCTCACCTCTCACCAAGCTTTCGCTGGTAAATTCATTGGAGCCAAGCTCCCCTGCTCATAGAAGGTTCTTCACATCTAGGATGGCGCCTAAAGGCTAGGCCACGAAGTTAAGACAAAGGCTTCACTACCATGTCACAGCCAAAGCAGGACTATTGTCGTATCACAGTTAAAGATGGGATATCACCATCTCACAGCCAAAGATGGGCTATCACTTTCGCACGACTAAAGGAGGGTTGTCGCCATCTCATGATCAAAGGTGGTCTAATGTCGTCTACTGAATCAAAACACCGTGCCGAGGGGCTAATGTCTTCTGCGTCTAACACCTACGCTCCAGCTGTTCGCATGCGTCACACTTGCGGCACGCTGCATCCCTTGAAATCCGGGCACGCTGACTGACACCCGCAATGTGGCCTGGCACTGTGCGCGTGAAAAATGACCTTTTCCGTCCCACGATAGTCCACCTCCCTGATCGTTATGGCCTCGTGATGCCTAGAGTTCTCACCGAAGTTTCCTCTCCTTGTTGGGAACTCACTCCTACTCGTCGGGAAACCAATCCCCGTCTATTCCCTCTCTTCCACCAGTGACTAAAGCTAACGGAAAGCCCCCAAAATTCTTGAAAACGCTCCCCTATGATCCCACGGGTTTACCTTCTCCCTTCCTCGCACTTCGTTAATTGTCGAAAAAATCACAGAGTTTCTATCAGAGCCCCTGCTGCTCCTCCTTCTCTTCCATTAACTAGAAGATCGTCAGAGTTCCCTGACCCATTTGCAACTTGCCAGCAATCACGAAACTACCAGAAAATTACTGGAATCCGATAGAGTACCACTGTTACTCTCGTATTTTCGCCAAAGTCTCAGTGAAACCCTGTGAGGCTCCCTATTCCCTGCTCAAAAGGTCTCAGCACTCTCTGAAGAAGTTTGTAGACGCTCTGCAAATAACTGCGACCTGTTGAAGTTTGCTGGAAATCTCCTGAAGGCCTGCACGTTGCAGGTTTTAGCTGGGAAACTCCTGCCGGAAGTCTCTGGATGGAAGCTCCGGCTCTCTCTCAAAAAAGTTCTCTTCGTTGTTTTACCTTTCGGTAAAACTGTAAAATGAGGTTCTACCCCATTTTATACTCAACAGTGCCGTGAACAGCCCCTCACAAGTTCAAAATGATGCTCCAAATCTCATTTTCGGATGGTGATAGGTCCAGGTCGGGGCAGGTCAAGTCATTCGCATGTGCCTCATGAACCCGTTGCTATCTCCATGCCTCATCGCCACGTGCTTCACAGAGGGCTATTGACGCGTGGTTCCCACAGAGGCTATCGCCACGCGCTTCGTACAGAGGCTATCTCCGCACTCTTTGCCCAGAGGCTATCGTCGTGCGCTTCACAGGAGGACATCGCTGCGTGCTTCACCAAAGTGTTGTCATCGCGTGCTTCACCAAAGTCTTAAACGTCATGCGCCGCACCAATTACAATTCCTATGTTAACACCGTGCGCATGCTATAGCGTTGCCAACTTGGATTTTTCACGATTTCCCCATATCATGACCTATCGTCCCCACAAAACAAGCCACCACTTTACATCCCCAAAGAGTCAGCTCACCATTATGGTCCTATTCCCAATGGAGTCATGTTCCCTACCCACACAATGGTCTGTATTACATGACCTTGAACTGCATAGCCATGGTCTAGGTGCACGACCCTAAACTGTCCAAATTATACAACCATAAACTGTAAAGGAGGTCTAGTTGCACGACCTTAAACTGCATGGTCCTAGTTGCATGACATTAAACATCATAGCCATGGTCTAAACTATATGACCTTAAACTATAGTGGAGGTCTAGTTTCACGACCTTAAACTGCATGGTCCTCGTTGCATGACTCCAAACTGCATAACCACAGTCTAGCTGTATGACCTTAAACTCTAGGGCACGCCTTGGCCGCAGAACATTCAAAGCTTAGTGCCATGGTCCAAACTATATGACCTTAAACTATAGCAGAGGTCTAGTTGCACGACCTTAAATTGCATGGTCCTAGCTGCAGGACTTTAAACTGCATATCTGTGGTCCAAGCTACATAGACCATAAACTTGTTACGCACATAGTCCATTCACAGAACTTGAAGCATGAAATGGACTATCCCTAGTGGGGTTACACCTCTGCTCCCGATTGTAGTTCTCAATAGTGCTGCATGCAGGCCACTGTCTCGCATCCCCAGTAGAAGTCACATCCCTATTGCTGCCCATTATCACCAGGGAATTACGATCATTCTCATCTTTTCAATCCCCAGTGGGGTTGCATCTGTGCTCCAACCTGTCATTCTCAGTGGAGTTACACACATACCATTGCCCATTATCCCCTTGGAGTCATGCTTTGGGTTAGTCGCACCAAGCTATCCCCAAAAGTTCGGTTACTTTCCCATGAGCCATAGAGTTCCATCTTTAACCTTCGAGAGTCGTACTTGTCCCCTAATCCCTAGTGAGGTCTGGTTCTCCATCTAAACTTCTTGCTGGTTTTAACCATCATTATCCCCAAGGGAGTCATATTACTATCCACATACCTATTCTTCATGGGACTTCTCCTACATGGCGACCCACACAATGATTGGTGTTGCATGATCTTAAACTGCACAATCGTGGTCTAGGTGCACGACCCTAAGCTGCATGGTCCAAACTATATGACCTTAAACTATAGCGGAGGTCTAGTTGCACGACCTTAAACTGTATAGTCCTAGTTGCATGACTTTAAACTGCATAACCACAATCCAAGCTATATGACCTTAAACCGTAGTGCACATCCTAGCCGGATGACATTAAACTTCTTTACCCAGGTTCCAGAGGCACGACCTTAAATTTGCCCCCACATACGTGCACACCGCCTTTACGTGCATTTTCACTCACGGCTTCCCTAACTGACGCATTCGTGTGCATGTACCACCTTCATTGTTCCCCAATTGAGTCTATTCACTTCATTACTTTTATCCATCATTCCCCAGTGAGTTTCACCCATGCTCATAAAATGGCGAACCATCCCACCATCCATACTCGTCGTAAGCTAGTGGGCCACTATTTTTACCCACCATACACACATCATCCATCTTTCATAGGTAGCCTCGTGCCATCTCCCCAAAGTGAGTCAAAAACCACCACCATATTCACCCCATGGCCTCCACAGACTGCCATTCATCACCACTACAGTCTAACTGTATGTCCCTAAACTTTATTGCACGTCCTGGCTGCATGATGATAAAAGGCTTCACATAGCTCCAGGAGGCATGATCTTAAGCATGCCTTCACAAAAAAAAGAAGAAAATAATGGGCATGGTGTATACCTAGACAAGGGAATATCATGAGTAAAAATGACGGATGGGTATCGTCACGAAACCATGAGTAAAAGAGTTTCATGAAAACAAAACTCGGGCACGGTGAAAACCCCAAAAGGGCATCATGAGCAAAAAAAGATGAAAAGGGGGGACATGGCCACAAGGCCATCGGTAAAATAACCAAAAAATAAAAGAGGTTAGCGAAAACCGTCTTTATGGTGCCACTGCCCCAATTCAGGTGAAAAGTCACAAAGGGTGCTTGCATCAATAAAACAGGTTGACGCAGCACCGCCGCCTCAGTCAGCACCCACTTACCAAACTAGCGTAATTTTGGCTCACGAGGTCCACGTAAAATATCTAATCACAACACAAAATGGCTCACCCGGGAGTGAGATCCTCGTAAGATCTCCCACACTTCAACACTAAAAATCAAACGAATCCCTGAGGGTGCTGGCAATGAACAATAAATCCCTCAAAATGCTAAAGATGCTCATGAAGGCAAGAAACTGACAAAGCCAAGGGAGAACCTACCAGAGACTTCAAGGTGATGCCTCACCAAAATCCCTCCCTAGATGACAGGCTCGAACCTTCGGAACAGTCCAACAAAATGCCCCCTGCTGGACCCCACAAGATGAGGGCCCACAGAGGTACCTTGACTGTCAAAAGCAAACCTGGTCTAGTAGCAAACAATGCTGATCGAAGGCTAATAGCACTTGGCTGCTAGATAGGCCCGATTTTGGCCAATGTGGTCCACAAAAATCTCAAACAGTCCCTTGAGGGTGAGGGCTTCAACAGATTCATCAAAAGTCTCTTCTCCCCCTAAAGTCTCCATGGATGGATCTGTACATTGCATCCAAACGTTTGAGCATCCAAGTTACAACATTATGTGGATCTCCTTGGCGTTCATGTGGTCCTGTGGCTAGAAAGAAAAGAGAAATAAAGCCAGAGGAAATTTTTAGAATGTTGCCCTTCTCGATTATATCGAAGCACAAAATTTGGAGGGGCATGCTGTTTAACGACATTTTTTAGCACCATGGGTCCCCAATGCGAAATAAAAAGAGAAACCGGTCAATAAAGCCTGACAAACAGTGAAAATTTCAACAATCTCAGAATGGTCCCAGAACTGGTCAAAATCTTCTTGAGGACTCTAAAAATTCTCCTATCAAATTTCGTCACATTCCGACATGTCTAAGGCAGTACATACTGAGAAATAGTTTCGGTAGAACCAGCCTCTCGCACCTTGAAAAGGACTCCTATAACTGCAACCCTACTTTTGGTATGTCAAATAGCTATGGAACCACCACTATTAGATTCGACAAGGTTGAAAATCCCCAGGGGTCAAATATCAGCAAAAACGGATACTCTAAGAAGGAGTTAGAGGTAAAAGAGCAAAACAGGAGGAGCCACACACTATTCCTGTGCGACCACCATGAAAGTAACTACCATTAAAGAGGTAGTCACAAATAGTGATTTGCGATGCTCATATCTCACTCGTCCGAGGCCGGATCACACCCAAATTTTGTTAGCGTATTCGTCTCATCAAGATGAGTGTTTCGATGTGTGGCACACCCCGTGACAACGCCCAAGCTAGATAGAAATTGCTGATCCGTGAAAGAAGTTACAGGAAAATCAACAGCATCAAATTGCGCTCGAGCGGCCAAATCATGACGCTCACAAGCCAGATCGATGAAAAACCAATTGCACCACGTTCGTAAGGCCCATGGCTATTGTTGATCCAAACCCCACACACGATGAACGGTCGGATCTCACACACGAAGTCGACAAAATGACTGCAAATTCTGGTGCCGGAATTTCAGATTCCCGTTAAAACTCAAAAGTTGCAAAATCCTCGTCGGGGCATGAAATCGAGCTGCGTTTGTTGTCAAGCGATCGTGACGGCATGCTTAGTGCGATCCATTGAAGAAATCATGAAAAAAAATCAGGGAACGAGCACACTATCGACCCAAAGTTTGCAAGATTCATTCAAACTTCAAGTCGCATGATCGTGGCTTAAAAACACGATCCATGATCATGGTATCAAATTGATTTCCATGCCGATCCCTATAAGAAAACAATCATATTTTAGAAAAACGGGCATCAGAGAAACCTTGGATCATCGATGAAAGATCACGAACGCTCTAGGGTAGCAGTAGGGACTGTTTTGAAATTTTCACAATTGTTAAGAAGGGGCAAATCAATCATTTTGCACCCTATTTTTGTTTTTATTTAATTCAGTTAAGTTTTAATTTTCAGCATATAGGTTTAATTTTGATCAATCCACCCATGCTTGGGCAAAACTCTATGTATATCACGTAATCTCATTGTACAAGGACCGAACTTTGCTTAAGAAAATCTCCATCTTTTCTCATTGTTGAATCACTGCTTGAGAGAGAGAGGAAGGAGAGAGAAATTTTTGAGAAGGTACCCCTCAACTTAAGGTTAATTCTTTCTCTCTCTTCTCTTCCTTCTTCTGTTCCTCTCTCTCTTCTTCACTTTCTTCTTCTTCATCTAGCTTTTCTCATAGGCTATGCGTGGCAATGGCAGTGTCGTGCATGCCACTTTTTTCCTCTCTTTCTCCCCTCTTGTGGTTTCATAGTTCGTGCATGGCGATCGCAGCACCATGCCGAGCTTCTTTCTCCCTCTCCTCATTCGTCTCTATCTCTCAGCGATGAGTGCGGACGGCGGTGCCTATTGCCTCGTGTAGGGGTCGCACCATGTTGCACGCTTATCGTAGATGGCGATGCCTATAGCTGCCCGTGAAGGGTCGCAGCAATATCTATCGCCACCCACATGGGTCTCACCCTGTTGCGTGCCTATCACAAATGCCAATGCCTATCGCCACCCACGAAGGGTCGCGACAATATCTATTACCACCCACAGGGGTCTCACCCTGTTGCGCGCCTATCACAGATGGCGATGCCTCTCGCCCCCAGGGAAGGTTTGCGGCAATACACATCGTCGTCCGCTAGCTTCGTCCGTGCGCTTGATGCCTATGGTGGTGTGCAAGCTTCTTTCACAAGATTAGTGCCTATCGTCGTCCAAGAGCTTCCACTGTGCACTCGATGCCTATCACCGTCCGCGAGCTTCCTTCATGCACCCGGTGCCTACCACTGTCCACAGGCTTCCCTTGCATCCCACGCTTAACGTCTTGTGCTTCGTCAAGGAACCTTCGACACACACTTTACAAAAGGCTATCACCGCGCTTCTCAAGGAGCCATCGCTGCCCGCGAAGGGGTGTGCTACCTTCTCAGCGTCGTCGGTAGTTCACTGCTCACCCTCTAACCGTGAGCAATAATGTCCAGCGCTGTCGGTAGTTCACTTCTCATGAATGTGTATTGCCCTAAGACAAGGGTGGGTCCTCTTTCGACCCACTTGTCTCCCAAGTTAACCATGATAGTAATGTGTAGAAAACAAGGAGATTGCATCTCAAGGGAGGCTATTCCGAACCAGAAAAAGCAGCTGGGGTGCTTTCTGTCATGATCTAAGATGGCCCTCGGGCGAGTCAGCACGAGTAAGTCACGGACCCAAGTAAGGTTGGTCCCCAACTCACATTCAATTCCTCTCTGACTAGTTGGACACTTGCCCTTGTTCTGTGAACATGGATTCAGAGAGAGTGGTCTCAGGTCCCAGGTCATCCAAACCTGAGACACGTGTCACCCGATCACCTAGATCTGAGTTGACGATATAGAGGCACATAACCAGTGCGCATGGCGATGGCAGCACCATGTGTGAGGCTCTTTCTCCTTCTTTTCGTTCATCTCTATCTCTCAGCGAGGTTCGCAGACAGCGCTGCTTATCGCCATCTACAGATGCGTCCTCGACGTCCCACGGAAGCCAGACGGCGATGCCTATCGCCACCCGCAGGGGTCTCACCCAATTGCGTGCCTATCGCCGCCTGCGAAGGATCGCGGCAACACCCATCGTTGGTCACGAAGGGTAGCGGCAATACCCATCGCCGTCGTCTAGCTTCTTTCGTGCGCTCGATGCCTATTGTCGTGCGTAGGCTTCTTTCGTGCACTCGATGCCTATCGCCGTGTACTAGTTTCTTTCATGCGCTCTGTGCCTATCGCCGTAAGCAAGCTTGTTTCGCGCTCAGTGCCTATTGTCAAGCGCAGGCTTCTCTTGCATCCCATGCCTATCGTCGTGTTCTTTGTCAAGGAATTATCGCCGTGCACTTTACAAGAGGCTATCACCACGCGCTTCACAAGGAGCCATCACCGCCCGTGAAGGGGTGTGCTGCGTTCTCATGTTAGCAATGGTGATGCCTAGCGCTGTCTGTAGTTCACTGCTCACCCTCTGACTGTGAGCAACAGTGTCCAGCATCGTCCATGGGCCGCGACACTGTTACTCCATGGCTACAGGTGGTGATGTCTAATGCCGTTGTGACCCCAACTCTTTGTCGTCCCTCACCTTCTCTTTATTACCTTCTCGTCTCACTTGACAAAGGATAGACTCAGTCTAGCACTGCCATAGCAGTTGGGATGACGAGCAGTATTATCGTCATGTTAGTCCTGAGTATCATGCCCGTCTTGCTACCACACCAGATTAGGACAGGCATATCGGCCTTGATTTCGAGTTGTATTACCGTCGTGATGGTCCTGAGTACCATGCCTATCTTGCAACCACTCCGAGTCGGTCACTGGTCCAGCTATCATGCTAGTCTCGTCCCCTTATCAAATTCTCCTCTCTTTTCTCTCTTTATTCAAACTCTCTTCTTCTTCACCCTAACTTCTCACGAATGTGCATTGCCCTAAGACAAGTGTGGGTCCTTCGGCCCACTTGTCTTGCAAGTTAACCACGATAGTGTTGTGCAGAAAACAAGGAGATTTCAGGTCAAGGGAGGTGATTTTGAACTAGCTGAAGCAGCTAGGGGGCTTTCCGTCATGATCTAAGAGGGTGTCTACGCGAGTCAGTCCGAGTAAGACACGAACCTACGTGAGGTTGGTCCCCACCTCACATTCAAAACTCCTCTCTCACTAATTGTATACCTACCCTGGTTCTGTGGACGAGGTTCTCGAGAGAGTAGTCTCAGGTCCTGGGTCTCCAAACCCGAGACACGTGTCACCCAATCACCTAGATTCGGGCAGGCGAGATCGAGGCACCTAACAACGCACGACAATAAGTGAAGAAGAAGAAGAGAAAGTGTGTGCGATAGTAAGAGAGAAGAAGAAGAGAAAGTGCTCGTGGAGGAGTGCGCATGGTGGTAAGAGAGAAGAGAAAGAAAAAGAGAGCACGGCGATAAGGGAAGTAGAAGAAGAGAAAGTACACGAGGTGGTAAGAGAGAAGAAGAAGAAGACAAAGTGCTCGCGGTGGTAAGAGAGAAGAGGAAGAGAAAGTGCACGTGGCGGTAAGAGAGAAAAGAAGAAGAGAAAGTGCGCACGGTGGTAAGTGAGAGACACGCTTGGCAGTGAGATGAAGCAAAAAAGAGTGCTGCCGTGCGCAACACCATCGAGCCTATCCATGACTCATGGATGCCACTTGCCTACTGCATGCTACTACAACTGCAACCTGTCAAACTGCATATCACTAAATTGCCACTTGGCAACCCCAAGCTGCCACCTCACACTTTTGTAGTACATAAGCGTCTCTCTCTCTCCCCCTCCCCGCCATGTTCTCACTCTTACAAGCCAAAACACTTAGCATTGGCAGCCCCCTTTTCTAATCTTTGTTGAAGCCCAAATTGAGGAGCTTGAGGAGTGAGTTGTGGGAGGAAATCTGGGAACACCATTGCACACACAAGCTAAGTGGGTCAACTATCTTATAGGTCCTTAAGCATGGATTTAGCATGAATTAATTGTAAGAATGAGCATGAGTAGATCCAGGAATAGTGGATGTATGTGTACACTGGTATACCATGATTTCCAGCACTTTAGCTTGCATTTGTATGCCCAAAATGAGTATCAAATCTACTTTGCTTTCCTTGGAAAACCTGTGATTAAGTGTTTACATGTATCTAATGGTTAATAAGAAAGGTTTTATTTTAAGATGTAACATAATTTGGAATTAATTTTTTGTCATTTTCAATAATGCTATAATTGCACTATAATTTCCAAGAAGATTTGAAGTTTTTGCAATGTACTTTAGGCCGACCAAATGAGGTCCAAATCACCTCAAATTACTGCTATTAGGAAGATATATGTGTCTACTAAAATTTTCATGTTTGAATCTTGCTCAAATTCTTTATGCATGACGAGTTATACTTCAAAATGTGCAAGTAGGTCACTATTGACAGATTTAGTAAAATGTTAGAACTGATGTCTCTGTTGTCATGAATTTTGACTGAACAAATGGAATCTATTTTCTTCTAAATCACTACCATTTTAAATATCTACGAGTATTCTAGAAATCACATGTTCCTCACATTTTGAAATTCCTCCTAGACTCTGAGTTATGTAATTATTTGAGAAGATATGTCATTATAGGCAGATATCATAAAATCCAGAACCATTACTTTCGTTGTCACGAAATTTTGAATACCCAAATGGAGTTTAAATGATCTCAAACTTCCTTGTTTGAAAGATACATGTTTTTACTCGATTTTTTATTTTTCAAACACTTCAAAATACTTTATGGATTGAAAGTTATAATTGTGCTAAGTGGGACATGTCACTATCCCAACTACACAACAGGTGTTAGATGAGATTCCTCTTTCTAATGAGCTTTTGAAGAAAATGGGTCCAAACGCTTTCAAACTACCCCCATTTGAAATATACATGTGTCTAGTATAAAATTGGTTTTGAAACCATTTCTGAATTATGAATGGATCGAATATTATGACCTTGTTTATGACTGGACATCACTGTTTGAAATTGCAGGAAAATGTGATATCGTGATACTGAAAATATGATATTGTGATACGGCATGACTAATTAATGTTGTGATTTTGTTATATTGAAACTGTTATATATGTCATGACCATTATGCAATGGGTCCTCCATTGGTGGTGGATTTTGTGATTCTGTTATATTGAAACTGTTATATGTGCCATTGACAGCTACACAATGAGTTCTCTTTTGGTAATGGATACTGTGATTCTGTTATATTGAAACTGTTATATGTGTCATGATTGTTACGCATTGGGTCCTCTATTGGTAGTGGATATTATGATTTTGTTATATTGAAACTGTTACATGTGCCATGACAACTATGTAGTGGGTCCTCCATTGGTAGTGGATACTGTGATTCTAATATATTGAAACTGTTATATGTGCCATGATCGCGACACAATGGGTACTCCATTGGTAGTGGATATTGTGATTTTGTTATATTGAAATTTTTATATGTGCTATGACCACTACGCAATGAGTCCTCCATTCGTAGTATACTGTTTCTCAACTCCTCTGATAGTAGTGGATTCGAGAAGTGACAATGAATGATAGGGAGGGTCGCACCCCCCAAATTGTTATGGGCACTATGCATTGGAGCCTTCAATTGTAGTGTAACGCCCTCTCGCCAGAAGGGTGCCATGACCACTATGCAATGGGTCCTCCATTGGTAGTCGATACTGTGATTCTGCTATATTAAAACTGTTATATGTGCCATGACCACTATGCAAAGGGTCCTCCATTGGTAGTGGATACTGTGATTATGCTATAATGAAACTGTTATGTCTGCCATGACGGTTACGCAATAGGCCCTCTGTTGATAGTGGATATTGTGATACCATTATATTGAAACTGTTACAAGTGTCATGACCGCTACGCAATGGGTCCTTCATTAGTAGTGGATACTGTGATTCTGTTATATTGAAACTGTTATATGTGCCATGACCACTATGCAATGGGTCCTCCATTGGTAGTGGATATTGTGATTCTGTTATATTGAAATTGTTATATGTGCTATGACCACAATGCAATGGGTCCTCCATTAGTAGTTGAATATATTGTATCTGAACTCTTATGATAATAGTGGAGTCAAGAAGTGACTTATGAATGATAGGGAGAGTCATGCCCCCCCCAAATTGTTATGGGCACTACACATTGGGGCTTCCAATGGTACTGCAATGCCCTCTCGCCTGAAGGGTGCCATGATCGCTACGCAGTGGGTCCTTCATTGGTAGTGGATACTGTGATTATGTTATATTGAAATTGTTATATGTGTCATGACCGCTATGCAATGGGTCCTCCATTGGAAGTGGATACTGTGATTCTGTTCTATTGAAACAGTTCCCCAAACCCCCAAAGTGGCATAAGGGCGTCTGCGCCCTAGTGGCAAAAATCTCTCTCACTATCGGCCTCCTATCCCCTAACATGAGGGCCCGTGCATGCGTTACGTGCCCGACCCCTGCAGTAGTTTTGAGAGAGGGCTTCTGCCTCCCCGCCTAGAGGGAAACCATGATCGCCCGACATCAACGGGAGCAGTACCGGGAACCACATTTATGTCAAACTCTATCTCCCTTCCTGGATGTAAAGAGGACAACTCCTCGAAAAAAACTTTTGGGTATTTTCTTACCACTGGCATCTCTTCTAACTTGGACTGGACATCCCGATTCTCTAGCACATAGGTTAAGTATCCGGCACATCTTGAAGCCAAAAGACGATAAGCTCGAAGGGCCAAAATAAAAAGTAGAGGGGGAACATCCTTGATATAAAAAAAGTGCAGCTCAGATTGCTTAGGGCATTTCAAGGTCACAATTTTATTATAAAAGTCAACAATGGCATGGTGTGTAGACAACCAGTCCATGCCCAAAATAACATCAAAATCTTGAATATCTAAAAGTATCAAGTTTATGGGCAAGACACACCACTCTTACAAAACCCTACACTATTTGTATATCATATCTATTTCCATAGAATCCCCACCAGGTGTGCACACTACTAAAGTACAGTCAAGAAGTGAAGGTTCAACATTTATATGATGTGTAAAATGAGGTGCAACAAAAGAATGAGAGGAGCCAGGGTCAATATAAATTCTAGCCTCTCTACCAAAAACATAGAGCTTACCTCGGATCATAGAGGTAGAAGCCTTAGCCTCCTACTCCGTACGTGCAAACACCCAACCTTGAGTCTTCAGTCTATCCTCGGGCTTCGTCACAGGGCAGTTCTTGATTATGTGGTCAGGCTTGCCACATCGATAACACGTTCCTGACTTCTTGTAGTACTCAGCCGCAGAGTGGATGATAAATCCACAATATGAGCAGGCTGGGCACCGGTTATCCCTCACATCGCCCGGAAAGGTCTTTTGGGTTTCATATTGCCCGGATTAGCCCTTCCCCTAAAGTCTCCCCCAGGAGGCATCCTAGTCTTCCTCCCAAAACTTCCAGACGGTGTGGACCTTACTCTCCCTTCCTTCCTCGATCGAAACTCCACACAATCCTCCTCGATTTTCATAGCTAGGTCCACTAATGGAGAGAACACCTTAAGGTTGGCTAACATTACTCTTCCTCGGATATCTAGCCTGAGGACCCTCTCAAACATGCTTGCCTTACATGCCTCTGTATTGATGATATGGGGCACATACCGAGAGAGATCTACAAATTTGCCTGCATACTGTTCTATCAACAGTCTCCCTTGTTGCAGCTCAATAAATTCAACTTCCTTCATCTCCCGAAAGAAATCAGGGAAATACTTCTCATCAAACGTGTCACGACCCCGCCCCTGTCACGCCCCAAGAATTTATAATAATGATACTCCTGAGATGTGACAGTCAAAACATATATACATCTCTTTTTAGGACAAATTT
>NW_006499617.1:13093-61362 GCF_000471905.2 Amborella trichopoda | reverse complement strand
TAAATTTACAGTATCTAAAATTCTCTATCAATAGACAAGAAAAATAAATAAATGTATTTCTAAGAATTTACAGCATTTAAAATTTCTAACATAGATAAAATATCACAATTTTATTAAAAATATTATTTTTCAAATTAATGAGGTCGCTTGCGCATAAAATTTATCACACCTAAAATTCATGATAATAAGCAGAAGTAATTATTTCATTTCATTTTTAAAAAGAATGGATTATTTTTTAAGATAATGAAGTCACTTACTTATAATATTTGAGTGGGAGCTTTCGATAAAAATTCGGTTAGAAAGAGCTCACTGCATTTCGACTGGAGAGAGAAAGATCTCAAACGTTTTTCTAGGGTGGGAGTCCTCACCTTTCCGAATTTAAATTCTTAAGACATATTATTATATTATTTATTAATCTCCACCTCATACATGAAGTGTGACGATATTATTAAACGTGAAACATTTAAGCACCACGTCAACTAAAGGACATGGTAATGAAGGGAAAAAGTTAACAAAAGTGGTGATGGTCCCTAAGGGCCATAACACTTATATGGACCATCACACTATAAAGAATTATTTGAAAGTTTTTTTTTTGAAAGTTTAGGATTGTTACAACCCCTGACCTCTGTACCTCACGCGGCGATGAGCAATCGAGTGTGGCTTATTGATTTAATGCAACATTTGTTACTCAAATAGGAGTGGAGCCAACGCCTTTATATTCAAAAATCGAGGAAACCATAGAAGAGAGCTAAAGAGACAAGCTCAACTTGCAGAAGGGTAAGGAAAAACTCCGCACATCAAACTTCATAATTTAAAAATCTTAAAAAATATTGCATTCAGTTTAGGGCATCAAGGCCCAATATTACGCATATCCACCAGGAACAAAACAACCAGAGCCAAACGACCAAGACATAAACAAGGTCTAAGCACCTTCTTCAAGAACACTAGCTTTGTCTTCCAGCCGCCAAACACGAACTTCCTGCCCTGTACCTACCGCTTTCAATCTACAAGTAGAGGAGAATAATGGGATGAGCTATACAGGCCAGTAAGCAGGTCTAGTGTTATACATCTGTAGTGATGCTATCCATATGTAACAATAGTACAGTCTATAAATATAGAGTCCTAATTTAGCATAAATGCATATCAAGTCAAGATATCGAATATGAACATTTAATTTAAATAGCAGTCATCTCTAAATCAGTGCGATCAGAGTCTTCATATACTGAAATCATAATTCATTCCATCATTATAATGCTAAACATTCCCGCAGTAGAGGCCCTATCCATCATGCTAAGCCAATCTCATTGCTTAAGACCTCTACAATCACACAGGAGGGAGGGTAATGGTAATGACAAGCGGTATATCCACTTCGTTATACCCTCAACACACTCACACAGTCCCCTGAGCACATTGGGGTTTCGATAGGCCTTTACCTTGCATGGCATCAATCACATGTCATTTCATAATTCTAGGGTGCGACCCTTTATTCTCTCCATCAACCCGTTCCTATCATAATGCAGGTTAGGGGATATGTCGGCGTCTCTTTCCTTACTACCGATGAGTATCCCATCGCGTAGCAAGCAATATCATAGTAGCATCCACTACCGGTGAGTGTCCCACCGTGTAGTGGCAAATATCCTCATCAATGTCTTGGTGAACCTAGCTCTCACTACTGATTGACTCGGGTACCATCATGTAGCGGCCAATGTTCCCATCAATAAGTCCAATATCCACTATCAAAGGGTCGGGTCCCAAAGCCTTGTGATCAACACTCTCATCAATATAACAGACTGTGTAGTGGTCAATAACAATATAAGT
Organism: Amborella trichopoda; assembly: GCF_000471905.2. Next base: position 59,544 of record NW_006499617.1, on the reverse strand, counting down.
TGTGGCCATTCATTGCCTCATAATCGATGAATCATATTTCATCATAGCGCCATAGCATTTAGCAAAAGATATGCATTTCATCAGCTATCACAGGGCATTTGCACATAAGCTTTCACGGTAGCATTTTGGCGTTCATTGTTAATTCAGTTCATCATTATCGCGTTCGTGGCCCCTTTTTCTCACAAAGTGCAATGTACACGACATCATTCACATATCTTTATGGAATTCTCATGGAATTTATCATATGGCATTCACATTTATCACATATCAAGCCAACTTAGTGTCGCATGGCCATATAATGATGCAGTGACAAGTAACAGTGACATGCCTAACTTAGCGAGCGCGTAGCTCCTAGAGTAGTGGGAGTTTCAGGATGCCTCAAATATTTAACCATGAGCTAACACACATTTATTTATAAAACCATGATTTGAAGAAATTTAGGTGCCATTTGATGGGTCAATCGCTCAGTATAAAGTGAGCCTTAGTTGCTGGAAATTTCCCTGCAACAGTGCACAGTGACATGTTCGCAAACTTCAGGTCATAGTTAAAAATCCGTGGGGAGTTTCAAATATATCAAAACATTCAACTTTAAGTGCATTCATATACCTTTTCAATGGCAGTAATTTCAAGGTTTTTGGATTCCATTAGCTAGGTCAAATGTAATGCCCAAAGAAGGCCACAGTTGCTGTAAATAACAATGACTATGAACAGTGTCATGCCTGACATTTAGGGTCATATCTTTTTATCCATGCAAAATTTTATCATGACATAAAAAGTAAAATTGGAGTATATACACATATATCTTTCATTTGGGATCAATTTGGTTCCATTTGGACGTCATTTGATCATCAAACATATAGATGCAAAAACATTCATAGTCATGGAAATTCATATTCTCAAGTTAATATACTTTAAAAGAACACTTAATATTTCCTAGGCAAGCTACACTTTGGGCTTGGAACCTCATTCGTGATAAGGAGTCTCATAGTGAGCGTTTTCATGAGTTTTCATGAATAAAAAGATCAAACATACGGTAGACATAGTCATGGCAATGAGAAGCACAAATTGAAACTTCGACCTCATGTTAACCCATTCGTTCTTCACATTTTCCTTTATATCATCTAATTCATTTCAGCATTTTTACAACACTCATGGATGCATAAAGCTAAACCTACTTACCTTAACTTCTCACGGTATCACCACTCCTCACGCATGGCCCTCACGGGCTTTCCTTGGCTTCACTAGTGGGTTGTCTTGAAAGGGGCAGTTGTGAGCTCCAAGAGACAGGGGAAAAGTTGAGAAAAATGGGACAGACTCGTGTTTCCCAAGGCCTAAAAGGAGAGGGTGGTTTGAAAACAATGTGGCTGACGCAATCACTCATTGCTTTCACATGTACGGGGTGGCTCTGACATGTACAGAGGCTGTACATTTGACCAAGACACTCCTGGCGCTGCATTATCAAACATCCAACTGGTGCTGCTCCACCCGGCGCTGCTCCAACCGGCGCTTTTTTCTCTTCTCTTTCAACCTGCGCTGCTCTCTCTTCTCTTCCAACCAGCGCTACTCCAACCGGTGCTGCTCTCTCTTCTCTTTCAACCGGCATTGTTCTCTCTTCTCTTCCAACCAGCACTGCTCCAACCAGCCCTGTGCTCTCTTCTCTTCCAACTGGCGCTGTTATTCCTCAGACGGTAATACTCCATACGCCTTTCGCATGGGCCAAAATCCTTATGCCTTCTCACTCGACATTACATCTTTCTTCTCACGCGGTGATATTGGCTTGGGAGAAAATTGTGGCCCCTACATCCCCCCCTTCAAAGGGATTTTGTACTCAAAAATCATATTAACATTAACTAAAAAGGTGGGGGTATTTCTCCCTAATCTCGACCTCCGGCTCCCATGTCGATTCTTCCCTTGCATTATATTGCCATTGTACCCGGACTAGGGAAAGTTTTTTATTACGCAACACCTGTACTCTTCTGTCCAAAATCCCAATCAGGTTCTCAACATAGGTCAAATCTTCCCTGAGCGGGATTGGTTTATACTCCAAGACATGGGACAGGTCAGGTTGATATTTCCTTAGCAGTGATCTAAGGAAGATATTGTGGACGCTGGTTAGTTCAGGTGGCAGGGCAAGTCGATAAGCCACGCTTCCAATTCTTTTCAGGACTTTAAAAGGTCAAATGAATCATGGGCTCAATTTCCAGTTTGTACCAAATATCGTAACACCCTTGGTTGGTGATACCTTCAGGAAGACTTGATCCCCAACTTCAAACTCGAGGTCTCTCCGGCGATTATCGATGTAGCTCTTTTGCAGACTTTGGGCTATCTTGAGCCTCTCTCTAATCAAGGTAATCTTCTCAGAAGTCATCTGAACCATTTCGGGCCCTAATAATATTCTTTCGCCCACCTTGCCTCATTGACGCGCGACCTACACTATACTGGCTTGAAAGTTGTTATTGTAGGCAAATTCTATCAGGGGTCGATGGTCTTCCCAGCTTCCCTTAAAGTCCGTGACACATTCCCTTAACATGTCCTTCAAGGTTTGAATGGTTCATTCCAACTGTCCATCTATCTGAGGGTGAAAGGCAGTGCTAAATGTAAGTCTGGTTTCCAATGCTTACTGTACACTTGTCCAAAATCTGGAGGTGAATCTAGTGTCCCTGTCTGACACAATGTTGATGGGAACTCCGTGCAATCTCACAATTTCTCTGATGTACAACTGGGTTAGTTTATCCAGAGTATAGGTCGTGCGAACCGGTAGGAAGTGAGCAGCCTTAGTTAATCGGTCAACCATGACCCAGATACTATCATGTCCTGCACTTGATCTTGGTAATACAGAAAAAAATTCCATCGTGATGTGTTCCCAGTTCCATTTTGGTATGGTAGGGGAAGTAATAGTCATGCAGGTCTTTGATGTTCTTCCTTCACTTGTTGGCTTGTCAAACACTTAGCAAAAAACTGTGCCACATCTTGCTTCATGTTGTACTCCTTGGGTGTATCGTGTAGTGGGAGTGGTGTGCTTCCTCTAGAACAGCCCTTTTTATCTTCTCATCATTAGGAACACACACTCAGCCTCTAAACCTTAACAAGCCATCACTGCTCATAAAGAAATCTCCTTTTCCTTCCATTCTTATCTCGTCAAGGATTTTTGTCAGCTGGGGATCTCCTTTTTGGGCCGCTCGAATTTGCTAAAGGAGTTGGGATTCCAGTCTTAAACATGACAACATTCCTTCCCCCTTGCTATAGGGCTGAGATGGGTGCCACTCCACCACATCTTCTAATAGCTTCATTTCTCGAACCATCAAATGTGCCGCAGAGACCACCACTTTTCGACTTAAAGCATCGGCTACCACATTAGTCTTGCCTAGGTAGAAATCAATTGTACAGTCATAATCATTCAATAAGTCCATCCATCTTCTCTGCTTGGAAAACAGGTACTTGAGGCTCTTGTGGTCCGTAAACACCTTAAACTGGGCCCCATAAAGGTAGTTTCTCCAGATTTTTGACACGAACACTACTACCGCGAGCTCCAAGTCGTGAATGGGATAGTTTTGTTCATGCGACTTTAGCTGCCCAGAGGCGTAAGCAATAACTTTATCTCTCTGCATAAGTACACATTTGAGCCCTTTATGGGATGCATCGGTATAAGCCACAAAGTCTTCATTTCCTTCGGGCAAGACTAATATTGGGGCTATGATTAGTCTCTTCTTAAATTCTTGGAAACTCCTCTCACACTCCTATGACCATACAAATTTTACGTTCTTCTGGGTCAGCCGAGTTAGGGGGAGCACTATCTTTGAGAATCCTTCCACAAAGCACCTATAGTACCTTGTCATTCGAATGTGATCCCATCTTTAGAAATAATGTGTCCAAGGAAGGCTACATTGGGGAGCCAAAACTCGCTCTTGCTCAACTTAGCATACAATCTTTCCGACTTCAAAGTTTGTAAGACCATCCTTAGATATTGCTCATGCAGTTCCCGACTCTTTGAATATATCAAGATATCATGGATAAACACCACTACAAAGTCATTTAGGAATGGTCTGAACACCCTATTCATGAAGTCCATGACCACAGCGGGGTTATTGGTTAACCCCAATGGCATCACAAGAAACTCATAGTGACCATATCAAATTTTAAAAGCAGTCTTTGGGATGTCTCCCTCCTTGACCCGTAAATTATGATAACCCGATCTAAGGTCAATCTTCGAAAACACTTGGGGCCCTTGGAGCTGGTCAAAGAGGTCATCAATCTTAGGCAGAGGGTACTTATTTTTCACTGTCACTTGGTTCAACTGCCTATAGTCAATACATAATCTCAAGGACCTGTCCTTTTTCTTCATAAACAGGACCAGTGCACCCCACGACAACACACTAGGTAGGATAAATCCCTTAACCAATAATACCTGCAACTGCTCTTTTAACTCTTTCAATTCAGCTGGGGCCATTCTATAAGGGGCTTTAGAAATGGGAAGGTGCCAGGTACTACCTCTATCTCGAACTCAAATTCTCTTTCTGAAGGTAAGGATGGCAATTCTTCTAGGAACACCTCAAGGTATTCTTTTACTACTGGTATCCCTTCTAACTGGGTCTGAACATCCCGATTCTCCACTACATATGTCAGGTATCCTACACATCTCTTAGCCAAGAGGCGAGAGGCCAGGAGGGTAGAGGTAAAGTGCAGAGGAGAACTATCCCTAATACCCTCAAGGCGTACTTCTGCTTGATCCAGACATTTAAAGGTTACCGTCTTTTCATGGCAATCGATGGTGGCATGGTGTGTAAAAAACCAATTCATGTCTAGAATTACATCAAAGTCTTAAATATCGAGGTGGATCAGGTCTACTGGTAGGTCACACCCATCAATTGTAATCTTACATTGTTTATATACTTTATCAGTTTCCATAGAGTCTCCCACCGTCGGTCATTTCTCCTAGAAGAATGCCAGGGTTTCTTTTCAAACTTTCTCAACGGCACTGTTTTCCTTTTTCCTTCATCTCTTAACCTGCGATCCTAGCAATCTTTTTCCATCTTCAGAGCATGGTCTATCATCGGGGTGTACGAATTTATATTGGCGACATCACCCTACTCCTGATATCTGCTCATAAGCTCCTTTCAAATTTATCCACCATTCGGGCCTCGATATTTATGATGTGGGGCGCATACCTAGAAAGCTCTGCAAATCGGGTGGTGTATTGTTCCATAGTTATACTCCCTTGCTGGAGTTCAATAAATTCTACTTTCTTCTTTTCCTTGATTGAATCGGGGAAGTACTTCGTGTCAAATGTTGTAAGGTGACCTCGGTCCCTGTCTCGCTCCAAGCCTTCTTTACCGAGTCCCACCAATATTTGCTTCCCCTTCCCTTCATCTGAGCAGTGTAACACCTCTAAGATCTTCTCTATCTGTTTCTTCCACCTCTCAGCCTTCTCCAATCCTCCATGACCCAAAAACTCTACGTGAAGCTATTGTCATTATGCTCTGGTGTAGGGGTAGACTGGGTTAGCATCGATTCTTTCATCATTTGGGTCATAGCCCTTAGAGTCTTGTAAAACTCACCGAGTGCCTCGGTGGTTTCATTACTGGAAAGCGTGTTGTGATTACGAGCTCTCGGCATCCTTTAAACTAGTCATAAGAACACTCAGTCACAAGCCTACCCCAAAACTAATCTAAGGACTCTCCTAAACTTCCTAGGCTAAGAATCCTCTCCTAACTGTTCTGATACCATAACTGTCACGACCCCACGCTCAACCACTGTACCTTACGCGGCGATGGGTGATCGAGCGCGGGTTCATGATTTAAGGTAATGTTTGTCACACAGGTAGGAGTGGACTCAATGTCTTTATATTCGAAAATCAAGTAAACCATGGAAGATAGCTAGAGCGACAAGATTAACAGGTAGAAGAGTAAGGAAAAACTCAGCACACTAAAATTCATATTATAAAAATCTTCCAAAATATTACATTCAGTTTAGGGCATCAAGGCCCAATATTACGCATATCCACCAGGAACATGACCAAACCAGAGCCAAACGGCCCAGACATAAATAAGGTCTAAGAAACTTCTTCAAGAACACTAGCTTTGTCTTCCAGCCACCAAACACGAACTTCCAACCGTGTACCTGCCGTTATCAAACTACAAGTACAGGAGAAGTAATGGGATGAACTATATAGACCAGTAAGTAGGTCTAGTGTTATACATCCGTGGTGATGCTATCCATATGTGACAATAGTACAATTTATCAATATAGAGTCATAATTTAGCATAAATTCATAGCAGGTCAAGGCATCGAATATGAACATTTCATTTAAAAGGCAGTCATCTCTAAATCAGTGCGATCAGAGTCTTCAATTAATGAAATCATAATTCATTCCATCATTATAATGCTAAAAATTCCTTATAAAGAAATTCAATCATTACCCACGCACTCCATGAATCACCTACTCCAGCAGTAGAGGCCCTATCCATCAGGCTAAGCCAATCCCATTGCTTAAGACCTCTACCATCACATAGAAGGGAGGGTAATGACAAGTGGTATATCCACTTCCTAATACCCTCAACACGCTAACACAATACCCAATGTGCATTGGGGTTACGATATGCCGTTACTTTGCAAGGCATCAATCACATATCATTTAATAATTCTAGGGTGCGACCCTTTATCCTCTCCCTTAACCCGTTCCTATCATTATGCAGGTTAGGGGATATGTCGACATCTCTTTCCATACTACCGATGAGTGTCCCATCGCGTAATAGGCAATATCATAGTAGCATCCACTATCGGTGAGTGTCCCACTGCGTAGTGGCCAATATCCTCATCAATGTCTTGGTAAACCTAGCTCTCACTACTGATGGACTTGGGTCCCACCACACAGTGGCCAATGTTCCCATCAATTAGTCCAATATCCGCTACAAAAGGGCTCGGGTCTCAATGCATAGTGGTCAACACTCTCATCAATATAACAACACAAAATCCACTACCAATGAGTGTCCCACCGCGTAGTGGTCAATAACAATATAAGCAGTGGCTATTCATTGCCTCATAATAGATGAATCATATTTCATGATAGCGTCATAGCATTTAGCAAAAGACGTGCATTTCATCAGCTATCACAGGGCATTTACACATAAGCTTTCACAGTAGCATTTTGGCATTCATTGTTAGTTCATTTCATCATTATCGCATTCGTGGCCCCTTTCTCTCACAAAGTACAGTTTACTAGGAACCATTCAAATATATTTATGGAATTCTATGGAATTTATCATATGGCATTCACATTTATCATATATCAAGAAAACTTAGTGTCGCATGGTCATACAATGATGCAGTGACAAGTAACAGCGACATGCCTATCTTAGCGAGCACGTAGCTCTTGATGTAGGGGGAGTTTCATGATGCCTAAAATGTAAAACCCAGAGCTAACACACATTTCTTTTCGAAAAACCATGATTTGAAGAAATTGAGGTTCCATTTGATGGGTCAACAACTCAGTATCATGTGAGCCTTAGTTGCTGGAAATTTCTCTGCAACAATGTGTAGTGACATGTTCATGAAATTCGGGTCATAGTTCAAAATCCGTCGGGAGTTTAAAAACATCTCAAAATAGGAAACTTTAAGTACATTCATAGACCTTTCCAATGGCAGTAATTTCAAGGTTTTTGGATATCAGTAGCTAGGTAATAATTACCCAAAGAAGGCCATAGTTGTTGTAAATGGCTGCGATTATGAATAGTGTCATGCCTCGACATTTAGGGTCATATCGTTTTATCCATGCAAATATTATCATGACATAAAAGTTAAACTTGGACTATACAAACGTCTTTCATTTGGGATTGATTTGGTCCCATTTGGATGCCATTTGGTCATCGAACATATAGATGCAATAACATTCACAGTCATGGAAATTCATATTATCAAGTTAATATACTTTTAAAGAAAAATTAATATTTCCTAGCCAAGCTACACTTTGGGCTTGGAACCTCATTCGTGATAAGGAGTCTCATAGTGAGTGATTTCATGAGTTTTCATCAATAAAAAGATCAAACATATGGTAGACATACTCATGGAATTGAGAATCAAAAACTGAAACTTCAACCTCATGTTAACCCATTCATTCTTCACATTTTCCTTTATATCATCTAATCCATTTCAACAATTTTACAGCACTCATGGATTCATAAAGCTAAACCTACATACCTTTACTTCTAACAGTATCACCACTCCTCACTCAAGGCCTTCACGGGTTTCCGTTCGCTTCAGCAGTGCATTGTCTTGAAAGGGGCAGCATTGAGCTCTAAGAGAGAGGGGAAAAGTTGAGAAAAATTGGAGAGACTCATGTTTCCTAAGGTTTAAAAGGAGAGCGTGGTTGCAAAACACTGTGGCTAATGCAATCACTCATTGCTCTGACATGTAAGGGGTGGCTCTGACATGTACAAAGGCTGTACGTTTGACTAAGAAACTTCTGTCGCTGCATTATCAAACATCCAACTGGCGTTGCTCTACCCGGCGCTGCTCCAACCGACGCTGCTCTCTCTTTTCCTCGAACCAGCGCTGCTCCAATCGGCACTGCACTCTCTTCTCTTCCAACTTGCCCTGCTCTCTCTTCTCCTCCAACCGTCGATGCTCTCTCTTGTTTTGCAACCGAAGCTGCTATTCCTCAGACGACAATACTCCATACACCTTTCGCGCACAGTGAAAATCCTTACGCCTTCTCGCTTGACATTACATCTTTCTTCTCGCGTCATGATACTGGCTTGGGATAATATTGTGGCCCTTACAAAATGCCACTAGGAAATTCTCTCAGGTGGCCGCAATCCCTGTCTCCACCCTGGACTTCTTCACCAAGCTTCACCAATGCTTAGCGTCCCCTTCCAGCATAAAGGTTCCCAACCTGACTTTCTACTCATCAGAGCAATGTAGAACTTCAAAAATTTTCTCTACTTGCCTACTTCATCTTTTATCCCTTTTTAATCCTCCATGTCCAGAGAATGTTGGGGGGGCGCAAGTCTCCTAAACCCTCAATCAGCCCACTAGATGCTTAGTCTGAGGCAAAAGCAGTCGGGGCCGGCATACAGTCCTTCATAATTTTAGTCATGGCCCCGAGCATCTTAAAGAATTCCCCGAAGGCATCCTTGTTCCCATTACTAGAGCTCGAATCGTTCGCACGAGTCCTCGTCATCTTTGACCTAAAACAGGAACACCCAATTACTGGCCTATCCAAAAACCACCCTAAGGCCACTTCTAAGACTTTGTAGGACAAGAATCCTATCCTTACTGCTCTGATACCATAAACTGTCACGACCCCTCCCCCTTCCCCCCACCATACTAGCTAGTGAGCAACAGGGTATGGAACCGCCAACAAAGATAGTGAATGCCACTCAAGTGGGAGTGCGCTCAACGCTTTAAAAAGAAGGAATCAAAGCAAGGAACGAAATAAAAAAAAACAAAACTCTAAACATACACGACCATTAAAGTTGAACCAACAAGTTCTGAACTGTATATAAAATCCAAAGCATTACAAATCTATCCAAGGCTATAAAGGCCCAACAACATTTACATAGCTTTGATATAAACAAGAACTATATGGTCAAACTGCCATACAAAATGCACAATTGAAAAAGACTTCCGCAAGAAGCACAGAGCTCCAACCGCTAGCCGCGATCACCAAACCGCCCGTCCTCAACCCGCAGCTATCACTCTAAATAGATGAAAGATAAAATAGTAAGCTGTAAAGCCCAATAAATAGATCAAGTTGCCATGCGTTCCTGCCTATGAACATTCTCTCATAACCATACTCATGGTGTTATGGAATTCTTATAAAACATTAGCCATGTGTCAAAATCAGTGTATAGTGAAAAATTCATAGTAAAGCAATGACAAATCACATCAATCATATATGATATGAAGCAGTGGTAAATTTAATCATTCAACTATATTAGTCTTGACAAATCGACATATTTAGGCAAGTAACAATAATTGTCAACTAATTCACTCCCAGTTTACCTACTCCTAAAGTAGAAGCCCTATCCATTAGGCCTAGCCAATCCCATTGCTTAGGACTTCTACCATCACTTAGGAGGGAAAATAATGACAAATGGATAACCCTTTTTATAATGCCTTCACATATACACATAGTCCCCAATGCACTTTAGGGCTTTTGATAGGCAGAGGCCATGCAAGACACGACCCTCAATTGTTCCCTAGCTAGAGGGCGTTACACTACCAAGGGATGACCCATTGCGTAGTACCATACGTACATACTGGGGGGCCACGACCCGCCCATGTGACTCACATCCTAACTCCCTTCCTATCATTGGGAGTTAGGGAAAGATCTCAACAGTCGGCACAACATTGTTATCATATCACATTACACTACCAATGGATGGCCCGTTGCGTAGTGTCTCATATCACATTCTTAGCATATCGTATTACACTATGAATGATTGACCCATTGCATAGTTCTTCATATCACATCTGTAGGATGTCTTACTACAACCCTGCACATTCATCATTTCATAAGAGAGCATGCATTCATTTTATAACAGAGCATTCATTCATTTCATAACTGAGCATGCATTATTATAACAGAATATATCACAACTGAGCATAACTCAGGCACACATATCATTGCACTCACTAGCTCAAAAGACATCATTAGGTTATTTTTCTGGTGTTTCACAGTGAACGTAGTCTACCTTTAGAGGCATAACATGATATTTAGACGTCATTTAGACCCAAGACCACTTTCATAACAATCTTGGCTCATGAAAGCACAACTTTTTTGAAGGGGGATAACCCCTAATTTTGGCTTAAAACTTTTTGAGTAAAGTTTCTATTTTCACAACAGAAATTCTAGTGTGACATTCTCATAGAATAGTAGGCATAACTTTCAAAATCAAAGAGAATTTTATCATGGTTCCCAACCAATTTTAGAATAGACTCATTTATATTTCATGTACAAGTGGTTTGACCCCATTCTGATATATTTTTGTCAGTGAACAACTTCATACAAAAACACATAAAGTTCTTGGAAATGCATAATCCTAGCATACTTCTGAAAATGGCTCATAACTTTCAAACCAAAAGAGATATTGACTAGAGGTGTTTTCCATGATAAAATAGATTCAAAGGGGTACATCCTCACAAAATTTTATAACCAATAGAGATGTTTTCGATACTCAATTGATCACACAAATTGGAGTTACAGTTCTGGAAAACCGGGCACATTCTAGCAAGAATTCAATAACATACATCCACACCCATATTCACAATCATATCGATGTTCATGTTTGAATTTCATACTTGATCAACTAAGTAGACATGCATTAAAAAAAAGCATGGAAACATCGAAACTACATCTACTTACATGCACCAAAAGAAACTCCAAGGTTCTTCACAACTTTCACCTTACATGCAAAGCTCCAAAGATGGGTTCAAGCTTAAGTTCTTAAATCTAAAGAGGGAGACATGGGTGAGAGGGCAGGAAGAAGAGACAGAACAAAACCCCATGGAGAGGCATGAAGGAGGGTATAAATAAGAAAAAGAAAGGGGGTGGTAGCATGCAATTGACAATTCGCACACAAGAGTCATGCATATGCCACATGGCACAAAAATGGCATGCAAGCAATCATAAGAGAGAGAAGAAGTTCCCTTGGACTGTCGCACGTGACAGCATCGTGCTCGGCTGCGTTGCACTCAGCCGCATCATGCTCGACAGCGTCGCGCTTGGCGGCTTCCATATTCATCTGCACTCAACGACTTCCATGCTCAACGGCTTCCATATTCATCTATACTCGGCTATGCACAGATCTGCTAGTTGCTCTCAATAGTGTCAGCGCACCAGATCACCCATGCCGATGACTCAGTGGTGCACTACCATACGCAGGAAAAGTTCGGGTCCTTACACTAGTCCTTTTCGAGCTTTGGTCTTGCACTCCGAATAGTAAGGGCTGTGTTTGCTCTGTTTGAGCCTGAGATTGTTTCAGGGCCCATGTGAGTATGGGTTCTTAATGGCCACGGGGTTTGGCAGCTATCGAGCCTGAAACTTGAAGCCATTGGGGACTCTGGCTCACCTTGGATGGGCGCGTGACGATCTAGGGGCTGTCTCGTCCATTGGCTCTTGACACCCTTGAGGCCGCGGGTCGGGCGAAAGCAAGTTCACCTTTGTGCATTTCAACAACATTGGAATGGGCCATGTCGTTGGTCTCAGGTTCCTCCGCATCTTGTAATAATTGGAATCGATTTTGATTTGGTAGGTCTTCTGTGATAGAAGACTCTACCTTTTGTGGGAGGGGGGAATTTCCATCTGCCTTGCCTACTTGAGCCGTAGGCTCCGGTAGACCTTCCCCTAGAATTGGAAGTGATTCCAGTCTTCTTCTTAGTAGGCCCACTCGACTGATGCCCAAGCGAACTTGATCAGCTTGGGCAAAGTGTGATGCCTGGGAAGGAGGGAGTTTGTGGGCGGTGATGATGGTCGAGGACCACTTGTAGAAGCGACAGACCGACCGGTCGTTGCTGATGGTGTCCTCCTATTTTGCACCCAGCGGCAAGGGCTAGTTCGTGCGACCAAGAAAGGAGGAGTGAAGAGAATGGCGCTCGAAGGGAATTTCATCAAGTACCACTTAATGAGAGGCTTGGAAGAGGTTGGGGAAGCGGTGGACGCACGCTCTTCTTTGTGGCCGGCAGCATCTTTGGACCTGCATGTGTGTGCACCGTCCATGGTGGTGTTCGGGGCGGTCGTGGGGTGAACCCCTTGTGGAGATAGGGGTGGAGTACTCGTGGTATCTGCCTGTTTAGTTGGTGAGGCCTCAGGGCCTTGAACATGCATGTGCACTTGTTTATGGGACTTTCAATCATCTCAAAACTCACGTGTTCATCGGCCCTCGGCCTTTTGGCTGCCCCACACTATAGGTTTATCATGCATGATGTGGGTGGTGTTAGGACCACTAGTGTTACATCTAGATCGAAAGAGACCTGAAACAGTTTAGGAGAGTGGGTGGGTTGTCGCCTTCCTCGACTCATCGCAGTGGTGCTTAGGCCATCAACAATGGCATATGTATGAGTGCATGCGACGGCTAGGTGGCTCTGTTGACTGACATTGAAGTTGTCAGTGTACTGTGTGTGCATGGGGGTGTCAGCGCTGGCAACGTCGTTGTAAGACATAGGCGGGGTCACCTTTCGGTTACCCACGGAGGCGGTGGCCTTGCTGGGACCCACCGGGCCAAGAAGAGATAGTGGCACAAGGACCACATTGGAGCATGTGACTGGTGTCTGCCAATGAAACGGTGCTTGTGTGAGGGGGCGACTATAGTGTCGCCCATGTAGTTGACATCAAGGGATTTTCCCTTGATGTCAAAAGAGAAGGGGCAGGGAGCTTGGGAGCCCATGCACCAAGTTTTCCTAGGCAGGATTAGGATAGCAGGGCCAGCCAGGGTGCTTGAGCAGGACACGGGGGAGGCAGGACAAGATATTCTGCTCACCCTGGGTGAGGTCGAGGATATGGGGATGTAGAAGTCCCAAATCATAACAAAGGAGGGACAGTGGGATCCCAGGGCAACTTTAGAGAGAGAAAAAAGTGAGGTTAGTACTTGAAAATGGTCGAAAACAACGATAGGGTGATGTGTCCCCAGTGGAGCCACCTGTTGGTCAGACTTAGTTCTCAAGGTTCAGGATAGAGCCCTCTCTCGAAAAACCGCAGGGTCACTCACACGCGGAAGTGGATGGCGCACGCCAGTGTGGGAAGCACGCGGATGCGGAAGCTCCTCTGTGTGGATAGGTACTAAGAATGACAGATATTTTTCACAACGGGGGTGCTTTGGGACGCTCGACTCGCCGCTTGGGGTTCAGGGAACACGCCCGGGCGATCAGCCCTCTTAGAACAATGTAGAAGCCTTCCTGCTATCTATTAGCGCGGTTTGGATAGTGACCCTTGTCAGACTCGCAACGTCTCTCAACTCTCTCTCTCTTGCTGGTGGATGGGATTTAGCTGTCCCTCCTAGTGGCTACCCTCTCGAGGGGGCTGGGCGATAGGAGGATGTGAGGGAACCCGAGGGTTGGAGCCCATGGGTCCGCTCGGGTCCACGTATGTGTCGCGGATGTGGGGTGCTGCGCGGGGCAGGCGACGTGTGAGGAGGAAAGGAAGAGGATATGTCCATGCGTTCAAGGTCTCTAGGTGCTCGCGTGCTCAGCGGTATTCTTTTCTCTCTTGAAGTTTTCTCTCTCCTCTCAGTGCGACTAGAAGTTTATAAGCAAATGACAAGCGTAATGCCTTTATAGTATGAACAGTAATCCCTCCCCTCACCGAAAATCCTCTTTTTACAAGTAACTCAAGCTTGCTTAAATGGAGGACTCACCAAACTGGGGTGATTGCTCAAAAAAAAGTTTTAATTACAATTTAAGAAATTAGGAATAAATCTTGAAATTAGGCGTAATAACCAAAATGTCTCTGAGATCTTTTCCGCTAATGCCGAAGCCATCCCAGCATGAAGGTCATTTCGCCATGGCCAGATCTTAAAAGCTTTTTCTATAACTTGTAGTGATGGTTCAAATGATTTGCCAACATATCTTCAATGTCCTTGCACCTCTGAGCATTTTGATACCCTTTAATCATGTTGGGGTGGCTTTTTTCCCACGGGGTGAAAGTTCGGCCAGATTCGTGAACTTTGCTTGGCAATGCAGCTCGACCCTACGATGTTCTGGCTCCTGGCTCTGCTTAAAAAAGAGAAAGAAGACAATCGCATTCATTTTGTACCAAGTTTGGGCTGATTTGATTCTGGTTTGCATTTTTTCCTAATTTGGGAAGTTGCCGAAAAGAGGGATTTCAGCAACCGAGGGGATTTACTTCTTCTTTGATATGGGGACTTGCATCCACCAGACCTTGGATTAAATGCAATAGTTATACCAGTTTGCAGCTCTTTGCGAGGTGGTTGCATTGAACTTGTTGCTTGAAGTTATTTTTCAACACTTGTATACCCGATGTGAATAAGGAGAGAGCAGTTCACGACCTAGGTCTGTAGATACAAAAATACTTGTGGACTATGGAAGCCATAGGACAATAAACCCTGATCCAGAAATGAAATTGTCAATAGTCCCAAAATATCCTAAGAAGATTCACAAATGTTCCTAAAGGTGTCCTATGAACACCAGCCAAGTTTCGTTGCAATCCGACGAGTTTAAAGTAGTACAGATGTAGAAACAGTTTTGGAAAATTGGCCTCTATCACCCTGAAAGTGAACCTTGCAACTACATCCCTATCCCTAGAGAGTTAAATGATCATAGGACCACTTTCCTTCTCTCTCCTTTTTCTTTCTCTTTCCTCTCTCTATTCATGTATGGCAGAGCCTGTCGCCTGACATGATGCATTCTTTTTTCTAGGATCTAAACAGTGAGCCAGGCCTTAACCCGAGTGGCGAGCTAGGCCTCTGTCAAAGTTCATCTTATTCCTCTCTATTATGGATGGTGGAAGCTCATCGCCATCCATGTTTTCTCTTCCCTCTAATTAGTGTGTCATGGACTGTGGAAACTCATCGACATCTGTGTTCTCTTTTCTCTTCTCTCCTCTATCATGGAAGGCAGAAGCTCATTGCCGTCCATGTTTTCTCTCTTTTCACTTCTCTGTCATGGACGGCGGAAACTCATCGCTGTCCATGTTTTCTCTTTCTTCTTCTCAACTCTGACATGAATGGAAGAAGCTCATCGTCGTCCATATCTTCTCTCTCTTCTCTCCTCTAACATGGACGGTAGAAGTTCATCGTCACCCATGTTTTCTCTCTTTTCACTTCTCTATCATGGACGGCGGAAGCTCATAGCCGCCCATGTTTTCTCTCTCTCTCTTTAGATTCCTCTATGATGGACGGTGGAAGTTCATCGTCGCTCATGTTTTCTCTCTCTTCACTTCTCTGTCATAGATGGCAGAAGCTCATCACTGCCAATGTCTTCTCTCTCTTCTGATTCCTCTATCATGGACGGCCAAAGTTGATCGCCATCTATGTTGTCTCTCTCTTCATTTCTCTATCATTGACGGTGGATGCTCATCGCAGTCCATGTCTTCTCTCTCTTCTAATTCCTCTATCATGGACAGCAGAAGGTCATCGTTGTCCATGATTTTCGTTCTTAACTTCTCTGTCGTGGACAGCGGATGCTTATCGTCGTTCATATCTTCTCTCTCTTCTCAATCCTCTGTCATGGACAGCGGAAGTTTATCACCGCCCATGTTCCCCTCTCTCTTTTCTTCCCCTTTCTTCTTTCTTCTTTCTTCTTCCCCTTTTCCTCTTCTTTCTTATTGTTCCTTTCTTCTTCTTTTCCTCTTTCTCTCTTTCCTTTCTTTTTCTCGCATGCACGACATCAGTAGTACTGTACATGCCTTTCCATCTCTCTTTCTTTTTTCTCTTCTCTTCTTTCTCTCTCGTTTGATCAAGAGAGGCTAAGTCAAGCACTGTCATGGTAGTCTCATCGTCTAGCAGTATTGTCATTGTGCTGATTTTAGTTACTGTGCCCGCCTTATTGCCACGATAGGCTAGCCATCGTTCCAGGCCGGTCGATGATCATGTTGTTGTCTAGTAGTATTGTCGTTATGTTGGTCTAGTTACCCTGCCCATCTTGCTACCACAACAGGTCAATCACTTGCCGATCTAGCTATTGTGTTAGTCCAGCCACCGAGTCAAATCCTTATCTTCCCCATTCTTCTATTTTATCTCTTTCTTCTTCTTTCATCTATTCCCTCTTTCTTCTTTAGGATGTGCATGACTATGTGCGTTTGCTCAAAGACAAGGAGGGGTCACTTGACCCACTTGTCTCGTAAATTAACCACGTGTGTGTGATTGCAGAAACAAGAGAGTACATGCAAAGGGAGGCGATTCCGAACCTGTTTTACGACTAGGGGGCTTTTTTCGTGATCTAAGAGGGCACCCACGCCAGCCAGCCTGAGTAAGTCTCGAACCCACCTTAAATTCCTCTCTCATCGGTTAGTATACCTGCCCTTGTTTCTGAGAGAGATTCTTGAGAGAGCGATCTCAAAGTCCCTTCCCCCGAAACTCGGGACGCATGCCACCAGATCATCCGGATCCGGAGGGCGAGATCGAGGCACCTAGCAAGCTTAGCAACTCCACAGGGGATTTACTACCCCTTCGTCAGATCGTTCTTATTGGGCTACTCTTTCCTTTGTTTTTTTGTTTTCACACACCGCATGGCTTTTGGGTTCTTTAACCCGTTTATCTGAATCGAGGATTTTCTGATCCTTGCATTCGTGAGTGTCCCCTGGGAAAAAGTTCCTCGAACTTCGTTCCCAATTTTCCTTCTGAGTAGAGAGCTAGTATCTACTTCCCAGGTCTTAACATGGATAGGCGTGACGAGGGACTTAAAAATCCCATACTCCCCATCTCCTAGCCCTAATGGAACTTCTGCCAAGGCCCCCTGCATCGGTAGCGCTTCTACTATCATTCACAACATGCACCCTGTCACCGACAAGTCACTTATCGGTCGTATTGCCGAGGTACATCGGAATGCTGCCCCGTCCCTTCCTATGAAAGGAAAAGAAGTTGCCATTGCTTCTGCGGGTTGTCACAAGGCTTCCCCCCACATTCCTGCACCACCAAAAGTCTCTAGCCTTAGAGGCTTGGCACATCGAGCTTGAAAACCTGGGGTCTCCACCGCTGACACATACTATAAGGCTCGTGGGTCATCCACTATAGCCACACCTCAGGGAAACCCGTCTGTTACCTTGAATCAGCGTCCAGGATCAAGGCTCTTAAGGCTAGGTCCTACACACGGTATGCATGTGCATCCCACTGCTCAGGGCAACGCCAACCCAAGCACATGAGAGACGACTCCCTCGTCCTCCTACTCAACACACACTAGTGCACCCTGTAAGGGGCAGGTTTCTACCTGTTCTCTTACAAACACCTACTTGGGATTCTTGACTTCCTAAGGCCAGACCACTTGCTCGAGCCCAGGTTGACCCTAAGGTCACCTGTGATCCTTCTTCAAGGGTTGCACAAATGCCACCATCACAGACAGCCCCTCTCTCCCGACTCAGGCATCCTCACGAGTCAACCCTTCTTCTGCTTGCCCCTCATCTTTTTGGCAAGCACCTCTGGCCCTGGTACTCGAAATCCTTCCCCAAGAGTACCATCTTGAACCAGCTCTGTCATCTCGGTCACGCCTATGGAGCTCATAAGAGGGCTCGGGGCAAAGACTTGATGGGAGATCTAGTCCTTTACCGTGACTTCATATTAAGTAGGAGGAGGTGTGTGAGTTGTTAAGATAGCAGCTAATCCCTTGAGAGGAGATTTACTTTGATAGCAACTAATCCCTTGAGAGAAAAATTATGGAAGATTTAGATAGAGATGGATAAAGAAAGGAGATTGAGAGAAAATAAGGAGAAGAAATAGGGAAAGAAGATTGAGAGAAAATAGGGAGAAAAAGATCTTGGGAGGGAGACCTACAGAAAACAGGGAAAAAAACGTTAGGGAAAGAAGATTGAGAGAAAATAGGAAAAGAAATAGGGAATGGAGATTGAGAGAAAGTAGGAAAAAAGATCTTTGGAAGGGACATTGAGAGAAAATAAAGGAAAAAAAAAACATTGTGAGAGAGAGAGAAAGTATTAAGGGCGTAGGAGAGAGAAAATTCTTCCTTTTTTTTTTTAAAGCGACTTGTTTTCCAAATACACACAAAAAAAAAATTAAGCCCTTTCTCATTTCTAAAAAAAGGAAAATTGGCTTTGCAAGAAAAAAAAAAAACAAATGTATGAAACCTCAACAAAAGAAAAAAGAAATTTCAAGGTCTTTCTTCTTAACAAACAAAAAAATCTCTGCAAAAAAGAAAAGAAAAGAAAATTTTGAAGGCCTATTTTGTTAACAAAAAAGAAGTCAGTTTTGCTACTAAAGTTGCCTTTTTTTTAAAGCCACTTCAGTTTCTAAAAAAAAAGAATCTTCACCTAAAAAACAACAACAACTTTAGTCCTCTCCCTCTTTCCGAAAACAACAAAAATTCAAAGAAAAAAATGTCTTGCATTTCTTTCCTTGTGATTCAGCATTTGCCGCTTCTCTCTATTCATCAAAAAAAAAATCCTTACACTCTCTCTCTAATTGTGCCCTGATCGAGTCACCCTTGACTCGAGGCACACTCGACCAGGCACGGACTATGTCTGGTTTCACTGTTTTGACTGAATACCTTCTTAAGGGTTGCTTAACCCCACATCTGATCTGTGCTTTTGGTCAGTCAAAAACCCGACCCAAAGCACACCTCACTTGGCACAATTTATGCCAAGTGCTCACATTTTTCTTGCATGTCTGGTATTTTTTTCTTTTCACTTGCGTGCTTTTTTACACACTCTTGCACACGTCGGACCGAAAATTCCCCAGAAACCAACAAATATTTTTGAAAACCCCCAAAATCCGCAATAACTTCGTGAGGGGAACCTAGCGTTGAGAGCCGAGGCAGTTGGGATTCGCGTAACTTTAACTGCATGCGCCCCTCCATAATCCTTTGCGTCAAAGCAACTCCACATATAGTAGGACCTGGTGAAATTCCTATAACAGGAAGTCAGGACCTATGTGGGGACCTACTCAGCCTAGCCGCATTTCAATAGTTAGGAACCCACTCAGACCAAGCCTACCCATGATTTAGGTCAAGTGTTGTGTTTGCTTATTACGGTTGATTAATCTTAGACCTCAGTTCGGATCCGCTTCTGGTCCGAGCTGAACCCTCTCGGTTTAAGTCCAGGCTTACACCCAGCCTAGCCCACATCCGAACTAAGTTCACATCTTTGTCCGAACCTAGACCAGGTCCGAACCAAGTTCACATCTTGGTCCGAACATAGGCCCCCTTTTGCTCTGAGCTAGGGCTTGCATCTAACTCAACCCTGATCTAGTTCGGGTCCACACCCGATCTGATCTTCAAAACCCGCTTGGTCTAAGCCCAGGCTTGCACCCACCTCATTTCAGGTTCGAGCTAGGCTCACACCCAAGTCTGAACCTAGACCCACTCTTGGTCCGAGCCGAGACTTGTACTCATCTAGTCTAGATCTTAGTCTAGGTCTTAGCATAGGTCTTAGCGTAGAATTTCTTCTAGAGCTAGGCTAGGCTTACCCTAGTTCGGGGTCCACACCGAAACCCACCGAGTCTAGCAGATTTTATCTTGCCTAGGTTCTAGCTTAGGTCTTAGTTAGGGTTTTCCCCCTAGAGTTAGACTAGGTCGACCCTGTGGCATCGAGTCTAGATCTCACCGAGTTTAAGAATCATGACCCAGGAGCATAGCAGAGCAAGGTCCAACCCCATGGCCCTAGCTCAGTCTAGATCTAGAGAACCTAGTCAATCCGAGAGGCATCATCACAGTGCTCCGTCACATATCATCCATAGCACTCATGTCAGTGAGCCGACTCTGGACCAACATGAAACCAAACCTAGCCGTCCAATCCGCCTTCAAAGCCACCATTTAGAAGTCACGAGCCAATAGGTTAATAAGGTTCGTAACACCTTGAAAAGTCAAGGGGTCAGGCTGGGGACGATCCTCCAAGACATAGGGGTTAACTTTAAATCCAGGTGGCACAACAAGAATATGGCCCCGGCCCAAATCTCTGAGTCAACAAATCTCAGCCATGTGAACTCCGATGGTCAATTAGTAGTGCAACATTTCATTCTTGATAATCAGCCAGTTAGTAGGCAAGTGGATTCACATACAACTAGGGAAAGTCTACCCCAGCAACCCATCATCAGTAAAGATCAAGGTTTTGATGTAACTCGATATAAAGATCTTTCTAAGGTGCATGCTTACTTTCATGACCTGCTCAAAAGAGGATACACCATCCAGTGCACTCAATCTAGGAAAGTCAGGTCAGAAGCTCAAGCCATAGGCCAAACCCAACATTTTTGCTCAAACCAGGATAACCCTAGGGCTGTTAGAGTGCCAATCCAACCCACTACGGGCTAGAGGTCTAATTCTAATCATCACCCTAGCCCAAGTCTACCTCGAGGGTAGACTCCATCTGGCAGTAGCTATGGCATTCTTTCATCTTTTAGTCTAGTGTCGGGGCAAGAGAATACCCTAGCCCTAAGGATAGACCACCCAATCAAGGTCAGGGGCAGGTAGACCTGGCCACCCTAGGTCAGAGGTCTAGTCGTCATAGCAGCTTGAGTTGTCCATCCCAGTTAAGTGGTGATCTTATCCTAAAAGCCTCCTTGCGTGGCCAATCTGTGCAACCTTCGAGTGATGGGTATTCTCTAGCCCAATTCAGCTTGGGTGAGTCTACAAGCCGACAATCAGCACATCAAGTTCAACACATTCCTCAGGCTCAGTCCTTGGGGTAACCTGCTACATAGCCCCAACAGGCAGTTTATACGAGCCACATACCACAAAGTTAGGTTCAACAAACCATAAGCCAGTTCACAGCTATAACGACGGCTCAATTTGCTTGTATGAAACGCCTTCATGACTCTTTAAAGAAAATGGGAATATGGGATTTCTCAACTCCTAAAGCTTATGTACAAGAAATTCTAGGATACATAGAAGATCTACCAGTGGGGTTTGTGATGACACAGTTCATAAACAAATTTTCAGGGAAAGAGGATCCTGAGGCACACATCAACGCCTACTTATTGATGGTCCACACACTGGGAGACCGACCCAACCAACTTAAGTTCTTGTTCTCGCATAGCTTATCAAAAGAACCCTTGATGTGGCACCGAAGATTCATGAAGGATAACCCTCAAGCAACCCTTGGCAAAATGTTCAGGCAATTTTCCTCCCGTTATTGTGGAGGAAGGCCAAGATCTGTCACCCTTTGTGAGTTAACTTCCACTAAACAGAAGTTGGGCAAGTCTCCTTCTAACTTTATAATTAGATTCAGAGAGGCCGCTATGCAGGTTATTGAAACTCCACTCCCTGAAGCCGTGAAGGTAAGCATGACATTAGACAATATGACTCTAAAATACGTCACATTTTGCAGTATGGGGCCAGTCCCTTACTCATTTGATGTTATGCTTGAAAGAGTATCATGATATGAGCGAGCCAAGGAGGATGAGACCATGGTCTCTGATAACTCGACTAGTGGAGAATCCTCTTAAGAAGGAGAGGTGAACAAAATCAAGAAAAACAACCATTCTGCAAACCATTACAAGAAAAGACTAAACTGTATTCTACCACATGGAGAATGCAGACTTCCACACCAAGGGAATTCACTCCTATTAATGAGCCTATGACCGATGTCATTAAGAAGTTACTTAAGGCAAGGCTCATAGATTTAATGATAAAAGCCAATATTCCTCCTTTCCATGGAGGCGATACATCTCGATGGTGTAATTGGCATCAAAATTATGCCCATAACACTAAAGAAAGCCGAGCTTTCATGCATAGATGTCAGGACCTCATTGATAATGACACGATAAGTGTCAGAAAGAAAGATGCTAGTGACATAGAAAAACCAGAAAATCTAGATGCTTCGATAAACAATTCTGATGTCAACCTGATTAACTCAGAAGGATCACAAACTGTGCTTGAACCCAAAGAACATCCACAATAGCCTTGGAGTACAAGATGAAATCAACTGGAAAGTCCAGTCGATGAAGAACAAAACAAACATAAGCTCATCCAGGAGTTAACGATTAAGGACACTCAAGATCAAAGCAATGAGG
This sequence comes from Amborella trichopoda, assembly GCF_000471905.2. The sequence goes on along the minus strand of NW_006499617.1, from coordinate 36,922 downwards.
ATAACCTTAGCTCCAAGCTCATAACCCAAGAAAGGGTGAAAGAAAGGGTCATCACATGTGAAATTCCATTGCAAGATACACTACCAAAAGTGGCATAAGAAATCCTCATCATCCAGAGTCACACTAGGGCATATGAACCCTTCAACTCATACTTTCAAGTTAGCGCAATAAATGGTTCATACGTGTATGGCAACAAATCATACTCGCAAGAGCAATATGAACTCGAACATAAGCTCAACCAAGGTTTTGAAGCTATGGACTTCCAAGCTCACGACAGCAAGAAAAACATTAATTATAGGACAATAACTCGTGAGGGGGAAAATAAGCAAGCACTAAAAGGAAGCCCTTCACCTCAAAACCTTGATGACCCACCTAAGAGGGATCAATATGATGAGGACGACGTGTTAGAAATTGATGTGATCCAGATCAATGAGAAGGGATCATCTTCCAAACAAAGGATCAACACCTCAAAGTCTCCCATTATGCTCCAAACAAGGGGCCAACACGTCAAATATCAAAAGAAGTCGAACCATTGGACATTCTAAGGGGCCCATCTGGGCTACCTTCACCAGACTTCTTAGCCACCCACTTATATGGGATGAGGAGCCAAGCTTAGAACATTTAACCGAGTCACCTCTCGAGGTGAACCCAGTTATGGATGATGGACACGCAAAGAGACCAAATTTGACTATTCCCAAAGATTTTGGATCTTCACTAAAGTTGATAGAGCTCGAACCTTTAGAAATTCTAAGGGGCCCACCAGGGCCACCTTCACAATAGTTTTTGAATGATCCCCAATTTGGGATCAAGAATTGGATATTGAAAATCCGACCAAGTTACCTATTCAAGAGGCTGGCTCTCTAAAAGTCATTTAACAACATGAGCACAACTCTGATAACTGGAGCACCACCATATCAAGAGAACTCATCTTGTGAAGAACAAGTTCCCAACGGAATAGCAAGCCCCGCAGGGGCAATCCCATCAAAATATTCAATAGGGGCAAACTCCTCTCATGAAGAGGATACAATAGGGAAACTAATGAGATTGGACCCTTATTTGTTGATTACCAACACGTCATAAGGCAATTTAATACAACATGGGCAACTAATGAGATTGAACCCTTCTTCGTTGACTCCCAACATGTAATAAGGCCATCTAATACCAACTCAATCACTCCTCTTGTGCGAGAGTCTCACCTAAGCTCGAGCACTGAGAAGGAGCCTACCATGGAGTTAACCTCTATATACCAATTTGAAATTTTCAATGAAAAAGATTACCGAAAAGGAGTTGGGTGATCACTTGTCCTTTTGCAAATAACCAAATAAGTCATTCAGGCCTCACACTTCAAGTACTCCATTAATGAGAAAACCCTGATGAGCCTATCTGTCCGTAGAGATGACTCAGGGATTAAGAAACTGAGAGTTATTTTTAGTCCCAAAATCAAGGTTCAAGTGGAGCAGTTTAAAGGAAAAGTTTAACGAAGATTCAGCAACCATTGTCAAAGAGATTTTGGATACCAACATGGGTCAAGGGAAATTAGAGGAAGACCGATATTAGAACCTCTGTGCCACTGGGAGGAGGGAAAGATGATCGAATGCTTACATGATCTTAAGGCGAATTGCTAAAAAAAAATGGGCACCTTTGACTCTTCTTCTTCCCCCTCGTTTTCCATATATCATTCTTTTCTTCTTCAAAAAAAAAAAAAAGAGAAGAAAATCTCATCGATTGGGCTAAAATCAGAAAGGATTCCAAGCATTGGAAAAAATATCATCGGGATGAAAATTCGAAAGGAACCCTAGGGCGATGCGAAAATAAATAGAAAATCTCATCTGCTAGGCTAAAATCCGAAAGGATTCCCAAGCGTTGGAAAAAATGTCATCGAGATGAAAATCTGAAAGGAACCCTGGGGCGATGAGATAAAAGAAAGAAGTTCTCTCCTTTCTTCTATTCTCCAAAGTCCTTTCTCTGTAAACATCTTCTCTTCATTCTTCTTTGGTCAAAATGGTGTCAAGAGAAAAATCAATGAGCATTAGCCTGATGGAACATTGTTAAGGTCCTCGATCATCTGAAACTTTGAAAGGTCAATGGCGGAGGAACGAAATCGGAAATCCAAAGAGATTCTGAACACACCGGGGCAGTATCCTATATTTTCAAAATTATGTTTTACTCGAAAGCTTCAAAGAACTCTCATATGAATTGAAATACAAGAGTTTGAGGTTGGAAGATAAAGAAATATTGAATGATTCCTTGTCCTAAATATTCAAGAAATGAGAGGACACGCTCATATAGAGTCCACCAAAGTACGACCCACATTTAAAAAAAAAAAAATTCATTTCAAAACTTCCTTAAAAATAAAATAAAAAATAAAATAAAAAATGACACTCCATGGTTGTTTGAGTATAACTGCCAACTACCCTATCCATCGTTGTACGACGTTAAATTTCTTAGATGACTCTATGGTTGCAGGAGCTAAAATTGCTAACTAAAATTTGTTTTTCGAAATATATTTCTCATTTCGAAACTTTCATTATGTCTTGTGTTTTTAAAAACTTTAATTTTTTGTTAAAATAGTGACTTGTCAAAGTTTTGGGTTCTATTTTAACTTCCCCCTTGTTTTCAAAATTTCTAAAAGGACTTTTAAAAACGAAGAAGCTTGGACACCCATATATGATGATTACCGTGTTGCCGCCTCATCTCTCTCTTCAGAATTTACCAAGCAAATATTTTCCTAAAATAGGTAAAACCTATAAGCGACCTTAGGAAACCATAAGGAAATCACAAAAAATGCCAGGTTTAAGAATTTGAAATTGTGAAAACCCCTGAAGTTAAGTGGCGTAACAAGAAAATCCAACTCGAGTTTCAAGCTTGTGTAACTCATAGACATCTCACGCCGAAAACCCTAAGATTAAAATGCACTAGGTGGGTGAGTGGGGAGCGCAATGTCTTGGAGGGATAGTTGGTGTACTCTCTAACCACGAAATGTCAGGATGAAAGTTAAAGTGTTAGCATTATCTTTGCCGCTCACCTACCCCTCGAAGTACAGGGAGCACCAAAGAGTGGCTACTTCTTTGCCGCTCACTTGTCCCTCAAAGGACAGGAAGTGCGAAAGAGGGGCAACTGTAGACACCCCATTTTTATAATTGGCAAATTCTATGTTTTTCTTGAACCCAAAAGACCACACTATTTTAGTAGACCTCTAAACCATAGACCACCACCATCCATGGTCCCATCCTATGATCCACACCTAGAAAATCCCCAATTTTTAGTAGTTATCCATTCTACATCTAGCAAATTCACTACTTTTAGTAGTTATCCATTCCATACCTAGCAAATCCCCATGTTTTAGTAGTTATCTATTCTACATCCCTATTAGGTCTCGAAGAAAAATAAAACTGACATCCCTTTTTTGGGAAGGAGGTGAGACGTGGTAGACTAGTGACACCTCTTCAATAGGTGGGACGTGTAGGTTAGAAAGAAACGAGCTGGGACGTGGGAGGCTAGAAGCTAGAGAGAGAGACCAGAGAAAGAAGAACCTAGACCTGAGAAACCCTAGTTCTAAGCTATCTTTAGATCAAAAAAATCATTCAATCGGGCTAAGGCTTGGTCAACACTTGGAGAAAGAGAGACAAAGAGGACACTGGTTCTGATACGGGCGAGCCCTCCAAGGCTAAGGGCCATCTAGCCCGGTTTGGTATCGTTTTTTACTCTTATATTATTTCTTTTCTGTTTTTATTACATTTTAATTAGAGATATTTAGTTTATTGCTTTTATTCATTGTTTCGTATTTCAGATCTATGCTGGTTCTGCCACTGATCTGACAGCAAATTTGTTCATTTCTAAGTAGATTTAGCCTCAGATCAGAATTCTATTTTCCCCACATTCTCTCACTTTTTTAAAATCAGTTTGTCGTGTTCAGATCCGAGGATTCTTCTTTTGAAGATCTCTCTTATTTTGTACTATAAATAATACCCAAAGCTGGTCACCTTGATAAACTAAGGTACCCTACCCGCCAAACATTATGCGTCACAATGCAGATGGACTCCAACCAAAGGCCCTCCAGCGCACCATCCAAAACAAACAACAAAACAAACAAACCCAGACTAAATGGGAAAAATGCCCTTCAGCATGGTACTCGACTACCAAGTGGGCATGATTCTGACCAACAAAGTCCGTACAAAATCCTCACTCATCAGAATCACAAACAGTCTATGCGAGCGTGAGGACTTTGATAGGGTTCCCTCAAAAAGGTCTCTTCCCCCTTCCCCCCTAAGTCTCCATGGAAAGACCTGTACATTGTATCCAAACTACTAAGCATCCTAGTTACAACATTGTGTGGATCTCCTCGGCATTCACGTGGTCCTGTGGCTAGGAAGAAAAAAAGTAATACAGCCGAAGAAAAGTTTTTGAATGATGTCTTTCTCACTTCTCTCAACGCATAAAATTCAGCAGGGCAAGCTGTTTGAAGACATTTTTCAGCACCTTGGGTCCCCGATGTAGAATAAAAAGAGAAGCCAGTCAATAAAGACTCGACATACAGTGGAATTCCCAACAGTCTCAAAATTTCAGTAGAATGGGTCAGAGTCTTCTTAAGCACTCCGAAAGTCTACCTACCATGTTTCATCATAATCCAACATGTCTAAAGCAATGCAGACAGAGAAACAATTTTAGAAAAATCAGCCACTGGCACCCTGAAAAGGACCCCAAAACTAGAACTTTATTTTTGGTGTGTCAAACAGTTGTGGAACCATCTCCATTGGATCCAGCATGGTCCAAAACCCCATAGGGTTAAGTTTTGGCTTAATCAAGCACTCCAGGATAAAGTTATGGGTGAAAGACCGGAAAGGGGTAGGCCCCACATTATTCTCGTATACCCTCCCTGTGCCAATATTCATTAAAGGAGACTGGTGTGCATAGTCTCGGGTAGCAACTTTAAAGACCCATATCTCACTCGTCTTGTGTTGATAGTGCTCAAATTTGGTGAGCGTATTTGTCTTGTCAAGATGAGTGTTTTGATATGTGGCATGACCCATGACAATACCCGAGCAGGGATAAAAGCTAGAGAGAAGTTGGCAATTTGTAAAGATCGTTGCAGAAAACTCAGCAGCAACATGCCTCTCTTGAGCGGCCATATCATGGCGCTCGCGTATCGGATCGACACGAAACAAATTACGTTACGTACGTAAGATCCGAGGCTATGTCTGGTCTAAAATCCGTGTACGATGAATGATTGGATTCGGCACACAAAGGCATCAAAGTTGCTGCAGCTTCTGGCCGCCAGATTTCTAGATTCCGTCCAAAACCTAAGACGACAAAATCTTCGTTCGAACACGAAATCCAGTTGCGTTTGTTATAATGTGATCGCGACGGCATGCTCAGTGAAATTCAGTGAAGAAATCAAAGAAAACAATTAAAAAACAAGTACACCATCGATCAAAAGCTTTTAAGATCTATTCAAATTTTGAGTCGCATGATCGTGACCTAAAAACACAATCCATGGCTAGGACTTGGTATCAAATAGATCATCCGGCCAAGCCCGACAAGAAAGCAATCAACTTTCAGCCAAACGGATGCCGAAGCAACCCCAAATCATCCTTCGAAGATAATGCAAGTTCTTGGGCAGCAGTAGGGACTTTTTTTTAATTTTACACATTGTTGGGCAAGGGAAAAATAGTCCTTTTGCACTCATTTTTTTAAAATTTTTTTGAATTCAATTAAATTGTAATTATTATCAATCTAGATAGTTTTTGGGTGTACACCCATATTTGGGCCCAAATCTATAAGTACATGCTAAACATAATTGTCAAAGGACCTTTGATTTTTCAATCTCATCAATAAAATTTAGGAGTTTTTACATTGAAATTGTGGCACATCTTGAAGAGAGAGAGAGAGGAGAGAAGAAAAGGTTCAGAATCTTTTGATGGAGGTAACTTTCTCTCTCCTCCTCTCATCTCTCTTTCTCTCTCCTCTCGTCTATATCTTTCTCTCTCTTCTCATCTATCTCCGTCTTTCTCTCCACCCTCATCTCTCTTTCTCTCTCCTCCCCCATCTCTTTCTTTCCTCTTTCTTCCCTAATATCTTTATTCACTTTCCTTCTCTCTCTTCTATCTTTCATTTCATTTTTCCTCTCTTTCCTTCTCTCTCCATGTTTCTTAGTCACTGGGTGTGATGTCTTCCTACTCCTAGGACATAAACAGTGAGTCGGGCCTTAAACCGAGTGGTGGGTCGAGCCTCTGTCACAGTTCCCTTGTCTCCCCCTATGTCATGGACGGCGGAAGCTCATCGCCGTCCATGTTTTGCCTATCTTCTTACTACTCTGTCATGGACGGTAGAAGCTCAGCACCATCCATGTTTTCTTTCTTTTCTTAATCTTGTGTCATGGATGGTAAAAAGCTCATCGTCATTCATGTTTTCTCTCTCTTCTTATTCCTCCATCATGGACGGTAGAAGCTCATTTTCTCTCTCTTCTTACTCCTCTGTCATGGATGGTGGAAGCTCATCACCATCCATATTTTCTTTCTCTTCTTAATCATGTGTTATGAATGGTAGAACCTCATCGCCGTCCATGTCTTCTCTCTCTTCTCATTCCTCTATCATGGAAGATAAAAGCTCATCATCATCCATGTTTTCTCTCTCTTCTTACTCCTCTGTCATGGATGTTGTTATGTTCGTCGATCTCGCCCTTCAGGTCTAGATGATCGGGCAGCATGCGTCTCAGGTTTCAAGGGAACTGGGGATTTGAGATCGCTCTCTCGAGAACTTTGCTAAAAAACAAGGGCAGGTAGACCAACCAATGAGAGAGGAATTTAAGGTGGATTCGGGACTTACTCAAGCTGGCTTACGTGGGTGCCCTCTTAGATCACGAAGAAAGCCCCCTAGTCGTAAAACTGGTTCAGAATCGCCTCCCTTGGCTTATATTTCCTGTTTTTACAATCTCACACATATGGAAAATGTTACGAAACAAGTGGATCAAGGGATCCCACCTTGTCTTTGGGTGAACACACACACACGTGCACATTCAAAAAGAAGAAGAGAAGGATGAGAGAATTAAGACTAGGATAAAAAGGATTTGACTAGGCGGTGAGACTGACATAGTGACTAAACTAATAGGTAATTGACCTAGTGTGGCAGTAAAAGGGTCTCTGTAACTAGACCGGCTCAATCGAATTATTACTAGACAACAGTGTTTTAACGTATTTTTCAGCACCTTGGTCCCTGAAAGGAAGCAGGTTAATAAAGCCTACAAAACAGCGGAATTCTTGATAGTCTCGGAATGACTCCAGAACTAGTCATGATCTTCATAAGCACTCCAAAAGACCACCTGGCAAGTTTCGTCGCATTTCGACATGTCTAAGGCAGTGAACACAAAGGAACAATTTTTGAAACAATGGACTCTAGCACCCTGAAATGGACCCCACAACTAAACTACATTTTGGTGTCTTAAATCATTGTGGGAGCACCACCATTAAATTCAGCACAGTCGAAAACCCCTATGGTCACGTTTCGACTTAATTGGACACTCCAGAACAAAGATATGAGCAAAACATTGAAACAGGAGCGGCCGCACAATATTCCCATGTGGCGTCATTGCACCAAAACACCATTAAAGGGGGTTGTTTTTACAGTCACGGGCGGTCACTTTTAAAGCCTGTAACTCACTCGTTCCAAGTCAGATCGCTCCCAAATTTGGTGAGCGTATTCGTCTCATCAAGACAAAAAATTCGATATGTGGAACCCCCCGAGATGATGTCCGAGTAGGGAGAAAAGCTAGAGAGAAGTTGTCGATTCGTGAAGAAAATGTAGAAAATTCAGCAGCGACAAGCCTCACTCGATGGAGCAAATCACGACGTTCACACAACGGATCAACGTGAAACCATTCCATTGTGTGCGTAAGGTCTAGAGCTATAATTGATCTCAACGCCGCACATGATGGACAGTCAGATTTCACGCACAAAGCCGACGAAATAACTGAAATTTGGGCCACTGGATTCCAGATTCCGGCCAAAAACTCAAACATTGCGAAATCTTTGTTCGGGATCCAAATCGTGTCCCGTTTAGTGCCACGCAATCGTGATGGCATGCTCAGTGCGCTACGATAAAAAATCACAGAAAAACATTAAGAAATGAGCGCATCATCTATCCAAAGTTTTCAAGATTCAAGCAAATTTCAAGTCTCGTGATCGTGGTTCAAAACACGATCCATGGCTCGAAATTGGTATCAAATCGATCACCATGTCGAGTCCTACAAGGAAACAATAATCTTTTGATCAAATGGGCATCAGAACACCCTCAGATCAGCCATGAAAGATCACGCAAGATCTCGAGCAGCCGTAGGGACTGTTCTGAAATTCAACACATTGTTAGGCAGGGGCAAAACAATCCTTTTACACCCATTTTTAGAATTTTTTTTAGTCCAATTAAATCTTAATTTTCAACAATTAGGTTTAATTTTGATCAATCCACCCAAGTTTGGGCACAATTCTATACAAAACAGGCACTGCCTCATTGTAACAAGGACTTTGAACTCTCGATTCATTCTTTGAGGATTCAATAAAATTTCCATTCTTGCTTGAGCTTGTGAGTAAGCCTTGGAGAGAGAGAGAAGAGAGAGAAGAACATGATCGATATCCTTCGAGTAGAAAACTTTCTCTCTCCTCCCCTCTCTCTCTTCTCTTTCTTTCTCTCTCTTCTCCCTCTTCTCTCTCCTCTCTCTCTTTTTCTCTCTTTTTTTCTCTCTCTCTTCTCTCTCTTTCCCTCTCTTCTCTCTCTCTTTTTCTCTCTTCTTCCCATCTCTATCTCTTTCTCTCTCATCTTCTCTTCTCATCTCTATCTTATCTTGACAACTGGCGAGACCTAGTGCCGGTTGGTCGTCTCTATCTTCTTTGTCAACTGGCGAGACCTAACTCCGATTGGTCTTCTCTATCTTCTTTTATCAACTAACGAGACCTAGCACTGATTGGTCTTCTTTATCTTCTTTGTCAATTGGCAAGACCTAGTGCTGGTCGGTCGTCTCTATCTTCTTCTGTCAACTGGCGAGACCTCGTGCCGGTTGGTCGTCTCTATCTTCTTCTGTAAAGTAGAGAGACCTCGTGCCGATTGGTCTTCTCTATCTTTTCTATCAATTGGCGAGACCCAGCACCAGTTGGTCTTCTTTATCTTCTTCTGTCAACGGGCGAGACCTAGCACCTGTTGGTCTTCTTTATCTTCTTTTGTCAACTAACGAGACCTTCTCTCTCTCCTTCTATCAGTTGGTGAGGCCTAGCACCGGTCGGTCTTCTCTCTCTTCTTCTATCACTCGGTGATGTTTAGTGTTGGTTGATCTTCTCTCTCTTCTTCTATCAATCGAAAAGGCCTAGCGTCAGTTGGTCTTCTCTCTCTCTTCTTCTATCAGTCGACGAGACCTAGCGTCAACTTGTTTTTCCTCTTTTCTTGTCAGTTGGCGAGACTTAGCGTCAGTTGGTTCTCTTCCTCTCTTCTCATTTGACAAAGTCGGCGAAGCCTATCTCCGACTGCTTCCTCTCTCTCCCATCTCTTGAAACAGTCGGCAATATCTAGTGTCGATTGCATCTCCTCTTCATTCTTCTCCCTCCTCTCTTCCTTCTTCTCTCTCCTTCTGTCCATTCCCTTCTTCTCTCTAACCATTCCTCTTCCACTCTTTCATTCAAGCAAGAGGGATTGAGGTTAGCATCTCATGACAGCCCTATCGTCTAGCCATAATGTTGTTGCTCCAGGTTCGCTTGGGCGGCTTTACTGCCACAATAGACCGACCATCATTTGTAGCTAGTCGATATTGGCAATAGGGCCTAGTAGCCATCCCGTGAGACGGTCTCAGTTACCAATCATGTTTCGCTACCACGTTACACTAATTATTCACCAGCCTAGTCATTGCTCTGATCTTCTCGCTTGGTTGAATTCTTCTCTGCCCCACGTCTTTCTTTCTTCTTTTTGAATATGCATACTTGCGTATGATCATCAAAGAGGATCTGGGTGAGGTCTGACCTACCTATCCCATAGCCATTGCCATATATGTGTGTGACTGCAAGAAAGCAGAAAATAAGAAGAATACTAGCCAGGGGAGGCGATTCCAAACCAATTTCATTACTGGGGGGCTTTCTTCGTGATCTAAGAGGGCGCTCAAGCAAGTCAGCCTGAGTTAGTACCAAACCGACCTTTAAATTCCTCTCTCACCGATTGGTAACACCTGCCTCAGTTTTCGAATGAGGTTCGCAAGAGAGCCATCTCACAAATGTCCCGAGTCTGTCCCGAGACACGTGTCGCCCGATCCTTCAGGGATTCAGAGGGCGAGATCGAGGCACTTAACTAGCATGGCAACTCCACTGGGGACTTACTACCCTTTAATCGAATCGTTCTTGTTTAGCTAGTTTCTTCTGTATCTGCTTTCATTCTCTTTTCACATTCACTTACGGATGCTGGGTTTTGTAACCCATTTTTTCGGATGGGGGATTTTCTTATCCCCTTATTCGAGAGTGTCCCCAGGGAACGAGATCCTTTGACTTCGTTCCGACCATCCTCTTGAGCAAAGACCCCTTGTTTAGCTCCCAGGTCTTAACTTGGACCGGTGTGAGGAGGGACTTGAACGTCCCTCACTCCTGATCTCTTCGTTCTGGTGGAAACTCCACCAAGGTGCCCTGCATGGGCACCTCTTATGTTGCCCCGCACAGCATACACCCAGCCACCGGCAAGTCACTTGCTGGTCGAGTTCTTGAGATACACCGAAAGGTTGCCTAATCCCTTTTTGCAAAGGCAAGCAAGTTGTCATTGCTTCTGTGGGATGCCATAAGGCTACTGCCCACATTTTTGCACCATTGGTCTCTATCCCTAAAGGTTCAACACTTCGAGGCGAAACCCCCTCTGTCTCCATTTCTCACACACACCACAAGGCTCGTGGGTCACCCACTCGAGTGACCCCTCGGAGCAACCCTTATGTTACCTCGAGTCCGTGTCCAAGATGAACCTTCCAAGGCCAGGTCCTGCACACGCCACTCATGTGCATCTCACTGCTCTGGGCAACGTCATTATTGTGCCAACTTGAGTACACAAGAGACAACCTTCTCGTCCTCCTCCTATGCACACACAAGCGCACCCTGTAAGGGGCAGGCCTGCACCTATTCTCTTATAGACACCGACTCGTAGTTCTCAGCCTCCTAAGGACAGATCACTTGCATGTCCCCCGGTCAACCCTCAGGTCTCCCTAATCCTTCTTCAAGGGGCGCACACGTGTCTCCATCTCAGAAGTCCCCTTGTCCTTGACTCAGACCTCCTCATGAGTCGACCCTGCTCTTCCTTCATCGAGCAAGCACCTCCAGCCTTGGTACTCGAAGGTTTTCCTCAAGAGTACCATCTTGAACTAGCCTCAACACTTTGGTCATGTCTCTAGAGCTTATAAGAGAGCTCGGGGCATAGACCTCACGGAAGATCGAGTCCTTCATCCTCCCTGGCCTAAGATGGCTCCAATTCTTGGCCCTCATCCATTGTCACACCAGATGGAGATAGCTCTCTCCTCTACAGGAAGAGTTGACTAGCCACAACCTAGATCGTTGTTTTGGCGCGAGGTCCATCAAAACCTCAAGGCTAAATGTGATAGAGATCTGCGAATTTTGACTAGGGGGTGATCAAGGCAGTCAAAATAGCCAATTTTGACGACCCTCTTCACCTGAATCCCCTATGATGTGGTTACTGTCACGGAAGAAGACCCATCCACTCAACAGCCACGGCCTCAAGCCACAGTCCCATAATTGAACGGTCAGTGTAATAGTCGTAAGCGAGCCCAGTGATGCGCAGGACGACAGCATGAACAAGTTCGAGGAAATGGTGCACACGATGATGGAAAAGATCGATCATATTGATGTTGCACACCAGTCGACTAACCATGAGGTCAATTCCTATCACTCTGATGGTGCACCTCCACTGCTGCCCCCTCCGTCTACCTCATTGGACAATTATATCTCTCTTCCGGTCTCTCAGATAGATATTGACGCTATGGTCACCCATAACCTAAAGAACAAACAAATTCCAGGGATATAGGGTGTGACGTCTTATCATAAACCTTACCCCTCCTATGTTGATCAGGTCCCGTTCCCCTCAGACTATAAGAAAGGGAAGTTTCCCTTATTCAGTGGAACCACCTCCCCGAACCAGCATATTGCCCACTTTCAGGCAGCATGTCGGGAAACAGTGGCTGATGGGAGACTTCTTCGCTAACAGTTCGTTGAGACCCTCGATGGCCCGACGTTCCAATGGTATGCCTAGCTTCCTCCAAACTCGGTGCATACATGGGAGGAGATGGAGAAACTGTTCTATCAATGCTTCCATGAGGACGAGAGAGAGGTTCATACTATCGAACTTCTCACCCTGACTTAAGAACCAGATGAACCCATGGATCAGTTCATATCAAGATGGAGAAACTTGGCTTCTCTCCATCGTAGTCCTATGCATGAGAAGAAAGCAGTCCAGACTTAAGTGCGGAACATGCGACCTGAAATCGCTCTACATGTCGAGACATCCAATCCGACCTCCATGTCAGAGTTGATCTCTAAATCAGTTTACATAGAAAGTTTGTCACGCAATCATGGTGGGACACGTCAACCATCTACAAGCTCAACAAACAACCAGGGCAATGGTAGCTCTTAGAATAACACACGGGGCAGCCAACAAAAGAAGGTAATCAGTGCAGCCGTCATGGACACTGAGCAATTTGGCCTTTACACTCAGGCAAATTATTGTGCCTACATTCGAAGGATCAATCATCCCACAGATCATTGTTACACGCTGAAGGATATCATTGAGGCCCTGATTCTGAAAGGTTAGATAAATCTTAAAGAGTTGAAGAAGGCCTTCGGGGTAGCTGAGGCCTCCCATGCCGTAACCATTCAACAAGAGGATGAAATGTCGGGTATCCTTTATGCCCTCTTCATTATAATGCTTCAGGAAGGCATAATCACACTAAAGCAGGCAAGGATTGTAAAAGCAGGGAGGCATAATCACATTGGGGAGGTTTATCTGCTTTTACAATCAGACATCACTTCAAAAACCAGAAAGAGACAGGCACCAAGGGCTGCTCGCCAAAGAAATAAGACCGCTCAACCCACAGTCGAGCAGGAATTTCTCAGGCCCATTCCTCTGTTGCTAACTTTGCTAGACTTCATCCTCGGTGCGATTCTTTTTCCTTCTTCATCCTGTCAACAATACGTCCTCGTGCCATCTTCCACTCCGCAAACGTCCAATGAGGGTGACAACGTTAAAAGCATTCCCCAACGGTTTAAAAAAGGGAAAGACCTAAAAGATCCCCAGCACCCGTCCAACTCTGGTGATGACGTAAAAGCTACCCAGATTGGTCTGATGAGGGGAACGACCTTAAAAGTCCCCCACCTTCTAACCCTACTTCTCCTGCTTCTCATTCTTCCTTGTCTATGTCTCCTTTAGGTACAACCTTGATATGTCCGGACTTCGATGATATCGATAGAGAACTTAAGCGATCGAACTTATAAGAAGTAACGAAAGCGATTGAGAAAGACCCTAGCGCAGGTAGCAGGATTCTTAACAATTTTTGATGCCCTGGTAGCTAAGGCCACGGCAGAGCTACCTTCTTCAAAGAAGCGCAAGAAGTTGAAGCCAAAGAAACCCCAGTGGCCCCCTGAGCCTGACTTCGAGCAAAGGCTGAGAGAATCAAGGGGGCAAAGTTTTTATTCTTAAGAGGCTTGGCATATGGTACAAGTCTATGAAGCACAAGTAGCTGCAGAGCAAGCATTACACACATCTCGCTAGGGCCGTGTGAATCACACGATGACACTTCACGCCCAACCTTTGTTGAACCCCAAAACAAGCTCCTGCAGCCTGATCGACTTCTCATGTTTTAGGTCGACCCTTCTATTCCTCGATCCAAGAAAGGCACAGAAATCATGACATGCTCTAGAACCCTATTGGAAGCAGAGGTGTCAGGGTCATGGGTCTTTGTGCTTGAGGTTGATGAAACGACTTTTGAAAATAATGCTGAAGAGGTCTAAGAGGCCCTAGAAAAATGGGAAGAAGGTGGTCAGGCCACAGCTGACGAACTCAAATAAATAAATCTTGGAGACAAAGCATATCCCAGACCCACTTTCATTTCAACAAATATGTCTCCAGAAGAGAAAGAGCATTTCACTACCTTCTTGCTAGCAAACCATGACGTCTTTGCTTGGCATTATCATGAGATGCCCGGCTTAGACCCTCAAGTAGTTGTTCACCATCTCGGCATCGATCCGACTATCAAACTCGTCAAACAAAAATCAAGAAGGTTTAGGCCAGACCTTGAGATGCAGATAGACCTCGAGATGACCAAACTCAAACAAGTAGGCTTTACTGGCGAAGTCAAGTACCTGAAATGGCTAGCAAGTGTTGTTCCTGTCAAAAAGAAGAATGGTCAAATCAGGGTGTATATTGACTTTCACGATTTGAATATCGTCTGTCCCAAGGATTACTTCTCGTTGCCATTCACCGAGATGGTCATCGACTCTACTGCTCCCTATCAAACATTTTCCTTCATGGACGAATACTCTAGCTATAATCAGATAAGAACGGCACCTGAAGATGAAGAGGCCACTGCATTCTTTACTCTAAAAGGGGTCTTCTGTTACACAATGATGCCTTTTGGATTAAAGAATGCTGGCGCCACATACCAAAGAGTAATGACAACCATGTTTAAAGACATGATTGACAAAGAAGTGGAATGCTATGTAGACGACTTGGTGGTAAAATCTGAAGAGGCGGATGCTCACATGAGAGACGTTGAGAAGGTATTCGAGCGTTTGCATCTTCATCAACTTAAAATGACCCCAATGAAATGCGCTTTCGGCGTGTGCTCCGAAAAATTCTTGGGGTTCATTGTCAGACATCGAGAGCTTGAAGTCGAGCCAGTCAAGATCAAAGCAATCCAAGAAATGCTGTCACCGACGACGCTTCGAGGTGGTGTGTGCATGCAAAAGAGGTGCAGGGCCATGTCCAAGAAGAGCAAAACCCTGATCGTGTATCGAGGTGACCTGAGGTTTGCCCTGAGTGGTGGTGTGTGCATGTAAAAGAGGTGCAAGGCCAAGTCCAAGAAGACCGGAACTCTGACTGTGTTCGAGGTAATCTGAGGGTTTCCCTTAAGTATAGCTAGAATGGATGGTCCACACGCTTTGGTGGGTGTGTGTGCGGTAGTGGCTTCAGAGCCACCTCCTCCTGGTGTCGAGCATCCTGTTACAAGGGCTTGAAGTGATAAAGAATGGGGGGTAGCTTCACCGCGACCCACATAAGCAACGACAAAGGAATTGTCAATCGCGAAAGAGGAAGGGGCACCCTTTGGGCAGCCTTGAGCAGTGGGACCAGCATGTGAGTTGCCGATAGCAAGGTGCATGCTGTGTGTGGTGGAGCATGTTCCCCCAATGCAAGCTGCGTAGGCAGAGGGTTCGTGAACGCATGGATGTAGGGAGTGAGGGACTTGTTGGTCCATTGTCGCCTCTTTCCAAGTGATGACCTAAGAGCGTGACACAGGGTTGATGCTCGGGAGAAAGGTCAGGAATGAGGTTCACGGAACCTGTTCCCGATGAAGACTCACGAGTTCAGGGATTATGAAACCCTTGACTCGGATGAAGGGGCTAAGCAACCCCAAAGACAAGTGTGTGTATAGTGAGTAGGAATAAAAAGAAAGAAAGGTTAAACAAGAATAATCCAACGATGGGGTAGCATGTCCCCAGTGGAATCGCCAAGCTGATTAGGTGTCATGATCTCGCCCTTTGAATCATCTCTGGCGGCACGTATCACGGGTTTCAAGGGAACCCGGGACTTAAGATCGCTCTCTCGGGATCCACATAAAGAAGACGTAGTCAGGAGTACCAACCGGTGAGAGAGGAATTTGGGTCGTGAGGTGAGACTTACCTCACGTGGGTTCGTGACACGCTCGGGCTAGCTTGCATGGGCACCCTCTTAGATCACGTTGGAAAGCTCTCTTGGCCTACGGCCGGATTGGAATCGCCTCCCTTGACCTGTTTCTCCTTTCCAGTAAACACACACACACACACATTAAAAGTACAAACAAGTGGGGTGGGGCATAGGTCCCCCACCTTGTTATAGGGTGAAGTGAAAGTGAGAGAAGAAGTTTGACCTAGTGACTAGGCTGACACAATGGCTAGATCAGAATGGTGATTGACCCGACGTGGTAGCAAGACGGGCATGGTAACCCAGACCGGCACAATGACATTACTAATAGACAACAGAACTAACACCGACCAACCTAGTGCGATGGCTAGTCTGTCATGATAGTAAGACAGGCACGGTAACTCAGACCGGCATAATGACATTACAGCTAGACGACCGAACCAGCATGACAGCACGAGGCTCAGCCTGCCCTCTAGTCAGACAAGTGATGAAGAGAATGAGAAGAGATGAAGAATTGCTCGACTCTCGCTAGGTTTTCAAAAAAAATAGACAAAAGTGAAAATAAAAGTGCTAATGAAATAATAGTGATAGAGAATGAGATGAAATGAAAATGAAAGAGATGAATTAAAATAAAATTAGAAAATTGAATTAAGATTAAAATGGAATGAAGTGAAGTGAAATAAATGAAATGAATTGAAGTAAAATAAAATAATAGGGATGGAAGAAAATAAAATAAGATGAGATGATAAAAATAAAATAAATGAATGGAGTAAGAGTGAGGTGTGCTAGTATAAAGTGAGTGTGGCAAAAAGAATGGAATAAAATGGATTGGACTAAAGTGAAATGAATGGAATGAAATAAAAGGAAGGAGTAAGATGGAATAATATAAAGGGAAGGGGTAGAAAAAGTAAAATAAGATGGTTTAATAAAATAAAGAAATAAAATGATTTACTTGAGAGAGAGAAAGTTAGTTTATTTGGTTTTCATAAAAAGAATATTAGTTTAAAGAGAGAGAGTAGGACGTGAGTTATTTGGATGAGAGAGAAGGAGTTGGTTATAGGTTGAATGAAGTATAATAATAATAATAATAATAATAAAAAAGAATGATTTGGTTAAGAGGAAGGGAGGAAAAATTTGACAATTGGAAGAGGATGGAATAAAAAAAACGTTTTGGTTATAAGAGGAAGAGAGGTTTGAAATTGGGTTATTTTATTGTGAGAGCGGGACAAAGAGTTGGATTTATGGATAAAGGTGAAGGGAAATAAGAAGGTGGATAACTGCCATGTGGAAGAGGGTACGGTAAAATAAAACAGAAGAAAGGTTTGACTTAAGGGAGTGAGAGAGATGTGGGGTATATGTGGATGCAAGAAATGGTGATGAAAGATGAAAGTGGGAGGATACAGTAGGTTAGTTACGAGAGAGACAGAGGCTTAATGAAAGATAGTGAAAGGAGGGGGAATGAAACTTTGGCGAAAAGAAGGACAGCCAAACGCAATTAGGAAACGGAGGAAGTAAGTATTTGTTTATGGGTTTTTTGTGGTGGGTTTTTTAGTGAGAGAAAGATCTGCGAGGAGATGGGAGAGTGGGGTAGTGGCTTGAAGAGAAAGGCAGAGATGGAGGATGCAGGTAGGTGACGAGAGAAGAAAGTGGTTGCTTGGTTGTGGGTGTGATAGTAGGTAAAGAGACGTGGTGCTGCAGCAGAGGTTGAGAGAAGGGGGTGGCAGCGAGTATGGAGATAGAGGTGGATGCAGCGTGAGAGAGAGAACATGGAAGACGGGAGTTGTAGGTGGGAGATGGTCACTGCTAGCGAGTTGAGGTTGATCAGTGGCAGGGTGGAGCAGCTAGAAACTTTGTTAGCTTGTGGCTGTTGTTAATGGAAGTCATAAGGGGTCACTGACTGTTAATAGGGATCGGAATTAATCTTCAGTGCTGGTGATGGTCACCACGTGAGGGCAAGAGCCAGATTGGAGAGAGAGGACGAGGGCTCAGCAGGATTGAAGAAGTTACGTACAACCGGCAGTAAGATGGGTTCCACAAGCGGCAGTGAGATGGGTTGCGCAGGCGGCGATGGGTATGAAGGGTTCACAGGCGGCGATGGTATTGTGTTAACACGCGGTGGTGGTATTGTGGTCACGCGCGGCGATGGTATTGTGTTCATGCGCGGCGTCAAGGAGGAAAGATTTGGGGAATGGTGGTCGCGCGAGACCACGTATTGTGAGAGGAAAAGAAAGGACGCGATGGTGCACGAGGATGATGCAAAGGTGATAAGAAGAAGAAGGGAAGGGAGGTGGACATGAGAGCCTACCAAAAAAAGATGGAGGAAGTAGGCCCGAGAGTGCACGGGAAACAATTAAACGTGCATTAGCATAGCAAAAAAAAGGAGGTAGTAAGTGAACCTGAGGGACCACCAGAAGATAAAAGGGAAGAGTGGTCATGAGGGACCACATAGAAGGAAGGGGAGAAGAAGAGAGGAAAAAAGAGTTAAACATAGACGGCGAGAGGCTTCCACCATCGGTGAAAGAGGAGAGAGAAAAAGATAGTAAGAAAGAGTGAAAAAGTGAAGAGAGGAGAGAGAAAGAGAAGAGAGTGAAAGAGAGAGAAGAGAAAAAAGAAGAGAGAGAAAGAGAGAGAAGAAAAAAAGAGAGAGGAGAGAGAAAAAAGGTGACCTTAAGCCCAGGGGTACTGACTCAAAAAATTTTCTCTTCTTTCTCTCTCACCAAGAACGTGACCCAACAATGAAGAAAGATCAAAATTTTATTGAGCAAAATGGGGTCCTTTTTACAATGGTATAACATGATATGTATAAGATTTTACTCAGACATAGGTGGATTGATCAAAATTAACCGTAATTGCTGAAAATTAAGATTTAACTGAATTAAAAGAAATTCTAAAAATGGGTGTAAAATGACTGTTTCGCCTCTACCTAACAGTACATGGAATTCAAAACCAGTCCTTATTGCTGCCTTAAAACATACGTGATCTTCCATGGCTGATCTGGGGTTGCTTCAATGCCCGTTTGTCAAAAAGATAATTGTTTTGTTGTAGGTCTCAGCATGACGATCGATTAGATACCAACTTCGAACCATGGATCGTGTTCTTAAGCTACGATCATGCGACTTGAAATTTAGATGAATCGTGAAAACTTCAAATCGATAGTGTGCTTATTTATTGATATTTCTTCGTGATTTCTTCATTGGATCACACTGAGCATGTGGTCACAATCGCGTGGCAACAAACGCAGCTCGATTTCGTATCGAGATGAAGATTTCGCAACTTTGGAGTTTTGGCTAGAATCTAGAATTTTAGCGCTGGAATTTACAGTCACTTTATTGGCTTCGTGTATGAAATCAGACCGTGCATCATGTATGGTGTTCGGACCAGAGATAACCCTGAACATTACACGCATGATGAAACTGGTCTCGTGTCAATTCGATGCCCGAGAGCCATTTGGCCTCTCAAGCGAGGCGTGTCACTGTCGATTTTCCTGCAACTTTCTTCACGGATCAACAAATTCTCTCTAGCTTTTCTTCCTGCTCAGGCATCGTCACGGGCATACTACATATCGAAACACGCATCTTGAAGAGATGAACACGCTCACAAAACTTAAGCACAATCCGACTCAAGATAAATGAGATATGAACCTCGAAAGTCACTACCCGAAACTGTAAAACAACCACCTTTAATGGTGATTTGGTACAGAGGGGCCACACGGGAATAGTGTGCGACCTATCCCTTTTCGGTATTTTACTCATAACATTCTCTTGGAGTGCCCGATTAAGCCGAAACTTGACTTATAGGGGTTTTCGACCGTGCTGGATCCATTGGCGATGGTCCCACAACAATTTGACACACAAAAAATATACTTCTATTGACGGGGCCTGTTTCAGGGTGTAAGATACTGATTTTTTTCAAAATTGTTTCTTTGTCTGCACTGCCTTAGACATGTCGAATTGTGACGAAACTTGGCTGGTGGCCTTTTAAAGTGCTTAAGAACATTTTGACTCATTCTGGAGCAATTCTGAGAGAATCAAGAATTCCACTGTACGTCAAGGCTTTAATGATTGGCTTCCTCTTTATTCTGCATCAGGGACCAAGATGCTGAGAAATGTCTTCAAACAGCCCATTCCGGGTTTTCACCGGGACCGAGGGGATATGGAACCAGCGGAGTGGTTTTCACCATATCCTTTGTTAGGGTGCTTTTACCCATGACTTCGGGGTCATATCCACCCGTTAGCTTCTGCTTTTATTCATGGTGCCCTTTGCGGTTTTCGTCATGCCCGGATTGTTTTTGGACTCTTTACTCATGGATTCGTAGCCATGCCCACCTGTCATTTTTACTCATGGTTCCCTTTAAGGGTATTCACTATGCCCCTGTTTTTTTCATTGGACAATTTTACCTATAGCACCCCCCTCCCCTTGTTTTGGGCTATGTACGTTTGAAGCCCTTTTTCTTTTAGTCGCGAGGATTGCCATCACACTGGTCTTTGTTTTTTTTTTGTTTTTTGGGGGAGAAAGAGGCCACCAATATGGTGAACCTTGAAGGAGGAGTCTTGAGGGTGCAGCCCTACCCCGGGTCAATTGTAACAGTTAGGGGCCGAGGCAGGGCGTCTTTTTTTTTTTCCATCTAGGGTGTTGCCCCGAAGAGTAGCTTTATGGTGAGCCGGGCTGTTCATGTCCGTGCAGGGTCAATGATGGAGGTGTCCACAAGAGGTGTCGGATGGTGCCTGCAATGGTGGGATATTGGAAGTACCCCCGAAAAGATGAAGTGATGGAGGTGCCCGCATGGGGGTGAATGAAGAGGGCAGCCGTGGGCACTTGTGGGGGGAGGGGTGAATGACGATGGGACCCGTGGGGGGTGGGAGAATTAAGACGGGACCTGTGGGCGGTGAATGAAGATGGGACCCGCGGGGGTTGAATGACGATGGCAACCACAGGGGGTTAATGAAGATGGGCACCCGCAGGGGGATGAATGACGATGGGACCCGCGGGGGCTGAATGAAGATGGGACCCGCGGGGGTGAATGAAGATGGGACCCACGGGGGGCAAATGAAGATGGGACCCCCAGGGGGTGAATGAAGATGGCACCCATGGGAGGGTGAATGAAGATGGCACCTGTGGGGGGTGAATGAAGATGGGCACCCCGCGGGGGCGAAGTTTGTAGAGGCAGCATTCGGCTGACAAGACGCCTGCATGCCGAGCAAGGTCAGATGGAGACCGCCATGGGGCGGCCAATGCCAAGGTCCGCTTGAGTGATCTGTTGATACTCTAGGCTGGTAGTGTGGGAGCATGAGATTTGATCGTGACGCTTCGTTAATAATGCCTGGTAGGTGAGACGTGAGAAGGTTTAAATGTCACGGTCAACAAGGCACCGTTGTGGTGACACATGGCTGAGCAATTGGGCGGCAGGGTGCTTCGGAAGCAGCCAGGTTTGATGAGCCTAGGCCTTTAAAAAAGGGGCTAGGCAGGAGAGCACGATTTCAGGGTTTCCCCTTGGCAACGAAGTTTCTTTTTGGATTACCCTATGTGTGGAGGCAGCACGGCAAGTTTGTTTTCTTTGAAGAGCATGGCCGGTGAGCGATGCCCATTGTCGGGGCTGACTGCTTGACGCCCACCTTTGGGGTGTGCGTGGGCATTGGGCATCCTTTTGAAGACGTTTGTCTGTGGAGAGGCTACGTTGAACTAATGATAGAGGCCGAGCTTCTTGTTGTGGAGATCCTCTGTTTGTGAGGGACACATGGCGTGAGGCCCGCGGCCATATATGAGGTGTTGGGGGACCTATCATCTTCATCGGAGGATGAGTTGAAGGAGGCGGCACCCCCCATGTCCTTCAAGTCTTGCTGGAAGAGATGGATGTCACTTATTGAAGGTACCACCACCACGGGAGGGTGGTTGGTCTCTTGAAGGGAAGGGATCCACTTCTAAACAGATGTACATGTTTTTGTATCATAAAGTGCATTGTAACAAACATGTAACCCTTTTTGCATATGAAATGAAATCCCTTTTTTTGCTTTGAATTCTCCTTCTTTGCCTTGTGTCGCCATGAGCTACCCTCTTTTTTTTTGTGGGCCGGTGCAGTTCTTGTCCTTGCTGATGGTGGGGGTAAGGAATGGCCGATGGAATGCCTGTCGTCCCCGTGGGGCAGTTGCTGCTTGCTGCGTGATGATGGTTGGGATGCCCTAGCGGGTGTTCATCCCAACCCTTGGGGAGTGCGTCATTGCTGATTTTTGAAAGACCCCGTTTTTTTTCTTTTGTGTCTTTTTTTTTTGGAGGGGGGGAGGACTGCATGGGATCTCGTATGTGGGCGAGACAAGGAAGGAGGTTCACTTGCTCGGGACGTCCGCTCATGGGTAGTATTTTTTTAGGTATCTTCCATTGATTGAGGGCATGGCCTCCATTCCTTCTTCATTAACTAGCAAGTACGTACCGTTGGGGAAAACCTTCCGCACGACAAATGGGCCCTCCCATTTTGGCTCAAATTTTCCCCTCATTCGGGCATGGGTAACAATAGGCCTTCTTACTGCCAAAACTAGCTTGGCCTTGGAGAAGGCTCTTATCCTGGTGGATTGATCGAAGGATCTTTTCATACGATTGTTGTGGGCCTCAAGGCTCTGCTGTGCTCGATGCCTTCCCTCATCAAGTGCATCCAGCTCTTGGCAGTAGAGAGCGGCTCGTTCCTCGCTCGTTATCCCGTAGTGGAGAGCCACTCTCAGGGATGGTAATTGAATTTCAAATGGGACAACAGCCTCACCTTCGTACACTAGTGAGTAGGGGGTGGATTGTGTTGGCCCTCAGGTCGTGATGCGATATGCCCAAAGTGTTTTAGGGAGCCTCTTGTGCCAATTCCTTTTGGTGACAAAGACGGATTTCCTTAAGGTGTCGCATAATGTCTTGTTGAATGCTTCGGCAAGGCCATTGGCTCTTAGGTGATACATGGTCGAGTACTGCCATGTAAACCAAAATTTCTCAATTAACTTGCTAATCTGACTATCGCAAAATTGGGGATCGTTATCTGAAGTGATTCAATCTGGAACAACAAATCTATATATAGAATGGTGGTGGACTAAGTCGGTCACCGCGGTACTTGGGAATTTTCTGAGGGGGATCACTTCAACCCTCTTAGAAATGTAATTTGTCACAGCTAGTATGAACATGTGTCCCGAAGAGGAGGGCGGGTTGATATGGCCTACAATGTTCATGCCCTTAGTGAGAAAAGGGCCAAGATGCCATCGTCGGATGGAGAGGTTCAGGAGGCTGGTGAATGAAACTGACATGGATCTGAAAAATTGGGTAGCTCCTTGCGAACGCAATCGAATCCACGCTCATGGTGGGCCAGTAATAGCCTATCCACATGATCTTGTGATAAAGCTTGGGGCTCGATTCATGCATTTCACATACCCCAGAATGGACCTCCGTGAGGACACACTTTGCATCATAGTGCCCGATACACCTGAGCAGCATGTCGACGTAGGAGATTTGAAATAGAGTACCGCCTTGGCACACAAATGGTGTGGCTGACCTCTGGATCTTGTTCCATTCAACATAGTTTTCAGATAACCGATTGTGTTGCAAATACGCCTTTATGGGGAGCGTCTGTCAGTCACTCGTTCTATTTTCGTGCACACATGGTCCGCAGTTGGGTGTTCTTCGTTCTCGCCTCCCCCCATATACAGGCGATAAGGGGAGCGGGCGAGACTTGGACGCCGTCAGCATGTGTTGTGAAAGAGAGAAAGGGAGAGAGAGAGAGAGAGTAGGGAAAGAGAAAGAGGAAAAGAGAGAGAGGGCGTCAGCGGCCTAGCCACTGATTCAATCAAATCGAGAGGGGTGAAGAGAGAGAGAGGGGAAAGAGAGAGAGAGAAAGAGGGAGCCAACGACTTAGCCACCGACTCAGTCAAATTGAGAGGGGGAGAGAGAGAGAGAGAG
>NW_006499617.1:0-12220 GCF_000471905.2 Amborella trichopoda | reverse complement strand
GAGAGGGAGGGAGAGAGAGGAAGAGAGAGAAAGAGAGGATTCTAGTTGCTTAGCCACCAGCTCTATCAAAGCAAGAGGGGTGAGGAGAGGGAGAGAAGGGAAAGAGAGAGGGATTCGACAGCTTAGCCATCAGCTCAGTCAAACTGAGAGGAAAGGAGAGAGAGAGAAAGGAAATAGAGAGAGGGAGAGAGAGAGCCATCGGCTCAGTTAAATCGAGAGGAGGGGGAGCGAGAGAGAGAAGGGAAGAGAGAGAGGGAGAGAGGGGGATCTAGCGGCTTAGCTGTCGGCTCAGTCAAACTGAGAGGGTAGAAGAGAGAGAAGGGAAAGAGAGACGAAGAGGGAGTCGCCAACTCAGTCAAACCAAGAGGGGTGAGAGAGAGAGAGGGAGAGAGGGAGCGGGAGAGAGAAAAGAAGAGGAGATAGAAAGAGGGAAGAGATAGTGAAGAGGAGGAGAGAGAAAGAGAGAGGAGAAAGCGGGCCGACAGCTTAGTTGCATGCTCAATTGACCATATAGAGAGAGTGAGAGAGAAGGAAAGAAGAGAGATAAGAGAGAGAAAGAGAAGAGAAAAGTACTTAGTCGAGCCCTTGAGTCGAACCAGTGTCTAGGTCGGGAGTTGAGAGTTTCGAGTGAGAAGTAGGAGATTCCAAGGGAGGAGGGAGAAGTTCCCAAAGTAGTGGCTTATGGGGAAAGTTTTATCGCTCCTCTCTTTGAATGGAACGGGGGTAGGGAAGAGTATTGCAAACCAATGAAAGCTAAATTGAAGGCCTTAAGCTTAAGGGTGTAAATCTCATTAATTCTTCCACTTCTGGTCTTAGGGTTAAAAGTGCTTATATAGAGCTTCCCTTGAAACAAGGTTGGATGCTTAAAAATAAAGGAAATTGCTAAATAATACAATTTTTATGAATTAAAATTGATTCCCATTTTCAAGGAAAAATGACAATTTTACCCCAACTCACAATCTTTCAAATGACAGGATGGTCCTCAAAAAAGGGGCCATGAACCATGATGATCTTTTAAGGTTCATTTAAGGCCCTTCCGGCAACTTTTTGGTGAAACAAATGCTGCAATTATGATGGTCTCAGTGAGGCGATCATTTTGATGTATCTTTTGATCCTCGAATCGAAGTATTGGGCTTTCAGCATGATTTGTCAAAAGATGAGAACCCTGCAATCTTAGATCTCAGATTTTGACCATTCTCTACCATTTTTTATCAATCTTTTTATCGTGGAATGATGAGGAAGTCATCTTTGGTGACGAGAATGGCTAGATTCGGTGCCCGAATAACCTCATGCCGAATTTAGGAACTTGCCGGAGTTTGGATTTCAGCCACCGAAAAATTCCTTTCTTTGTACCTTATAATACATCTGTTCTAGCCATTCATCATGCGTGATTCTTAGTGCGAATCGAAGCCCTTGACCTCACGGTCGTAACGGACCCTATTTCAAGATGATCCGATATCGGGGCTTCATGATGTGGCCATTTGATTAAATGGGGCTTCTTCATCTAAAAATATGTTACACATGAGTTTTCTTAAGAATTTTTTCTCTAATATTTCTCCCATCTCAAGCCTCTTCATGGGCCATGCCACATATCAAAATGTGCGCATCGACAAGACGAAGATCCTCATGAAAATTTGAGCTCCATCCGACTTAAGACGAAGGAGATATGACCATTCAAAGGTGTTTCCAAAATCACATTGCGTAGTTTCCATAAATGAAAACTCGTTCACTGAAGGTGGACCAGAATAGTGTACAACCCACCCGTTTTGGGCAACTTCGCCGCAGAATGGTCCAGAAGTTTCTAAATGAGCAAACATTTGACATCTAGGGGTTATCAGACCTTCTTAATTTAATGGAAGTGGTCTGTTACCCATCTGAAGTTTTTGTAATAGAGCTGTAGTTATAAGGTGAATTTTTGGCATGTTAGAAGCTGAATCTAAAAACTAATTTTTTCCATGATCCACCTTAGTGTCATCAGATTATGACGAAACTTGGCGGGTGTTCTTAGGGCGTCATGTGATACTTCTATATGCTTTTTAGGGCCAATCTACTACCTTTCAAAATTGTGATCCATATTAGGGTTTATTTTGATAGTGCTAACCACAGGCATTTTGGTACCTGCGGACCTAGGTCGCGATTGGTCCTCCCCTTATTCGCCTTGGGGATACAAGTGTTGAAAAGTACCTTCAAACACATATATAAGTCTTTTCATTTCAGCTTTGTCACCATCATTTAATGGACACATTTTCTTACAAACGAGTGTATATATGGGCTTACAATTTTCCGTCTTAAATCTCTTTAAAATACTTTTTAAATAATTTTCTTGAGATAAAAATAGAAGTTTCAAACTTCTATCTCTTGTTATCTTAATGCCTAGTACATATGAGGCTTCTCCCATATATTTCATTTCAAAATGTGAGCTTAGCCATGATTTGATATGACTAATCATGCCAATATCATTACTGGCTAACAAAATTTCACCTACTTATAATGATAATATAATATTATAAAATTGTTTATACTATTCCAGACATATACACAATGGTCTAACCTATTGGCTACATAACCATATTCAGTGATTGCATTATGAAAAAGTAAAATAGTACTGCCTAGAAGACTATTTTAGACCATATAAAGATTTCATACGTTTATATATTTTGTCTTCTTGGCCTTTAATTACATATCCTTCTAGTTGTTTCATATACATGACTTCTGTTAATTCTTCATTCAAGAAAGTTGTTTTAACATCCATTTGAAATAATTCTAGATCATAATATGCAATTAATGTTGGGATGATCCTAATACATGAAAATTTAACTACTGGAGAATAACTCTTTACATAATCTATACCCTTCTTTTAGGTAAATAATTTAGCTACTAACCTAGCTTTATATTTACCAATGGATCTATTTTAGCTACGAACCTAGCTTTATATTTACCAATGGATCCATTTTAGCTATCAACCTAGCTTTATATTTACCAATGGATCCATTTGCATGAAGATTTTTTGGTAGGACCCATTTGCAACCAATGGCTTTTCTATTTTTAGGGAGTTCAACCAAATCCCAAACTTGATTTCTTTAATAGAATCAAGTTCATCATTCATGGTTTGAGTCCACTCAGCTGAGTCATGTGAGCTAATAGCTTCACTATAGTTTTGAGGTTCATCTATTGAATCATTACTCATTGAAGAATAATTATCTTCATTCAAAAACATATAAAATTATTCTAAAGTCGAAGGTAGGGATCTAGTTCTTTTAAGTCTATTTGGTATACTAGGTTCAATTGAATTATTCTCACCAATTGTAGAGGAAGATTGAGAAATAGGGTCTTCGAGACCCTTATTTTTATCAATTTCATGTAAGTTAATAGGCTTACTTAAAGTACGTTCTTCATCTATATTTTCTAGGAAATGAGCATCTTGGCTTTCTACTAATGATTGAGTATCATGGTTATAAAATCTATAACCCTTAGAATTTTCTGAATAACCTACAATTGAGAACGACATAGCTTTACTTTGTAATTTATCTTTATTTTGTGATGGAACAAGTACATGTGCCCAAAAACCCCAAACTTTCAAGATAGTAAGGTCAGGTCCATAATTCATATGGGGTCAAGTCTATAGATTTAGTTGGAACATGGTTAACGATGTATATTATAGTATTAAGAGCTCACCCCATAAATGATGAGATAAATCTGAATGGCTCATCATAGACCTAACCATGTCCATTAGTATTTTATTTTTTCTTTCAGGTATACCATTTTATTGTGTTGTATATGCAATGGTTGTTTGGTGAATTATACCACGCTACTTACAAAATTTAGTAAATAAGGTGGAGCAAAATTCACCTCCCCTATCTGTTATTAGAATTTTAATATATCTACCTAGCTGATTTTTTACCTTAGCTTTATATTATTTAAATGTTTCCAATACATCTGATTTTCTACTAATTAGGTACATATATCCATAACGTGAATAATCATCAATAAAAGTTATGAAATGATCCATATCTCTATGTGTTTTTACATTTAATGGGCCTTATATATTTGAGTGAATAATACTAAGAAATTAAGTAGACTTTTTTCCTTTAGGAAAATGTTTCTTAGTTAATTTACTAGAAATACATGGCTCATATGTTTTAAACACAATTTCTCCTAAACTGGGGAGAAGGCCTCTTTTCACCATTTGATTCACTTTAACTTCATTTATATGTCCCATCTTAAGTGCCATAAATATGAATTATCCATACACACATAAGCATCAAGAGAGACATCAATATACCCAGAAAGAGATTAACTTTCATTAATATTCAATCGGTACAATTGTCAACTTTAGTACCATAGACCAATACTCTAGAATGCCTCCCAATGGTGATCGGGCCAGACCTGAACTTTATTTCATAACCCTTGTCATCTAGCCTAGGAACAAATATCAAATTGCACCTCATATTGGGCGCATACAAAGTATCAGTCAATAGGATATTCATTTTTCCCTGTAAACAAAGCTTAAAAGTACCAACAGCAAGTACATCGAAGTATTTGTCATTTTCCATGTAAATTCATTGGTTACCGGCTACGATCTCCTTCAACTCTGTGAATTCGTCCTTGGTCCTCAAGACATGACCCACCAATTTTTCAGGCCATGATCGGTAACTATTGATTCTAAGACTACGTAGATCAAGTGGTTTCTTTTATTTTGATTACTATTATTTAAAGCAAGCATTGTTGCTATTCTAGCGCTGGTTGGTCCTAATTCTCGTCATCCTGGGTCGGCCTGATCAGTAGGTGGCCCGGTCGGAGGAATCCTCTCTCAAACAACCGTAGGGCCTACGCACATGCATACACGTATGCTCGTGGTGCATATAGGGAACCAACAAAGAGGGATTTTAATTGACAAAGAAGGAGTCGAGCACCTACCTTGCCGCGTTGGGTTTCGGGGACGCGTCCGAGTGATTTCCCCTCTTAGATCATTTCAAAAGCCCTCTGGTTGTTCTCGTACCATAGTTTGAATTTGGCTGCCTCACTTTCTCGTGCAGCACTTAAATCCACACACTAAAATGGTCTTTAGGGTATACTTGTTTATGGAATCTCCTCCTATTGGTAATGTATGGTGGATTGAGGGTCTAAGCTAAAGGTAAGAGGGGGTTGTGAAGGTTGGAGTGTGCTAGGACAGTGCAAATTGTGAGTGTGTGAGTGAGTGAAGTGAGTGTGCGAGTGAAAGTGTACGATGTGAGTGAAGTGAGTGTGCGAGTGAGAGTGTACGATGTGAGTGAAGTGAGTGTGCGAGTGAGAGTGTACGATGTGAGTGTGCGAGTGAGAGTGTATGATGTGTGGTAAGTGAGTATGAGTGGAAGTGGGAGTGTATGTGTGTGACTGGAAGCGTGAGTGTGAGTGTGAGTGTGGAGCGGGAGTGTGTGTGTGTGTGTGTGACTGGAAGTGTAAGTGTGAGTGGAGAGTGGGAGAGATAGATGTGTCAGGGAGAAGAAGGGCATTACGTGCGGGAGAGAGAGAGATAAGGATTGAAATAAAGAGAGGGAGAAAACGTGGTGTGGGAGAGAAGAGGAAGGGGTATGTGAGGGGAAGAGAGAGAAAATAAGTGAAAGGGGAGAGATATACGTGAAGGTGAGAGAGAGAGGTTTGGTTGAGAGATTCATGGGGTGAGAGAGATAATTGAGAAAAAAAAAAGTTATGTGGAGGTGAGCGAGAGATGGGAAGGAACAAGTTAGGCGAGAAAAGAGAGGGTCCTACGTGCGGAGGCAAGGAGAGAAAATAGGGAAGAGAGAGAAGTACTCGCGATTAGTTTAGAGTGGGTAAAAAAAGAACACATAGCTACGTGAGAGGGAGAGGTGAGAATGTATGGGATAGAGTTGGGAGTTGGAAGGGAGGTGACATTGAGAAGGAGGGAGAGATAGAGACGTGTAAGAGAGAGTGACAAGTGGCATTGAGAGAGATGAGATTAAAAAAAAAGACAGGGAATGGGTGCGTGCCGTAGGGGGGCATGGTTTGAGAGAAAATTTGGGGAAAGACAACATGTCAGGGAGATAAAGATTTGGGGAAGAGAGAAGATTTGGGAGATAAAAGAGGAGAGAAAGGTGGCGTGAGGTGGAATGGAGAGAAAGCCAACGTGCAATAGTTAATGATTTGGGCATGCAATAAATGAGTGGAGAGAAAAAGGTTCAATGTGCAATAGAAAAAGAGTTAAGAACAAAAGAAAAGAAAAGGAAGCAAGATAGTTCAACAAAGTCTAGCTCTTTTATTCCATTAAAAGAAGTTACAAGTTAGAATCAAAACCCAGGGAGATTACAGATATATATTATCAAGCATTGTTCTTGCATCTAAGGAAAAGAGAATAGTTAACCCCTGGTGCTTCTCTTGCATCTCAGAAAAAGAGGATGGTTACAAGCCAAAAGCTAGCTGCTCTTGCATCACAGGAAGGAAGAAGGGTTTTAGATCGAGTTAATCAGACATACAAAGCAGACCCTTCTGGCAAGGAACTGGCTTATGATGGAGAGCATGCTTTCTTCAAAGTGAGTACCCTTGCACAGAACAGCATGGACTTCACAGTTGTGCTGGAGGACATGGCTTCCAACACCCTTCATAAGCCTGGCCTTACCATTGGTCACCACTCTTTGCCTATCCAAATCATCGTTGTGCATGATCATCGCTGTGCATGACTCATCATCGTGCATGATCATCGCCGTACACGACTCATCTCTGTGCGCGACTACAATCGTGAACAACTTGCCGTCGTCCAAGAAATGATCGTCAAGAGAGCAGCTACTGCCTCGCATGACTAACGTCGTGTGCATTGTGTTGTCTGCCATGCGTGACTAATGCCGCGAGTGACTGTTGCCGCTCACGACTATCTCCATGCGTGTTCACTCGTGACTTTTCAACTGCTCGCGACCTTTTGGTTCCCTGTTCCCCTTTCGTTTCCTGTGTCCCTTCAGCTCCTGGTTACCTTTCAACTCCTCAGGCCCTTCTTGCCCCCCCTTGACTATTCACCTTCCTCGTACGTACTGACCGTGACTGTTTGCTTTTTTAGTGACCGTTCGTCTCTTGCAGCTTTTCATTGCCCTGTGACGTCTCAGTTTCTCATTGAGAAACATCCCCACATGCCGGAAACACACAGATGGACTTTGCATCTTCCTCCACACTACCAAAAAACCACTGAAAGCCTGTTGTAGGCCACTATTACACCCTTAGTCCATGTTTCAGTATCCAAGGACCACTGTCGAAATCCCAACAGACCCTCTGTCTTTTTCAACGGTGATACTCGCCTGGCCACTGCAACCCCAAGTGAATGTTCTGTCGGAGTTCCTCACTGCTCGTCCGACTTCCAAAAACTTCCTGTGAGCCCCGCGTTCTCGTCGAAGTCATCTTCGAGAAGTCTCTCTCTCTCTCTCTCTCTCACTGCTAAATCTCTCTAAATGATTTACCTTCAATAAAATGGTAAAAAGGGGTTTACCCCCTTATATAGATGCTGCTTCCCCGAAGTACCCCTCACAAAGTGGAAATCCCATACAGGACCCTTAAGACCAAACAACAATGGGCCAGATCGAGTCGGGTTCAAGCTTGAAGTTTGATCAAAAGCTTACTGCCACCCATGTGATGCCGACGAACAAGCTTCAAAAGAATCAGGATCGGGTTGGGCTCAGGCTCGAAGCCCGAACTCTGACTAACATCGTCTGTGACTAACGCCGCACATGAAAGTCTTTGACTAATGCCACATGCAATAGGTGTCATTCGTGCAACTGCCGGCCATGCTAACACTGCCCGTGTTACTGCTGCTCATGCTAGCGCTGTGCATGTCTGAGCTTGACCACCGTCGTGTGTGTTTTGCCACTACCCCCAGTGAGGTTACACCTGTGCCCTGGCCTGTCATCCCCACCAAAGTTACTAGCATGCCATAGCCCTTCATCCCCAGGAGTCACACTCGCCTCCTAATCCCTAGTGAAGTCCGCTTCCGTTTGCCATCACTCGTCCGGCCACCATCTCCATATGAGCCCTTTGCTCGTGTATGGCCTTAACCATTTTTATCCCCAAGGAGTCGGATTGCGATCCACAGACCTAGTCCTCATGAGGCTCCACCTACATGGCGACCTGCACAAAAGTGGTCTAGATGCACGACCCTAAACTGCTTAGTCCAAACTATACAACCTTAAACTGTAGTGGAAGTCTAGTTGCACGACCTTAAACTGCATGGTCCTAGCTGCATGAATTTAAACTGCATAGCCATGGTCCAAGCTATAAGAACTTAAAACTGTAGTGCGCGTCCTGATCGCATGATGTTAAACTACTTGCATAGGTCTAGGTGGCATGACCTTAAACTCGCCCCCACACATATGCGCACACCCATTTTGCGGGCACCATTTTCATAACTCCCAAATCCATCCATTTCCCTTATCACCATTCATCATTCCCCAGTGAGTCTTAACCGAGCTCACAAACGGCAAGCTATCTTGTCATCCATACTTGTCGTCAGCTAGTGAGTCACCATTATTCATCCTCCATACTAGCATTATCAATCTTTCATAGATAGCCTCATGTCATCTCCCCAAAGTGAGTCGAACCATCACCGTGCTCACTCCATGGCCTCCACAGACTGTCATCCATTTCACCACGGTCCAGTTGTATGACCTTAAATCATAGTACATGTCCTGACCGCATGACGTTAAAAGGCTTCGCATAGGTCCCAGAGGCATGACACTAGACACGCTCTCTCAAAAAAACAGGCATGGTGTAAACCTGAATAGGGAACGCTATGAGTAAAAATGTCGGACCGACATGGTCACGAAACCATGAGTAAGAGAGTTCCATGAAAATAAAAACCCAGGCACGGTGAAAATCTGAAAGGGCACCATGAGTAAAAATGGAAGGGTGGACATGATTGTAAGGTCATGGGTAAAAGAGCCCCGAATGAAAAGAGTTCAGTGAAAACCATCTCTATGGTGCTACTTCCCTAGTCCAAGAGAAAACTCGCAAAGGGTGCTTGGACCAAGAGAGCAAGTTGTTGCAGCGCTCACCTCTGGAAGAGCCTTCATCATCAAAAATATCACCTCCAGTCACCATTCCTTCTTCAGTCCTGGGCGAACATGTAGCCTAGTCAACATCTTTCTTTATTGCTGAGTGAATACATAGCCCAATCAACATCCAGTGCTCGGTGAACACGTAGCCCAGTCATCATTACAAACAGTCCATGCGAGGGTGAGGACTTTGATAGGATCCCTCAAACAAACAGTCCAAGCGAGGGTGAGGACTTCGATAGGATCCCTTAAACAAACAAACAATCCATGCGGGGGTGAGGACTTTGATAGGATCCTCTAAACAAACAAAGCAGTCCACATGGGGGTGAGGACTTTGATAGGATCCCCAAACAAACAAAATAGTCCATGCGGGGGTGAGGACTTCGATAGGATCCCCCAAACAAACAAAACAGTCCACGCGAGGTGAGGACTTTGATGGGATCCCTCAAAACTTTCTATCTCTCTATCTTTTTCCCTATTCTCTCTATCTCTTTCTCTCTTTCTATCCCTTTTTCTTTATCATTCTATCCCTCTTTCTCAATCTCTTTCTCTATTTCTCTCTATCCTTTATCTCTCTTTCTCTATTTCTCTTTCTATTCTTTTATCTCTCTTCTTTTCTATTTCTCTATCTCTTTATCTATTTTCTTTCTATTCCTCTATCTGTTTCTCTCTCTCTCTATTTTCATCTCTCTTT
Source organism: Amborella trichopoda (assembly GCF_000471905.2). The sequence goes on along the minus strand of NW_006499617.1, from coordinate 2,500 downwards.
TCCTTTTTTTCTCTATTCTTCTATTTCTCTTCTTCTCTATATCTCTTTCTCTATTTCTCTTCCTCTTCCTCTATATCTCTGTTTATCTTTCTCTATCACCCATCTCTCTTTCTCTTCTTCTCTTCTCTTCTCTTGACATGCACGGTAGTGGCCGTATCGTGCATGCCTCTCGTCCTCTCTTCTTCTCTCTCCTATCTATCTCTCTCTTTTCTTCTCCTTCATCTCTTTCTCCCTTCTTCAGTGCAAGGGGAACATGTAGCACAGCCATTCTCTTCTTCTCTCTTCCGACAGGCACGATAGTGGCAGCGCTGTACATGCCCACCTTTCTTTCTTTATCTCTCTTTCTCTCTCCTTTCTATATGTCTCTCCTCTTCTCCTTCGTCTCTTTCACCTTTCAGTGCTGGGTGACAACGTAGCCCAGTCATTCTCTTCTTCTCTCTATTGACATGTATGGTAGTGGCAGTGTTGTGCATGCCTCTCTTTCTCTCTTTCTCGCTTTTCATCTATATCTCTCTTTTCTTCTCCTTCATCTGGGTGAACACGTAGCCCAATCGACATCCCTTCTTGGTGCTGGGTGAACGCGTAGCCCAGTCATCATCATAAGGCCACCACAGGTGCTGCTCGACAGGGTGAGGACTTAAAATACTAATCACTCCACATCAAAAACATTCCATGCGAGGGTGGTGACTTTGATAGGATCCCTCAAAAGTCTCTTCTCCCCCAAAGTCTTCGGGAATGGACTTGTGAAAAATGCATCTAAACGTCTGAGCGTCCTAATTACAGCATTGTGTGGATATCTCCTCGACGTTCATGTTGTCTAGTGGTTAGGAAGAAAAAAGTAATAAAGTCGAAGGTAATTTTCTAAATATTGTCCTCCTCACTTCTCTCGAAGCACAACATTCAGTGGGACAAGTTTTTTTAAAACAGTTTTTAGCACCTTGGGTCCTCAATCAGAATGAAAAAGAAGCCAGTCAATAAAGCCCTGACTTATAGTGGAATTGTTTACAGTCTCATAATTGCCCCAGAACAGGTGAGAATGTTCCTAAAGACTTCAAAAGGCCACTGCCAAGTTCCGTCATAATCCAACATGTCTAAGGCAGCACAAACAAAGAAAAAATTTTAAAAAATCAACCTCTTGCACCCTTAAATGGACCTTGTTACCAGAGCCCTATTTTTGTGAAGTCAAATGGCTTGGGACCACCGCCATTGGATCCAGCACAATCGAAAACCCTTAGCGGTCAAGTTTCAGCGTAAACAAATGTTCCAAGACAAAGTTATAGGTAAAAGACTAAAAAGAAGAGGCAGCACGCCATTCCCATGAACCTCCCTGCACCAATCTCCATTAAAGGAGGCTGGTTTTCCCAATCATGATCAACAACTTTGAAGACCCATATCTCCCTCGTTTCGTTTTGGATTGCGTTCAAATTTTGTGAGCGTGTTCATAATGTCAAGACGAGCATTATGATATGTGGCACGTCCTGTGATGATGTCCGAGTAGGGAGAACAGCTAAAGAGAAGATGACGATTTATGGTCATGGTTGCAGGAGAATCAACAGTAGCACAACCCACTCGAGCGGCTATGTTAAGGCACTCGCGTACAGATCAATGCGAAACCAGTTGCATTACGTGCATAAGGTCCAATGTTATGTCTGGTCCGAACCTCGTGCATGATGAATAGTTAGATATGGTGTATAAAGATGTTAAAGTTGCTGCAGAAATCCGACCGTCAGAATCCAAGTTCTGGCAAAAAACCCAAAATTTTGAAATCTTCGTTCGGGCACAAAATCGAGCTGTGTTTATTGCAATGCAATCATGATGTAATTCTCAGTGCAGTTCAGCGAAGAAACCAAGAAAATACATAAAGAAACGAGCGCGTTATCGATTCAAAATTTCTAAGATTTGTGCAAATTTCAAGCTACGTGATCATGGCTTAAAAACACTATCTGTGAATCGAAATTAGTATCAAATTGATTGTCATGCAGAGCCTAATAAGAAAGTGACCATCTTTTGGTCAAACAAGCACCAGAGTAACCCCAAATTGGCCTAAGAAAATTGTACACGTTCCATGGTTGCAACAGGGACTATTCTTGGATTTCATGTAATGATGGGAAGGGGAAAAATTGTCATTTTGCCCTCACTTTTAGATTTTTCTTTAATTCAAATAACTTGTAATTATCATCAAATAGGTTAGATTTTGATCAATCCACCTATGTTTGGGTATAAGTCTATATAAACCATGTTATACTTCATTGTAAAGGACCTTCAATTTGATTAATAAAATTTAGGGTTAAGTTTTGAGATTGAGGGCCACATCTAGGAGAGAGAGAGAGGAGAGAGAAGAAAATTTTGGTACCCCTCAGTGAAGGTAACTTTCTCTCTCCTCCTCTCTCTCTCTTCTCTTCTTTCTTCCTCTCTCTCTCTTCTTCTCTCTCTCTCTTTCTTCTCTCTCTCTCTCTCTCTCTCTCTCTCTCTCTCTCTCTCTCTCTCTCTCTCTCTCTCT
>NW_006499631.1:0-20985 GCF_000471905.2 Amborella trichopoda | reverse complement strand
GATAGGAGAGAGAAGAACTCTATAACCTTAACCATTAAGTTCTTTCACAATGTGGGAGAGAGAGATCAAACATGGGAGAGAGATAAATTTTCTTAAGAGAGAGAGATAGAAAAATAAGGTGTAAAGATTTTGGGTGGAGACAATCACTTTTTTATAAGCTTGAATAAGGTTAGGGTTTATTAGGGTTTTCCTTGGCTTACCTCTTCTTGTGATATTGAACATAGACCGTCGATCAAGGGTGCCTTGTGAGGTGAGAGATCAGAGTCATCCATTCCATAGATGGGCTATCAACATTATGAAATGTGCATAGACCATTATCCCCCTTTCTTTAACCATTTTCCCATCAATAGAAATTAGATAAATTAAATCTAATTAAAATATTATGCATTCCATAATCTTTCACAAAATATTCCAAAGATATATCAAGTCAATGTACACTTTCAATATTTGGTCAAAATATTCCACATCTTATTTGACCACATGTCATAACATAATATTACCAAAACTTGAAATAACTTAAACTCCAAGAAAGAATCCAATGGGTGGTGCGGGCCACCCATGTGTGGCACATGGGGGCCCCACCCACTTGACAAATGGCAGGCCCATGTTTACTATAGGCCCCTTCATGGTATTTTATATAATTTAAAATTATCAAAAAAATTCTAAAACATTAGTTGAATTTTATAATTTTGTAAAATCAATATCTTCATTTTTTTAAGTTAAAAAGAAAAATATAAATAAAATATCAAATGACACATAAAATTTCAAATAATATTTCTAAAATAATTTCTATCATAAAACAAACATAATTAAATTAACTTGATGGGAAATGGATTCATATGGTTACGGAATTTAATCTGCAATCATGGGGCACTCCACCTTCAACTGTGGACTACAGACCACGCTTGCCTTGTCCAACAGACCGAGTATTTCTCATGACCCACAATCCAAGTAGGGAATCATTAGCAGATCACCAAAGTCTAGCAGATAAGCCAAGGGGTCGCATTCCAAGTTTGTGGATTACAGGTCCTCCCCTAGAGACAAGTCAAGGTCACCATGACCTTATGCGGCCATAGCTCTATGGCGCATAGAGGTATCTCTCACACATGCATACGCCTCATCCTAAAAGGTCGATTTCAGGCTTTCCGGAACGATCTATCGATATGCATGCCTTGTGATGGTACATGGAAGAAGTTTTAACACCTGTCTCTGTAGGCCACCATCACACACAACGGTCACACAGTCCCTCGGCTCACTCATCCGGGCATGTTCTCCTACCTCATCAAGGGCTAACCCATAAACCGTCATCGGTTTGTTCTTCATGCCCAGGTAACATGGGTTTTTCCCAACCGACTGGCCTAGATCGTTAAGCACAGACCGGTATGAGCAAACCATCGCTTGCATATTATGGTTCACGAGGGGCCACGCTCCCACTGAGTTCATGTTCCACTATATCTTTTCATTTTGTAAGCACTCATAAGGCCTTTAAAAACCACATAAACCCAACACACTATGCATATCATGCCAAGGAAAGCAATCACAATATTCGTTATCCCATTGAAAAATAGATAGATTTGAAGAAATTCTCTCCAAAATATTTTGTTCTTTTTACTGAAATTTCCTCAACTAAATAACCCACTAGCTTCGAAGAAGCTAATTCAAATGCAACATGGAAGACTGCTATGAAAGGTGAACTTGTTGCTTTAAAGAAAAATCATATTTGGGATGTCGTTACTCTTCCTAAAAAGAAAAAAACAGTTGGCTACAAGTGGATCTATAAAACGAAATATAAAAGTGTTGGAACTATAGAGATACAAAGAGAGACTTATTTTGGTTAGCAGTGTGAAAACTAGTTTGCAGGTGAGAGTTCTATGGTTTGAATCTCCACCCTGCAAAAACCAAAGACCAATAGGTAAACCTTATGTGATGAAATACCTAAAACCTTATGTGAAAGAAACCGGATCTGAAACTTTGTAAAATGGTTTACCTTCCATCACATTGTGCTTTCATTTCTAGTAAACTTATTTTCCCAGAAATTGAAACCACTTCAATTAGTAATTGCTTGAAAGCGACCGCTCAAGGATATAGATCCATTGAGTAGAGCTTATGTCCATTGTGTCTGCCGCTGATATATCATTTCTTGCATGTTACTGCACAGGAAACACTCATCAGGAAACTTCTCTACTCTGATTCACGACGTGATGAGTAACATGTCTCTGGTTTGAGGCAATTCATCATTTATGTTTAACAGGTTTCATGTCTTTAGTATGCAAATGGTAATCACCGGGTTATAGTTTTGAAAGCCTAGTTATGTTTGCATCGGTTACATGAAAACTCATGGAGCAATACCGTGTTACATGAATTCACCGTCATCCAAGGACATTACTGATCCCTAGTCCCAACATATAAATTTCTTTTGTCTAACAGCCCAATTAGCAAAATGTGAATACGTAGACCCGGAACAAGAAATGTCTTAATCTTCGAGAAAGATAGTTATTGTGGCCATTTCAATAAGGAAGATAATCTCAAGGAAGCTGTAACGGTACCAAACTACCAATTGCCTTGTTGTCTAACTCATTGATAAGTAACTGATAGATAGATTTAAGCAACAACTCCCATTTATTTTGAAGTTATGGGTCTACTTTTGACTTCATAACTTGGAGTCTGTCTTCATAACAGTATCTAAAGAGCTGTGTAAAACCTCATCAATCCATAAGTTACTTTGAATTATGGTTTCCCTTGTACGTGTCATTGCGTCAAATAGGAAACCCATTACTAGTTTATCATCAAAGCCAACTAACCTCAACACTTGCACTAGAGGTTAAACTACAAAAACAACATGGTTGTATCAACCCTAGAACCTCTAGTCAATTAGGATGCTTCCAACCTCTCTTTCACATTGAGTCATTGCTTCTTGAATAATTACCTAAAGTACCCCTAAATAAAAAGCTGCTAAATTATAAGATAAGGGTATTAAATATCCAAAAATATTCAGTACAGTAAGTAAATACTCACGGATGCAGTTTGCATGCAGCCAGCCTACAAATTGTAGTAATTCAGGCTCGACAATAAATATATTTTTTTAAATAAAACTTGATCTTAATTTTTAGAGTATATATAATCTTTAACATAGAGATCATGAATATAAAAATAATAATAATTTTTTAAAACCAGAAATAGTAATTATATTAAGAAAACATTTGGATTGTTAGTTACAATTGCTTTTAGATGGACCATCTATTTGCATTCATCTTTAAGATGGATGCGTTATACCTATGCACCGCATAATGTAGAAATGCGGTCGAACCCCGCATGAAATAATTGTTCAATACTCACATGTATATGTTCCATAACATAACCCATATGTATACTTTTCAACTTCAATTTCGGCGTTTTAGGAACCATTTAGTACTTAGCAATCTCTAATCCTATGAGCATCATTATCATTAAACCAAGGTTTAAAAAAACAGATCGGTACCCAAATCGGCCAAGTATTGAAAACTTGTCTAATGCCAAGTGTTTATTGTCAGTTTCATTCATTTCACAATCATTAAAGGCACAAATCGACATTCACATTTTTTCTTGTGCCATCTAAATCAATCTAAAATATAGATTCTTGTGACATTTTTAATTTAATACTAATTGTTGTAACTAATAAACCCCACCATTGAAAAACTAACCATTAATTAAAATAGCCAGATAAGTAAAAATTAATCCAGCATGAAGGTATTCCCAACAAAACTCAAATATTTAAAAAAGAATCAAGCATCATGGCACTCCCAACAAGTAAAAAAATAAATGCACAAAGCCAAAACATTTATTCAAGCATTAAACACGAACAAGGTAAATAAATGCACAATGCCAAAACATTTATTCAAGCATTAGACATGAACAACGTAGATAGAGAGAAGTCGATGTCATTCTTGATGATAGAGAAAACTCAAAACGCTTGTTTTTTTCACGTGGGAAACGCACTACCTGACCATGTGCTTTGCTTTTGGCCATGAGAGCAATAGAGAGAGAGAGAGGCGTTTTGTATAAAGAGAGATTCTTTTATGAGGGAGGGTGAAAGAAAGATACGCATAGTATACAACTAATTAAATATATTTTCCTAATAGATCACAAGATAATTTATTTCAATTTCATGAAGTTGTAGTTATGGATAAAAAAAAAAGAAGAAAAGGTCCTAAAGGTTTCTCTTTTATGTGTATATTCAAAGAAAGAGTTGAAAGAATCTTACGTGGTCTCTACTTTCACTTTTTAATCATTATTAATTAGAGACCATATAGTTTAAATTGAGTTTTCGGGTTTTTGTGGTTGAAGAAGGAGAAGTTCAAAAAAAAAAGAAAAAAACTTGAAAGCGGCGCTTTATTGTAAGACGGTACAAACTAGGGGATGTTTAGTCCCACATCAAAAGTATTTAAAGATCGAGCGATTTCGATCCAAATCGGTGATTTTTAAAACCTTGCAGGAAACCAACCAACCAACGATCAAGAACTAACACAATCAATTATCTTTATTTATGAAAAGGCTCCTCAATAATGGGGCTAACTGCCCCACTAGCCTTTTACAAACAAAATAAAGAGCAACGTAAGCCGCACAAGAATCAACTCTCTTATCTCTTACTACCTTTGCGGCCAACAATATTTTTTGTGTGTAAGCAAGGAACGGTTAGATTACATTTACCCTAAGCAGTTCCAAGAGCATTGAGGCAATAGGTGGTGATAGCAACTTGGGGGTCACTAGATCTTATTTCAAGGCCATTTACCACTATGTTTGTGCAAGCAATGCTCTCACTGCATGCTATTGAGACGGCCACCGCACTCTTACATATTCCATGCACCCCTATGAATGGGACATCGCTCACCTTAAGATGTCTGCACATATGAAAATAGACTTCTTAATAATTAAAGAAAGGAGTCTTTCACAAGAACCATACATGCAGATGATCCATAAGAGTAAAACTAAAAAGTAAAGTACTCTGAGTTGTCTATTCAAGAATAAATACTAAGAAACTAACTTGCAACATTATGCCAGAGGGTCGCAATGTTGAGGATTGATGTCTTGTATTCTGAGGAAATATATCTGCTAAGGTTCGAATATATCCATACATGGGATTCGATATATCTGGGACTTGATATATATATATATATCTGTCCAAGAGTATTTTGGTAATTTGTATCATCTATCTTAGACTCGATGTATATCATTGCGATTGGGGGCTCATCCAAAAGTTTAGGGTTAAGAGAAAAACGCAGATCTCTTTGTAATTAAAAAAAAAAAAAACCAGAGAGGCGTGAGGAAGAGAGAGTATTGTAATCCTATTCTCCATTGCCAGTAAAGAAGCTCTAATCTCTCGTGGACGTAGGCACGTTCCCAAACCATGTATATCTTTGTGTTGTGGTTGATTGTCTCTTTCTTTTGTGTTTGTTTCTTCTTTCTTGTTTTTCATGGATTACTTTTCGTTTCTACAAATTGGTATCAGAGCCTACAAGGTTATTCCGCATGCTGGGGTTTGCAACCACGATGACAAGAATCAAATATGACATTGAGAGGTTCAATGGAAAGAACAATTTCACCCTTTGGTGACGAAGGATGAAGGATCTTTTGATACAGCAAGGTCTGGCTAAGACTTTGCTAGGGAAATTGAAGAAACTTACAAAGATGGACGATGAATAGTAGTAAGAGATAGAGGAAAAGGCAGTAAGTGCAATTCGTCTGAATCTCTCAGATGACACCTTACGTTATGTGGTGAATCTCGAAACTACTCCGAACGTTTGGACAAAACTCGACAGTATCTACATGACGAAATCTTTGACGAACAAGTTGTTCTTGAAGAAGCAGTGGTATTCTCTTCAAATGGAAGAAGGCACAGATCTGCTTGAACATCTCAGCGAGTTCAACCAGATCATAAGCCAGTTAGAAAGCCTTGAGGTCGAAATCGAGAATGAAGACAAGACCCTACTTCTGTTGGCTTCGCTTCTAGGATCATATGATCACCTAGTTACGACTCTATTATACGGGAAGGAGACACTTGAGACGGACGAAGTCACTGCTATTCTTATGTCAAACGAGACAAGGAAGAAGACTAGCAGTATTAAATATCAAGGAGAAGGTTTATTTGAAAAACACAAAGAGAGTGATGAAAGGGGCAGATTAAATCAAAGGAAGTCTATAAGCAGAAGTCGGTCAAAATCGAAGGGGAAGGGTGAGTTTATTTTCTATTACTGCAAAAAGGAATTTCATATGAAGAGAAACTGCCCGAAAAGAAAGGAGGATATGAAGAGGATAAAAATAGGAAAAACATCTGATGAAGCTAGTGTGGCCGATAACTCTGACTGAGATGATGGAAATCTTCTCTCTATAACTTCAGCTGAGAATCAATTTACTGATTCTTGGATTGTAGATTTTGGTTGTTCTTTTCAAATGTGTCCAAACAGAAACTGGTTCGAAACCTGCAAATCATATAGTGGTGGATCAGTTCTAATAGGGAACGATGCGGTATGCGAGACCATTGGAATAGGAACTATCAAAATCAAGATGTTTTATGGGATAGTACGAACCTTATCAGATGTGAAGCATGTCTCACAATTAAAAAAAAACTTAATATCTCTGCGAGCTCTTGATTTGAATGGTTGCAAGTATACAGCAATATGTGGAGTCCTCAAAGTTAGTAAGGGATCTATGGTTGTCATGAAAGGTCAGATGACTGGGAACCTATACAGGTTGATAAGGAATTCAGTTACAGGTGGAGCTTTTGTAACCACAGATGTTGAGTCCAACACAGATGACCCAAATCTATGGCATAAGCCTTTAGGGTCTATGAGTGAACGAGGTATGATGGAACTTCATAAAAGAAAATTGTTGAAGGGTGTTAGAGCCTGTAAACTGGATTTTTGTAAGCACTGTGTTTTCGATATACAATGCAAGATTAGATTCAAAACGACAATTCATACGAGGAAGGATATACTAAACTATGTACACACTGATGTATGAGGGCCTTCACCAATCAAATCCAAGGGTGGGGCAGAATGCTTCATTACTTTCATCGACGATTACTCAAGAAAGGTCTGGGTCTACTTCATGAAACACAAAAGTGAAGCATTCATGAAGTTTAAATAATAGAAAGCAGAGGTAAAAAGGAAGACAGGAAAGAAACTGAAATTCTTGAGATCAGATAATAGATGGGAGTACAAGTCTAGAGAATTTCAAGAATTCTGTAAAGAAGAGGGGATTGTACATCACTTTACCACACCAGAAATCCTCAGCAAATTGGTGTGGCTGAGAGGATGAACAGAACTCTTTCGGAAAGAGCTCGTAGTATGAGATTGAATGAGGATTTGACAAAATGTTTATGGGCAGAAGCAGTTAACATGGCATGTTTCATCGTTAATAGGTCACCAACTACAGCGATTGATTGCAAAATTCTAGAGGAGATGTGGACAGGAAAGCCTGTAGATTACTCTATGCTGAGGATCTTTGGATGTCGAGCCTATATCCACGTGCACAGTGGGAAACATTCCAAATTAGACTCAAAGTCTAAGCAATGCATCTTTCTCGATTTTGAGAAGGGAGTGAGAGGATTCAAGCTTTGGGATCCTACTTCACATAAGGTTGTACTTGAGAACATGGTAGCCTTTGCTCTAACTATTTATACTGGGGAAATCGACTCCTTCAAAGATGCTCTAAGTGATGCACAGTGTGATAAATGGATGACAACCATGATGGAGGAGATGGAGTCTCTGAAAAGAACAAGACTTGGGCGCTTGTCAAGAGGCCCAAGGGAAGGAAAGTTATTGCGTACAAGTGGATCTTTTGAAAGAAAGAAGCAGCATTTGAAAAGGAATGTGAGAGATTCAAGGCTAGGCCAGTAGCAAGGGCTATGCTCAGAAGGAGGGAGTGGAGTATAATGAAATATTCTCTCCGATTGTCAAGCACACTTCAATAAGGCTATTGCTTTTTTTAGTAGCCATGTTTGATTTGGAGCTAGAATAGCATGACATGAAGACAACATTTCTCATGGTGATTTGGAGGAACAAATCTTTATGGAGCAACTTGAAGGCTTCGAGGTGCATGGAAAAAAAGATCAAGTTTGCTTACTCAAGTGATCGCTTTATGGTCTTAAATTGGGTTTTCGAGTTTTCATGGTTGAAGAATGAGATGTTCAAAAACAAAAAGGAAAAAAACTTGAAAGAGGCGCTGAAACGGTACAAACTAGGGGATGTTTAGTCCCACATCAAAAGTGTTAAAAGATCGAGCAATTTCGATCCGAATCAGTGCTTTTTAAAACCTTGCAACAAACCAACCAACCAACGATCAAACACTAACACAATCAATTATCTTTATTCATGAAAAAGCCCTACAATAATGGGGCTAACTGCCCCACTATCCTTTTACAAAACAAATAAAGAGCAAAACTAAATCTTACCAGATGCCTGTTTTTAGGATACTCAAACTCTTAGAAAGGATGTTACATCCTTTGAGAATATATCCAATTTTTCTATCCAAAGAAATTTGATATCCAATTTGCCACCCAAAAAATCATATCCCTCTTCCAATGATCACATATAGTTCTAGTAAAACAACCATTGAAGTTATGGAATCTACTAATAAATAGCTGAACATGTACACTCAAAAAAAGGAACAATGGAAAGTCTAACAGAAAGATCAATCCCAACTCGTTGACTCGTCAGGTACATCTTATCCTCCTGCCCTTATTATATCTTACGAATTCAATTTATTTATTTACGTAAGAAAGGAAAAAAAGGCTTGTACTTCTCAATTGATCAGTATGTTTGTTTCTTATGCTTCACTTTCAACTTCTTTGCATGCATACCTTTGCTCTACTTCATATGTTTCTATTCCCACTGAAATTGCAGATGCATTGGCTCATGTACAATGGAAAGCAGTCATGGTTGGGGAAATGATTGCCTCAGAGAAGTAACAAACTTGGGATGTAATTCATCAGCCAATGGGACATGCGGTAGGATGCATATGGTTGTACACCCTATCGCACAAACCAGATGGCTCGACTGAGAAATTCAAAGCTTGTCTGATTGCCAAGGGTTTACATGGTTATGTAGGGTTGATTATAAGGAGACTTTTTCTCTTATGGCAAATTTGAAATCAGTGCAGATACTTTCACCTATTGCCACAAATAAGAAATGGCCACTCAACCAACTTAACGTGAATAATATTTTTCTCCATGGAGATCTACAAGAGGAAGTGTATATGAGTTACCACTTGGATTTTATCCTCAAAGGGGGAAAGGGAAGGATTGGAAGTTGAGAGAAGCTATATATGATTGAAACAATCACCTGAGTCTTGGTTTGAAAACTATAGTTTGGCAATATGTCAATTTGGACTTCAACCGATTGTTTATAATCATTTTGTATATGTTAAAAAGAGAATCTGGCTCTACCATAATACCGATAGTATATGATCACAAGAAGTATTGATCACGAAATTTGAAAAGCGAAAAAGTTCTTTTTTTTTACATCAAGGATCTTGGTCCATTGAAATACTTCTTTGGCGTCGATGTGGCTAAGTTTAAATGAGGAATTTTTTTGTCTCAAAGGAAGTGTACCCTTGATCTCCCCAATGGCATAGGAATGCTTGGAGAGAAACCAACAAAATCTCCTATAAACGTTAATCACAAATTGTATGATCAATAGTCAAAGCCTCTCAGTAACTCTGGTGTATATCACAGACTAGTGGGAAGATTTATTTTTTTAAATTTCATATGTTTTAAGCATGGCAAGTTAATTTATGCATGCACCAAGCTCCCATCACTCGGAGGCTATTTATTACAATATTTAAAATCTGCTTCAGGGAGAGGGTTACTTTATGTCAGTCATGGTCATCTTGATATACGAGGTTTTCGCAATGCGGATTGAGTCGAGCGTTCTCTTGATCAACAATCTACCAGTGGCTACTTTATAACCATGTGTGGTAATTTAGTCACCGAGAAGAGTAAGAAGCAAAGTGTTGTAACTCGATATTCAACATAAGCTGAATACTGAACAATGACAAGTTCTAAATGTGAAACAATTTTGCTCTATTCTTTTCTACAACAGGTGATTGGTAATGTATCAACTCCTACTCCTTTACATTGTTATAATCAAGTGGCAATTTGTATTGCCACAAATCTTGTATTTTATGAAAGAACCAAACATATTGAGGTTGACTGCCACTTTGTCAGATAAATGGTTTCTTCAAAGATAATATGTCCTCCATGTGTTCACTCTAAATATCAATTGACATACACATTTACCATGGCCTCTAATCGAGTTCAACTAAAGGACACTTTGGATAAGTTGGGCATCTATGATATATATATTCCAGCTTGGGGGGGGGAGTGAAGATTTTGATATTGTCTCATTGCCATTGCAACATGTGTAACAGTTTTAACTCCTATACATAGTGGAGCCACATGTAGTGGTTGTTATGATACTATGTTCTCATACCCATTAAAACATGAAACTCCTATGAATAATAGGCCTCACGCCCATTAGAACCTCCTATAATAGGTTTTGTAACTTCTACTATGGTTATAATTCTTTTGCATGTTGACCTACCAGTATTGTAACCCCTATAGAAATATGTAAATATATAGGGCACCTTGCCCTACGATTTGTAGAGTGTGAAAAGTATATGTATTTACTTCATCTTATGCTTGACTATTACTCTTTATCTCTCTCTTTAATCTCAATCCTAACAGTATCCCAAAGTACTCTTCCACAGTCATTTCCTCTTGTTACAAAGTCATTATTATTTCACCATGTAATTAATAAGTCCTTACCATATCATTTCATTGCGAGTGTGTATTAGCTACTACCTTCCATATATTCTTTGCAGTTCAAAGAATCAATAGCCCTCTACCAATATTTCGTAGCATGGAATAAACGAATCATGACATTAGTGTCAGATTCTCACTTTCCCATTCATCATGGGTCGGATCATTTGTTGGGCAGCTCTTTCATTTTTCCTATGCTTTTAACCCAATTTTCTCTGGCTTCCTTTGAACACTTTCGTAGATTGGGACCATTCTAAAAAGTTTGTCTCATCTAGTTTACGTGTAGGGATCATCAATCCTAGGTGTTACAAATTGACTACTTCCAAGGAAATAATGTTCTCAATTTCTGACATTTTCGTTCTTTCTCAAACTAGAAACCATAAGGTTTTTTCCAAGGTACTAATTCTTTAGTTCCAAAAGTGAGGTTGCTGGAAATATAAAGTTACTAAAAATATAAGGCTGCAGGAAATATGATGTTGCTAGAAATATGAGGTTGCTACTAAAAGGAAGGTGTTTGGGATAAATACTTACTTATTGGTAAAGAAAAGTCAGATGATCTTTCTAGAAATACAAGGATGCTGATATCCACTGCTTTAATTACAAGAAGGAAGAAAAGTCATCGTTCTAGAGTCACCAAAAGTAAAATAGATATCCTAGGGTGTCAAACCCTGATCTGATATCATGTTAAGAGAAAGTAATATCCAAGCACAAGATAAAGAAAATGTAGATATGTTTCTCACTCTAAACAAATCATGGGGTGATTTCTCCTATATATATACAAGTCCCCATAGGAGTGACAATACAAATAGATCAACAAGCGTAAGAATTCCAACTATTGTGTATGACTGTTACAACCCCATATGTATAACTATTACTGGAGTGTTATATAAAAAAAAATTACCCAAATATAGTAGGATATTGTACACATTATCACCACATAGGTTTCCCTAATAACCATGAGGGTCGTAATTATTTTAGAAAGGCTTGATGATGAAGTTCCCCATGTGCGCTAGCTTGTTGAGGCCATGGTAATGGGCTAGCTTGTACGGGCCATAAATCTTGCCCCCATCGTGGGGATGCAGGTACACAAAGGCCAATTTTTCTCTCCCTCCCTGGCCACATAACTCATTAAATGGCCTACAACACTCTCTCCACCAGCTCTTTCTTTAAATGCTTTAGCTAGTAAAGAACTCGGGCGAGTCCACGCCCGAATAACTAACCTCGGGCTAGTAGTGAGGTCCTAGCCCAGGGCGCTTCTCAGCACACTGACAGTACGTAATGCGCCGATTTTGAACAATGAATCAAAGCAATGGAAGGAAACAAAGTTCATTGAATGACATGAACTAAAAAGAAAAAAAACAACAATCAAAGTGTCACCAAAACAAAAACTTCTTTTCTTTTTTAATTTTTTTGTTTCTATGAGAGCGAGTAATACCAGTGCCAATGAAACTGTTCTCGACATTGACATGTTCCGAGCTTCGGATATGTATGCCATCAGAGTTGCGCCTATCTTCTGGACAATTAATTTGGAGACCCCCTATGTAAACAGTAATAGAATTATGCATTGCGATATGTCTTTGCTGGCTATTAACAATGTACAAATCCCTCAGTTTTAGATTGGTGCACACATCGAAGCTCAATGCCCGCACAAAGCCACATTAGTTTGCTCAGATAATTTTCCCAATGTATCTTAATACATGTATCATATTAATATTTAATAGTAATTTAGAAAACAAGCCAAAAATAAAAATACCAAGAAAAACACCAACATTATATGTTATAGTGTCCTAAAACTTTTCCTTTCAATACAACTCGAACCTAGAAAGTTGTTGCAGAAATTTATAAACAATCCAGTTTCTCATAAATCTATTTTTGAGATAGATTTTAAGACTAATTTTTAAGGACATGTAATCTCTAACATGGAGATCGTCAATAAAGAATAAATGAAATTTAAACACGAAAATTAATAATTTTAGTTAGAAAAAATTTGGGCCATTGTTTTCCATTATTCTTAGATGGAACACCTACTTGCATCCATCTTTAAGACATATACTTTACACTTTCTGGATCGCATATGTAGAAATGAGGTCCAGCCCATATGAAATAATTTTCCATTTATAAATTATGCTCTAGTTACAAACCCAGTTATAAATTATGTTCTAGTTACAAACCCACTTATGCTGCTTAAGAATAAAACCACTCTCTTTATATGTGATTATCAAGTATCATTATGCTTGTAAATTTTTACAATACCAATTAGAAAAGGCTAATACCCGAAAACTCGGTCCTTCAAAACTCTAGTCAGAGAATCCAAAATTATGGATCGCTCGAATGGTTTATGCAATGTTCAGGAATCATGTTATCGTTTGAAAAGTAATAAAGAGAGACACTAACCGTGGGTGCCGTCCCGAAATCATCCTGCAGAGAAAAAGAGACACCACTTACGTGAGTACCGTCCCGAAACTATCTTGCAGAGAAAGAAAGAGACCACAAATGAGATAAGAAACATGGTACTCAATGCTAAACAGAAGAATAATAATAGCATTGTTATCAAGAGAAACTCATAATAGATGGCAACTTTAAAAATTTAAACGATCAATTTAATTGCAAGTGGTGAAACCATCATTTCTTATACTAAAAATAAAAATAAAATATGTAATTGATTTTTCCTCTCAGATCTTCCTTGATGACCGTGGTTTTGTACCCATTTGAAACCATGATTCTAGTTATATAATAACAACAACAATTACAATAACATGATGATTCTACCGTACATATTCAAAAGAGCTAGTATTCCATGCTAGAAAATTCGGTTTCAAATGGTTGATAGTAGGAAAGGCATTCCTGCTAGCAAACCATTTGAAACCAAAATCGCAGCACAACAAGGGGTAGTTTTTCCCATTGGAAATCTCCCTCAACAAGAGAGAATGCCAAGAAATTAGCTTCACAGCTCCTGGAGTATGAAGCGACTTTCCCATGAAAGAGACGAGATTTCCCAAATTTTCTATGGTGGTGGTGCACCATAAAGATTTACGGATGTCCCACTAACCAAACATGGAAATGGCCTAAGTAGAAATCTGTGTAGAGAGAGATTTCCAAGGTACCGAACGTGCCCTAAATAAACTCTATCATCAATAGCATAAGGGAAAGGTTTCTACGCTTCCCCTATAATATAGAAGTTCTATCCTCTCCCTACCATCCAGCCGTCCAATTTTGATCAAGAGAGCCACTCACCGTTTAATCTTAGATCAGACGTCTCAAAGTATTTTATATTTAGTTTTTTTTATACAAATTGTATGAATATGAAATTTGGTACGTGCCATATTCTCATTGAGGCGCACCTATAAAAAATAATAAAAATAATTTTTCAATAAAATGTAATGACCATAAAACCCCTTGAAAATATCAGGGGTATTTTGGTCATTTAATTTTCATTGAAAATATTTTTTTCAAATTTTTTTCTAGTGCAAGTTTAATAGAGGAATTACAAATATTTGGTGTCAAAATAGTTTATTAAAAAAAATTAAAATAAAATAGTATAGAGACATGACATTATGATTAGGGCAATCTTAGCCCTCTATTCAGAATGGAGGGTTCGATAAGTGGAAGGATAGAACTTCTATACAGTAGAGGAAGCATAGAATGTTTGCCCCTAGGATAATGCTATGACATTTGTGCAAAAGAAGTAGGGGCCGTCACTTGGTGCAACAGTAAAAGGCTTGGGGAGGTAGCCAGGTGAATGTATATTCCGCGAAATGTTGTCTTCAATGAACAAATTTCTTATTTTCGAACTTATAAGCCTCAGGGGAGATTAGCAAGACAACCTCTACCCAAGATCTCTAAAAAATGGATGGTCCTAATTCTAGAGTCGATGTCATTAAGAGTACTATGCTTAATCAGGAATTACCTCAAGAATCCATTCTTGATACACAACAAGAATCCAATGGGGAGGTTCAATCAAATGAATATCAAGAGGAAATAATTACTGAAGACTTTCAGCCAAGACGATCTAGTCGTATTAGTCAACCTCCTCCTAGTTTAAAGGATTACTATGAAAGAAAGACCTATGTGATCTTTTACCTGATAATACATTTTTTTTTTTCTTCACCCCTTTCTTTTAGCAAAGGATCACTTACATGTGGTCTTTATTATAATAAGATAAATTTCAAAATAAAATCAATATAACAATAAAACCAAGATCTTAACAACTTGATATCATTGAAACAAGTATGCACTATGCTTGAGAATAAAATATAAGATTGCAAGAAACAAAAAGAAGAGTGTCGGAGATTACTTCAACCGGGCTTATTACTCCCCACACCGAGTTACCACCACTCCCCACACCGAGTTACCACCATCCGATGGCGCAGGATCAACGGTTTAGCTTTAATCTCGAACCGGGAAGCAAATTTTGGCCAAGCCAAACAAATGGAACATGAACCCCTTTAATCACAAACCCAAACGCAAGGTGAATTCTTTTAGCAACCTAATTTAAGAAAAATATATTCTGTTTTTTCTAAACCCTAAAACCCTTAGCCATAAATCCATATTTGAGAAATAGGAGAGAGAAGAACTCCATAACCTGTGGGAGAGAAAGGTCAAACAGGAGAGAGAGAGAGAAAAACTTTCTTAAGAGAGAGAGATAGAAAAGTAAGGTGTAAAGATTTTGGGTAGAGACAATCCATTTTTTACAAGCTTGAACATAATTAGGGTTACTTAGGATTTTCCTCGACTTGCCACTTCTTGTGAGATTGAACATAGACCGTCGATAAATCCATATTTGAGAGATAGGAGAGAGAAGAACTCCTTAACATGTGAAAGAGAAAGATCAAACATGAGAGAGTGAGAGAAACTTTCTTAAGAGAGAGAGATAGAAAAGTAAGGTGTAAAGATTTTGGGTAGAGACAATCCCTTTTTTACAAGCTTGAACATAATTAGGGTTTCTTAGGATTTTCCTTGGCTTACCACTTCTTGTGAGATTGAACATAGACCGTCGATCAAGGATGACTTGTGAGGTGAGAGATCTGAGCCATTCATTCCATTGATGGCCATCAACATTATGGAATGTGCATGGACCATTATCCTCCTTTTCTTAACCATTTTCCCATCAATAGAAATTAGATAAATTAAATCTAAGTAAAATATTATGCATTCCATAATCTTTCACAAAATATTGAAAAGATACATCAAGTAAATATACACTTTCAATATTTGGTCAATATATGGTCAAAATATTCCTTATCTCATTTGACCACATGTCATCACATAATAATACCAAAACATGAAATAACTTAAAATCCAAGAAAGAATCCAACGGGTGGGGCGTACCACCCACGTGTGGCATGTGTGGGACTCACGCACTTGACACATGGTGGGCCCATGTGTACTATGGCCCCTCCATGATATTTTAAATAATTTAAAATTATCAAAAAAATTCTAAAACATTATTTGAATTTTATAAGTTTGTAAAATCAATATTTTCATTTTTATAAGTAAAAAAAAAAATTATAAATGAAATATCAAATGACTCATAAAAATTCAAATAATAATTCTAAAATAATTTCTATCATAAAACAAACATAATGAAATTAACTTGATGGGAAATGGATCCATATGGTTAAGGAATTTAATCTGCAATTTTACATGCCACACTTGCCTTATCCAACCGATCCAGTGTTTCTCATGACCCACTGTCTAAGCAGGGGCTCATTAGCGGGTCACCAAAGTCTGACGGATGAGCCAAGGGTTCGTAATCCCAATTTGTGGATTACAGTTCCTCCCCTAGAGATAAGTCAAGGTCACCAAGACATTATGCGACCACAGACTATGACGCACAGGGGTATATCTCGCACATGCATACGCTTTACCCTAAAAGGTGGATTTCTAGCTTTCCCGAACGATCTATCGATATGCATGCGCTGTGATGGTACATGGGTGAGGTTTTGGCCCCTGTCTCTGTAGGCCACCATCACACACAAGGGTCACACAGTCCCTCTGCTCACTCTCCAGGCCTTTTCTCCGACCTCATCAAGGGCTAACCCATAAACCTTCATCGGTTTATTCTTCATGCCCAGGTAACATACCGACTGGCCTAAATCATTAAGCACATATCAGTATCAGCAAACTATCGTTTGCTTAGTATGGTCCACGAGGGACCACACTCCCACAAAGTTCATGTTCCACTATATCATTTCATTTTACAAGCACGCATAAAGCCTTTAATGGCCACATAAACCCAACATCTCCCACTTGGTTTTTGAATGCTGTACATTCTCTCTTTCTCACTCTCTTATTCCCATCTCTCTCTCCCAATTACAATCTCTCTCAAGTATTTTTACTTATTCTCTCAATACAATAATCATGGCTTTCGCCATCAATCCTTTCACAAAAGGATTTATAGAGGCAACACATTTTTCTCTTCATTGCTCGGATCTCATCTCAAAAATGCTCGTAGCTCATCAAAAATGCTCGTAGCTCAAAAATGCTCGTAGCTCAAGGTCACCAAGGCCTTATGCGATCATAACTCTATAGCGCATAGAGGTATCTCTTGCACATGCATATGCTTCATCCTAAAAGGTGGATTTCTAGCTTTCCCGAACGATCTATCGATATGCATGCCATGTGATGGTACATGGTTGAGGTTTTGGCTCTCAATAGGCCACCATCACACACAAGGGTCACACAGTCCCTCGGCTCACACATCCAGGCATGTTCTCTGACCTCATCAAGGGCTAACCCATAAACCCTCATCGGTTTGTTCTTCATGCTCAGGTAACATGGGTTTTTCCCAACCGACTGGCTTAGATCGTTAAGCACAGATCGGTATCAGCAAACCTTCGTTTGCTTAGTATGGTTCACGAGGGGCCACGCTCCCACTGAGTTCATGTTCCACTATATCTTTTCATTTTGTAAGCACTCATAAGGCCTTTAAAGACCACAACCCAACACACTATACATATCATGCCAAGGAAAGCAATCACAATATTCGTTATCCCATTGAAAAATAGATAGATTTAAAGAAGTTCTCTCCTAAATATTTTGTTCTTTTTACTGAAATTTCCTCAACTAAATAACCCACTAGCTTCGAGGAAGCTAATTCAAATGCAATATGGAAGATTGCTATGAAAGGTGAACTTGTTGCGTTAAAGAAAAATCATATTTGGGATGTCATTACTCTTCTTAAACAGAAAAAACCAGTTGGCTACAAGTGGGTCTATAAAACGAAATATAAAAGTGATGGAACTATAGAGATACAAAGCGAGGCTTATTTTGGCTTAGCAGTGTGAAAACTAGTTTGAACGTGAGAGTTGTGAAAACTAGTTTGCAGGTGAGAGTTCTATTGTTTGAATCTCCACCCCGCAAAAAACAAGGACCAATATGTAAACCTTATGAGATGAAATACCTAAAACCTTTCTGAAACTTTGTAAAATGGTTTACCTTCCATCACATTGTGCTTTCATTTCTAATAAACTTATTTTCCTATCAATTGAAACCACTTCAATTAGTAATTTCTTGAAAGCGACCACTCAAGGATATAGATCCATTGAGTAGAGCTTATGTCCATTGTGTCTGACACTGATCTATCATTTCTTGCATGTTACTGCACAGGAAACACTCATCAGGAAACTTCTCTACTCTGATTCACGACGTGATGAGTAACATGTCTCTGGTTTGAGGCAAATCATCATTTATGTTTAACAGGTTTCATGTCTTTAGTATTGAAATGGTGATCACCGGGTTATAGTTTTGAAAGCCCAGTTATGTTTGCATCGGTTACATGAAAACGCATGGAGCGATACCGTGTTACATCAATTCACATGCATCCAAGGCATTACTGATCCCTGGTCCCAACATATAAATTTCTTTCGTCTAACAACCCAATAAAAAGTGAATACGTCGACCAGGAACAAGAAATGTCTTTGCAGGCCACAATATCCTACAAATCTTAGAGAAAGATAGTTATTGCGTCCATTTCAATTAGGAAGATAATCTCAATGAGGCAGTAAAATACCAAACTACCAATTGCCTTGTTGTCTAACTCATTGATAGCTAACTGATCGATAGATTTATGTAACAACTCCCATTTATTTTGAAGTTATGGGTCTACTTTTGATTTCATAGCTTGGAGACTATCTTCATAACAGTATCTAAAGAGCTGTGTAAAATTTCATCAATCCATAAGTTACTTTGAATTATGGTTTCCCTTTTACGTGTCTTGGCGTCACATATGAAACCCATTACTAGTTTATCATCAAAGCCAACTAACCTCAACACTTGCACTAGAGGTTAAACTACAGAAACAACATGGTCGTATCAACCCTAGAACCTCTAGTCGATTAGGATGCTTCCAACCTCTCTTTCTCATTGACTCATTGCTTCCCTATCAGGCGGCCACTCGTCAGAGCGTATCATTGACCTCAATCCTGCCTTATTGCGTAACATTGATTATATAGTAAGGAACCTAATAGAGGCTACAATGTCCAAAAGATCAAACGGGGCCAGTCAATTGGCTATGAGCTAGTTCTAGTTAACTAGAAACCGAGCTGGTTAACCAATACGATTCGATCAAGTAAATTGTTTTTTTTTAATAGGTCAAAAAACCCTAAAAAATACAAAACAATTCAAAAAAATGGAAAAATGTACATTTTTTTTGATTTTTTTATTACTTACAATTAAATTAAAAATGAAAACAACTTTTTATAGAAATTATGTTAGGGTACACATATATATATGAGCATTTACTAAATGTACTCAATATTTTTGCACACTAATTAACCTTGCTTTGTAGTTCAAATTGTTTTTTAGCAAGGGTAATTTTCATTATTTAGAGGAGTATGATAGATATTTTTACAAGAATTCAGTGGCAATAATGCTCTATATGGATGATGTTACACCCCATGTGAATGATGCCATTCTCTACTATAATTAATAATTTTTTTTTTTTTTAATGTTTTCATTGTCCTTGAATACTTACCTAAAGTACCCCTAAATAAAAAGTTGCTAAATTATGAGATAAGGGTATTAAATATCCAAAAATATTCAGTACAGTAAGTAAATACTCACAGATGCAGTTTGCATGCAGCCAACCTGCGTATTGCAGAAATTCTGGCTTGACAATAAATATATTTTTTAAAATATAACTTGATCTAAACTTTTAAAGTATATATAATCTTTAACATAGAGATCAGGAATATAAAAATAATAGAAATTTTTCAAAACCAGAAATAATAATTATATTAAGAAAACATTTGGATTGTTAGTTACAATTGCTCTTAGACCACCTATTTGCATTCATCTTTATGATGGATGCTTTATACCTATGCACCGCATAATGTAGAAATGCGGTTCAGCCCCGCATGAAATAATTGTTCAATACTCACATGTATATGTTCCCTAACATAACCCATATGTATACTTTTCAACTTCAATTTCGACGTTTTAGGAACCATTTAGTACTTAGCATTCTCTAATCCTATGAGCATCATTATCATTAAACCAAGGTTTAAAAAAATAGATCGGTACCCAGATCGGCCACCTCAAAAACCGTATCGGATCGGTGGATCTACGATCCGGATCAGAGAATCGGCTGGTTTTGACCTAACCAATTTTCAAAAAAATACTATACTTTCTCAAAAATCTAATTTTTAATATTTTTTTTAAAAATGAAAGTGGTGGTGTTGCCTTATGGTTTTTCATTAATTTACCAAAAATATGTAGGTATCGAAAACCTGTCTAATGCCAAGTGTTTATTGTCCATTTCATTCATTTCACAATCATTAAAGGCACAATTCGACATTCACATTATTTCTTGTGCCATCTAAATCAATCTAAAATATAGATTCTTGTGACATTTTTAATTTAATACTGACTGTTGTAACTAATAAACCCCACCATTGAAAAACTAACTATTAATAAAAAAGTCAGATAAGTAAAAAGAATCCAGCATGAAGGTATTCCCAATAAAACTCAAATATGTAAAAAAGAATCAAGCATCATGGCACTCCGAACACATAAAAAACTAAATGCACAAAGCCAAAACATTTACTGAAGCATTAAACACGAACAAGGTAGAGAAGTTGATGTCATTCTTGATGATAGAGAAAACTCAAAACGCTTGTTTTTTGCACATGGGAAACGCACTACCTAACCTGGTGCTTTGCTTTTGGCCATGAGAGCAATAGAGAGAGAGA
>NW_006499633.1:0-12501 GCF_000471905.2 Amborella trichopoda | reverse complement strand
ATCACAATTTTTATTAAAAAGATTATTTTTCAAGATAATGGGGTCACGTGCGCATAAAATTTATCGCGCCTAAAATTCATGATAATAAGCAGAAATAATTATTTCATTTCATTTTTAAAAAGAATGGATTATTTTTCAAGACAATGGGGTCACTTACACACAAAACTTATAAAATAAAGATCCTGGACGGAAATATCACTATTTATTAAAAACAGACTATTTTTCAGAAAGACGATGTCACTTACCCACAATTATTTGAGAGGGAGCTTCCGATAAAAAAATTCGGTTCGAGAGAGAAGTTCACTATGTTTCGACCAGAGAGAGAGATCTCAAAATTTTGTTTTAGGGTGGGAGTGCTCACATCCCCTATTTAAATTCTTATAACGTATTATTATATTATTTTATTACGCTCTACCTCATACCTGAGGTGTCACGTTAAAAGTCTACTTTTATCGTACGAAAACCACGTCCGCTAAAGGACGTTGCCAGCTGCAAGCAGCAAGAGGCAAAAGAGCAAAAGTTAAACCAAAGTAAAAGTTTTGAAAATAGTGATGGTCCCCAAGGACCATCATACTCAATCAGACCATCACCTATTAAAAGCATCATTTCCCCCCGTTTTTTTTTTTTTTTTTTGAAATTTTAGGATTGTTACACTTTTGATGCTCATCTCTCACCCCTCCCAAGTCGAATCGAGCTCAAATTTGGTGAGCATGTTCGTCTAGTCAATACGAGCGATTCGATATGTGGCATGTCTCGAAGTGGTTCGATATGAACAGTCGGATTCTACACACAAAGCCGATGAAGTGACTGCAAATTCCGTCGTAGGAATTCCAAATTCAGGTCAAAATTCTAAAGTTGTAAAATCTTCGTTCAGGCATGTAATCGATCTGCATTTGTTGCCTCGCGGTCGTAACAGCATGCTCAGTGTAATTTAGCGAGGAAATCACTGAAAAACATCAAGGATTGAGTACGATCTGAAGTTTCAAGATCCATTCAAATTTCAAGTCACATGATCGTGCACTAAAAACATGATCCATGACTCGAAGTTGGTATCAAATTGATCGCCAAGTCGAGCCCTACAAGAAAACAATCATCTTTCAATCAATCACGCATCAGAATAACTTCGGATCAGCCATGCAAGATCACGGAAGTTCTAAGGTAACACAGGGATTGTTTTGAAATTCCACAAATTGTTAGGAAGGGGCAAATCTGTCATTTTGTACCTAATTTTCTAATTTCTGTTAATTCAATTTAATCTTAATTTTCAATAATTAGGGTTACTTTGGAGCAACCACCCACGTTTGGGGAAAATTCTATATATACATACTAGCATTATACGCACTAGAGGACTCAACCTTTCACAAAAGAGAAAGTTTTTACTTAATACAATTTTCTCTTTCTTGTCATTGTTAGTTCATGTTTGAGAGAGAGTGAGGTGAGAGAAAGTTTTAACCGATACCCCTTGGTTTGAGGTAAATCTTCTCTATCTTCTTTTTCATTTTCTTATTCTCTCTCTTCTTTCCTCTCTTCCCCCCTCCTTCTCCGTTTGAGTTCCTCGCAAGGGTCATGCACAGTAGTGGCAGTGCTGTGCATGCCTCCCCTGAGGTTACACAGGTCAAGCATGGCGGTGGCAGCGCCATGCGCGAGTCTTCTTCTCCTTCTGTTCTTCTATCTCCCTCTTCTTGTGAGCCCTATAGATGACGCTGTCGATCCCCATCCACAGAAGTAGCTTCGACGGATTAGTGAAGAACCCAGACAATGAAACTTGCTGCCGCCCGCAGTGCTCTTTCCTTATCGCGCGTTTATAGTAGATGGCAATACCCTTCGCCGCCCGTTAGAGACCACGACAACGTCTACTGCCCCCTGCTAGAGACCTCGACAACGTCTACCGCAGTCCACGAGCTTCCTTCTCGTATTCGATGCTTATCGTCATCCTTCTGGCATCCCATGCCTATCGTCGTGCGCCTCATGAGGATTACCGTCGTGCCCTTTACGAAGGACTATTGCCGCACGGTTCATTAGAGACTATCATTGCCCTCATGCGAGCATGTTGTCTCCTTTTGTTGCCAACATCGATGCCTAGTGCCATCCATAGTTCATTTCTCACTGTCTAACCATCAGCAGTAATGTCGAGTGCCGCCCAACGGCCACGACACTGCTATTCCACAGTTTTCTTTTCATTCTCTTTCTCTTCTCACTTGACTGAGGGTAGACTTAGCCGAACACCACCATATCAGTCTTGATTTCGAGTAGTATTACTTTTGTGCTGGGCTTGAGAAGCATGCCCGTCTTACTACCACTCTGAGTCGATGACTTCCCGGTTTCCATGCTAGTCTCCCCTCTTTGTCGAGATTTCTTCCTTTTTTTATCTTTATTTGAACCTTACTCTTCATCGCCCTCTCGTATGAAAGTACATTGCCCTAAGACAAGGGTGGGTCTTTATGACCCACTTTCTTACAAATTAACCATAGAAGTGTTGAGCAGAAAGCAAGAGGATTGTAGATCAAGGGAGGCGATTTCGAACCAGTTAAAGTAGCTGGGGGGCTTTCTTCATGATCTAAGAGGGCACCCATGCGAGCCTGCCAGATTGAGTTCCGAACCCACTTTCAATTCCTCTCTCAGCGGTTGGTATATTTGCTCTTACTCTTGAGCAAGGTTCTGAGAGAGCAATCTCAAATCCATGATTCTCTTGAAACCCAAGATACGTGCCGACAGATCATCCAGATCAGGAGGGTGAGATTGAGGCACTTAATCAGCTTGGCGACTCCACTAGAGACTTACTATCCCTTAGTCGGCTCGCTCTTGTTTTATCAATATCCACTTGTACTTTTTGCATGAATTTCTATGGCACCTGGATTGTTCAACCCATTCATCAGAGTTGGGGACTTCCTTATCCCTGCACTCGTGAGCATCTCAGGGAGGTGTACTGCTCAAGCTTCCTTCCCTACTCTCCTCTTGAGTCAGGACTCATGGTCCAGCTCTCAGGTTCTCACCTGATTGGTGCGATAGCGGACTTAAAAGTCCCCGTCTCCCCACTGCCTCGCCCAGATGGACCCTCCACCAAGGCCTCTTGCATCGGTGGCACATTTGCCACCACACATAACACACACCTTGCTACTGGCGAGTCTCTTGCTGATCATATTGCTAAGGCACACCAAAAGGGTGCCCCCATCACTCCTGCGAAAGGGTGCCCCCATCACTACTGCCAAAGGCCAAGCGAGTTGTCGTGGCTCCTGAGGTTCACCGAAAGGCAACCCCTTATGCTCCTTCACCAGCCCGAACCTCCACACCTGGAGGGTCAGCACATAGAGGTGGGGGTCTTGGGATCTTCACCCCTCGCACACATCCAAGGGCTCAAGGTCCATCCACTCGAGTCGCACCTCGGGGCAACCCTCACGTTGCCTTGAGCTCACCTCCAGAGCAAGGCGTTCTCCAGTCGAACCCTCATAAGCACAAGCTCGTGGGTCTTGACCTCCTTACGTCGAACCCATTGACCAGGCTTAGGTCGACCCCTAAGTCATCCGGATGACTAACTTTAAAGGTGCACACACACCATCTTGGCATGTTCATTTCTGACCTCAATTCAGATGGAGTCGTGAACTAGCTCCTTCCTCTGTCACTCTCCAGACGCCAGGAAAACACCTTGAGCCCTGGTACTAAACAAGTCTTCCCTAAGAGTACCATCTTGAGCCTGCCTCAGGTCAGCCGTGCACATGGGCCCCATAAAGGAACTTGGGGCAACGATTTGATGTCAGGCAGAGGCCTCTAGCCTCTAAGATAGAAACTCAGGCTGCCTTCTGTCCTTGGACCCCACTCCCTGCTCCAGCTCATAGACACGGCCCTCGCGTGTTCGAAGAAGGTGGGGAATTCCAGGTCTCAGGCTCGGTTCTGGAGTGAAGTCCACAGCCGTCTCAAGGTTAAGCAGGAGAGAGGTCTTCAGATTCTTACTAAAGAAGCCTCCAAGGCAGTTGAGGCCACCACCTTTGATGACCTCCTGCCTCGTAACCCCTTTTTCCTTCTCCAAACTCCAGAGCCTGATCGAGTCCAAGAGTATTGCAGGAGATTCCGTGCTATCAAAAGCCACACTCTTTGTACATAGACCAAGTACCCTTCCCTCCGAACCATCAAATGGGGAAGCTCCCCCTGTTCAACGATACTACGTCTCAGTACCAGCATACTGCTCACTTCCAAGCGGCCTATCGGGAGACGGCAACAGACAGACGACTCCTCCTCCGCTGGTTCTTTGAAACTCTTAAAGGATCGGCCTTCTAGTGGTATGCTCGGTTACCTCCCAACTCGGTACACATATGGCAAGAGATGGAGCAGTTGTTCTATCAACGCTTCTATGAAGTCCAAAGAATGTGTAGACCATCAAACTCCTCACCCTGATGCAAGACCCTAGTGAGCCAGTTGACAAGTTCATCACCCTCTGGAGAGAGTTGGCAACCTTCCATGCCACTCCCATTACCGTGAAGGAAGCGGTCCAAGCCTGCATACGAAACATGCTTCTCGAGATCGCTCTACATGTCGAGGCATCCAATCCACCCTTCATGTCAGAGCTCATCTCCAAGGCAGTTCGTATTGAGCAACCCTTGTTAGCAACCTGCCAACTCAAACTCTCACTCCAACAGTCAGGGCAGTAATCAGCACGGCCATCGCTGTGGCTGACACCAAAGGGGCCACCTCAAACCTTGGACCCTTCCAAGGCGTAGGCATCTCCGGTCGGGGGCATGCAGTAGTCTCACAACAGCGTCCTGCCTCGTTAAAACTCTAGGCGAAATGACTACTGGGCTCAGTACCAGAACAAGGTTTACCTCTTTGATACAGAGTGGACGCCTACACTACTTCGGTTAGAACATGTTACAGTGGTCGAAGGCCAATACTGTGGAGTCGGCTGAGCAGGAGGCAAATGAGAAGTATGCCACCTTACTTACGGATTCTATAAGCTCAATGAAGCCCTTATGCACAAGGGTCAGATAAAGCTCGAAGAGTTGAAGAAAGCGTTCAGGGCAATTGAGGTTTCTCACATAATCACGATTCAAGAGGACGATGGGAAACCCCACTATCCTTTGTGCATTTTTCTTCAAAATGCTCGAAGATAGGCTCGTCACTCCAAAACAGGCAAGGCAGTCCAAGTTCCTGCCTCCAGGAACCGAGAACCTCTAGTGGGCGTATCACCACATACGAGGCCATGACATCAGCCAATGCACTGGATTCCACAAGCTCTTGGTAGAGAAGATGTAGCAGTGCCAGGAAGTTCAAGGCAACCCAGAAGCACACCCTCGAGTCCCTCTTCCGCATGAATAAGAAGATCTTCTTACGCAAGCCCAAGGCCTTGTCACTCCCAATCCCGCCAAGTAGCCTAGGCAAAACTTTGGTGCCCATATCATCAAGTATGGGGCAACGAACCCAACGAATGCCCTGGGTTCGAAGCTATAGCTGCAGAGAAAGTTCAGCAAGGCCACATCGTTTGCGCTGTTCTCCCGAAACGCATCCAGGCTGTCACTCTCATTTCAAAGGAAGCCACACTACTAGCCCCTCTTGAGTATACAGTGGACCCTTTAGAGCCTTCGACCTCTCTGCCTTGAAAGTTCTATCATGGGCAGAGTAGGCTGAAATCCTTGAAACATGAGGTAGTCTACCAATCTAGGGCTACTCACCAGCTTAGTAGGATGGTTCAGACACCCCCTCAAGGATCCTAAAGGAGAGGGCGGGCTCCTAGGTCGGCCCACCAAAGGAATCGTCCTCCTCAGCCACCAGTCGAGGAAGAATTCCTCAGGCCCCTTCCTCCACTACCAACCTTGCAAGACTTTATCCCAGGCACAGATCGCCTCATCCTTTCGTCCAATCAGGCAGACATCCCTGAGTCATCTTGTGATTCCCTCAATATGGGTGACGACGCTAAAAGCACCCCACGATGGTCAAACCCGGAGCAAGACCTAAAATATCCCCTGGGCATGTCCAATTCCGACGATGATGTAAAAAGCTGTCCGGAACATTCTAACTCTTCTTCTCCTCCCTCCTCTTCTATTTTCTCCACAGGTGCAGCTCGACGGTGCCCAGACTTTGACACTCTAAACAAAGAGTTCAGAGACACCGGCCTCACCCAGCCACAGTAAGAGCGCCTCACAGAGATGATGGCCCAGATGGCTGGATTCTCGACAACCGCTGACGCGTTGTCAACCCGAGCAAAAACATAGTCATCTTCAGATTCCTATTCCCACCAGGCCTGCTACATGATCCAGGTGCATGAAGCGTCACCTAACTTGGGGCGAGTATCAAGTGATCCCATCACGAGGTCATGGACTCCCCGTTCGAAGCTAACCCTTCCATCACCTGGATTAGTCAAAGACCGGTACTCGTCCGGTCCAGATCATGGGCTTCTACATTCGAGGCAAATGAAAATCCTGGTGAGTCTATTGACGAGGAACTCCAAGAAGCTTCAGAAGAGTAGGAAGAAGGTGGTCAGGTCATGGCTAATGAGCTCGAAGAGATCAACCTAGGGGATGAGCCAGACCTAAGGCCCAACTTTATCTCAACGAAAATGTCCCCAGAGGAGAAAGAAAGTTATATCTCCCTCCTCTGAGCAAATCAGGATGTCTTCGCTTGGCACTATCATGAGATGCCCAGTCTAGACCCTCAGATTATTGTCCATGACCTTGGCATTTATCCAACCATCAAACCCATGAAGCAGAAATCAAGAAGGTTTAGACCCGATCTCGAGATGCAAATCGATGGTGAGGTGAACAAGCTCAGGCAAGCAGGATTCATACGTGAAGTCAAATACCAAAAATGGCTGGCAAATGTTATCCTAGTCAAGAAGAAGAATGGTCAAATCAGGGTTTGTATTGACTTCCACAATTTTAACACTTCCTGCCCCAAGGATGACTTCCCCCTCCTATTCATCGAGATGTTGGTCGACTCCACAGCTCATTGCAAAATATTCTCCTTTATGGATGGGTATTCAGGTTGTAATCAAATCAAAATGGCACTAGAAGATGAGGAGACCACTGCGTTCTTGACCCCAAGAGGCATCTTTTGCTACACTGTGATGCCTTTCGAGTTAAAGAATGTCGGTGCCACATAACAGTGGGCCATGACAACCATCTTCAAGGACATGATCCACAAGGAGTTCGAGTGTTATGTGGATGACCTGATGATGAAATCTGAAACGACATACAAGACCTCAAAAAGGTATTCGAATGACTGCGGCGTCACCAACTCAACATGAACCCCTTGAAATGCCCCTTCGACGTATGCTCAAGAAAGTTCTTAGGGTTCATCATGAGATACCGAGGACTGGAGATCGAGCCAGTCAATCAAGGCAATTCAGGACATGCCACTACGTACAACCCTGCATGAACTGTGATCTCTTCAAGGACAGCTCGCTTACATTTGAAGGTCCATCTCGAACCTTTCAGGGTGATGCAGGCCCTTTTCACATCTCCTAAAGAAGGACACTCCCTTCATATGGGATGAGGCGTGCGAAGCTCCACTCGATGACATCCAGCAATGCTTATTGAATCCTCCAGTTCTCTCTACACCAGTGTTGGTTGGGAGGGCCTCTCATCACGTACGTGATCGCTCTTGATGAGTCACTAGGGGCACTCTTAGCATAGAACAATGCTGGAGGGAAAGAGACAGTGCTCTACTATCTCAGCTGCATAATGCAAGGGGTTGAGAAGAGATACCCTCCCATCGAGAAGATGTGCCCAGCCTTGATCTTTGAGGTACAGAAGCTCTGTCATTACTTGCTCGATCACGAGGTCAAGTTAATCTCCAAGGCAGACCCGGTCTAGTTACTTATGACCTGGCAATGCTTATTAGGACGCTTGGCCAAGTGGGCATAATTGCTAATGGAGTTCAACATCACATATGTACCACAGAAGGTAGTCAAAGGTCAAGCACTAATATACTTCCTCGTGGCTTACCCAGTTCCTTCATAATCTCCCTTGTCGAGCGACCTCCGAGATGAAGAAGCTTTCTGTAGGATGTAAACTCAGACGTGGGAAATGTACTTTGACAAAGCATTCCAGTCTAATAGAGGGGGCACTGGAGTTGTGTTCTTAACTCTTGATGGCAGAATGATCCCTCTTTCCTTCTCACTTGCAAAGGCGTTTTCTCAAAACGAAGTCGAGTATCAGCCCTCATAATCGGACTGGAAATCTCCCAAGAGTTAGACCTGGAACACCTGAACATCTTCGATGACTCAGAGCTGGTCATCCGGCAGCTTAAGGGGATTTATGACGTATGGAAAGATACCTTCAAGCCTTATCTAGACACGACCAAATCCTACATGGCCCAGTTCGATGATTTCTCCCCGAGTCATATCCCTAGAATGCTAAACTCACAGGCTGATTCACTCTCAAAGCTAGGTGCCACCATTCAATTGTCTTCATCAGGGCGCACTCAAGTCTGGATAACCGAATGGAGACACGTTGACTTAAGAGCCGAAGTTGACGCAGATGACGAGAGGGATGTCTTCCCTGAATGCCCGCCTTACCCATTCGGGGCACTCCTCGTAGCTAAGGATGTCGTTGAGGCAGAGTAAGAAATGTCCCAAGAAAAAGGATCCCAGGTCAAGGAGCAGGAGCCCAAATTCTTCGACCCAATATGTGCGGAGGTTGAACAAGTAGAGGACTGGACGGAGCCTATCATGGACTTCATAAAGCATGGAAGGCTACCTTAGGATCGGGTAGAACGCAACAACATAAGACGGATGTCGACCAAGTACACCCTTCTCGATGGAGATGTCCTCTTTCGTCGACCATTTGATGAAATTCTCCTCATATGCGTCGATAGACAAGAGGCAAGCAAAGTACTCGAAGAAGTGTACTTGGGTATCTTTGGGCTGCATCAGTCCGGCCCTAAGCTCTACGAGGGCATATGCAGACTCGGTTATTACTGGCCTTCCATAGTGGCTGACGCCCAAAACTATGCCAAAAGATGCCAGGTGTGTTAGATCCACTCAAGCCTCATTCATCAACCCCTAGAGCCTCTCCACCCTATAGTGACATCGTGGCCCTTTTCCCAATGGGGTATGGACATTGTAGGATTCATTAATCTCCCTTCTACCTTGGGCCACGCCTTCATTGCGGCAGCGACAGACTACTTTTCCAAGTGGGCTGAAGCGATCCCTCTCAAGCAAGTTTCAGGGACAACGGTAGCCAACTTCGTGTGTCATCACATCATCTATCGATTCGGAGTTCGGGATCGGATAATCTCTGTTAATGACCCCCACTTTACAGGCCATCATGTTGATCACCTGGTCAACCGGTTTGTCTTTGAGTGGAAGTACTCAACTATGTACCATCCTAGAGCCAACAGATTGGCTGAGGCATTCAACAAAACTCTATGAGGGGTGGTCCGGCAGTCAGTTTTGAAATCAAGGAAGAATTGGCACGAGAAACTTCCTGAAGTTATGTGGGCTTATCACACCACCACTCGGAATGCTACAAACTTATTCTCTGGTCTATGAAGGTGAGGTGATCTTGACCCTCGAGGTTCAATTACCCTCACTCCGTGTCGGTATACATCAAGGATTGACTGAAAACGAGAGGGTCAAGCTCCATTACCAAGAGTTGGATGCCCTTGATGAAAAGAGACTAGAGGCTCAGCAGAACTTCGAGCTCAATCAAGGAAGAATGAAAAGAGAGCCTTTGACAAGTCTGTCAAGGTTGCGCATTCTCTTGTGGGGATCTAGTTTTAGCAGTGAAGAGACCGATTGTTATGCATGAGCACTGCAATGGAAAATTTGAGCTCAAATGGGAAG
Organism: Amborella trichopoda; assembly: GCF_000471905.2. The sequence goes on along the minus strand of NW_006499633.1, from coordinate 2,729 downwards.
GTCCGTTCATAGTAAAAAAGGTCATGCCAAATGGGCCCTATGTACTGACAAACTCGGACGAAGGAGAGGTGATGCCCCTTATCAATGGACAATACCTAAGGAAGTCTTATCCTTGATGTATCCCTAAAAGGTGGTATGTGCAGCGAGAAAATAAGGAAATAGAAAAGAAGAACATCAAGCCAGTTCAAAAGAAGTTCGTTTCTTTCATTGCGTTAAAAAGAGTTACAAGTTACAATCAAAGGCCCATTACTAGGGAAGTTACAAAGCTCTTGCATTTGAGGATAAGAGGACGGCTATAGGCCAAAAAGAAACACTCTCCTCATGAAGAAGAAGCAAACCCATGAAAAAAATGTCTCCCTCATGAAGAAGAAGCAAACCCACCAAAGAAATGCTTTCCTCATGAAGAAGAAACAAAACCACTTGGAGAAGTTAGCTTCAGTCCCACCAAAAGAAGAGGGTTACATGCCAAAAGAAGGATCCAACCATTTCCTAGTCAGCTTCAATGCATCTGATGAGGCATGGCTGGTTTCCAAGGGACCGGCACACGACGGAACAACATGAACTTCGCAGCTGTGCCAGAAGATTTGGCTTCCAACAGACCGCGGTGGCACAACCTTCTTGTTTGCCATCACTCTTGACCTCCGTGAGACATCACCATCCACAATCATCACCACGTGTGACTCAACACCATGCACAGCCATCACTATGCACAACATAATGTCGCATTCTACCATCATCATTAGAAAACCAATGCTGCGCGAGACCATCGCCACGACCAACATGCTCCTGATTGTGGCCATCACCGTATGTGGCCTAAGGACACGTGAAGGTGGTGCCACATACAACTTAATGTCACGCATGACCTTGAGGTACCTCTATTCCCACCATCCTCAATTCCCAGAGGGCATTAACCCTTGTGTTTCTTTGGTTTCCCCAGTAACCTGCCCGTGGCGACCATCCACCTGAAAAACCCTGCCCGGCCTTCCACTCACTGCCAGAAATAGTGGAAAACCACTGAAATACCTAGAAGGCTTCCCTGCATCTCCCTTCTCCCTGCTCTTCCCACTTCAGCGAGTTCACCACCAACTCACCAGAATTTCAATGAGTTCTCAGTGACCCCACTGCTGTTCTCCCTTCTTCTCCTCCGATAACCAGAGGACCTATAGAGCCTTATGAACTTGCTAGAATCTCCCCTTCAGCAGCAAAACGTTTAGAGAAGCGTTCAAACCCTGACAGAGCACCTCTGCAAATCTTGCTAAGGCCCTGAGAAGCCCTGTTCCTTACTGAGAAGGCCTCAACACTTTTCGAAAAGGCTTGCAATCATGGCATGAAGCTTCGCTACCTCTTGAAGCTTGTCAGAAAATGGCCTGTCTCTACAAATTTTGACTGAGAAGTTCTCGTCGAAAAATCTTCACCAAAAGCTTTGTCGTAAACTGCCCTCGACAAACATGAAATGATGCTCCAGTCCCTAGTTCTTGACGACAATAAGATCAGGCCGAGGCGGGTCAAGCCCAAGACCCGAGAGGGCTATCGTCGTGCCCTTCACCTAGAGGGATATCACGGTGCACCTTCATCAAGGGCCATCACCGTGCGCCTTCATCAAGGGCCATCGTCGCGCGCCCTCGTCAAAGGGTCATCATCGTGTGCCTTCATCAAAGGCCATCGATGCGTGCCTTGTCGAAAGAATTATCAACGCGCATTTTGCCAAGGGTCATTGCTGCACGCTTCACCAAGGGGTCTAATTCCACGTGCGCCATCCAACACTTAGTGCCACGCGCATGCCATAATACTCTCAGATGGACCATCATCTTGTACCATTAGGAAGTTCATCCCTTGCACCACAGCCTCACTCCTCGGGAGTCCAGTATCTAGTGACGGCTCTGTTCTTCATGGAGTCAAATTCCCTCACCACGCCATGGTCCAGATGCAGGACCCTAAACTGCACGATCCGAACTATATGACCTTAAACTGTAGTGGTGGTCCAGTTATATGGCCCTATACTGCATAGTCCTTGTCGTACGACTCAAAACTGCACGACCAAGGTCAGAACTATGTGACCTTAAATTGTAGCAAAGGTCTAGTTGCACGACCTTAAATTGCATGGTCCTTGTCTCATGATTCAAAACTGTACGACCACGGTCCATGCTACATGACCTTAAACTGCACAGTCATGGTCCAAACTATACAACTTTAAACTGTAGCGAAGGTCTAGTTGCACAACCTTAAACTGCACAATCCTAGGCGCATGACTTTAAACTGCATAGCCATGGTCCAAGCTACAAGAACCTGAAACTGTAACGCACGGCATGACAAAGGGTCCATACGCACAACTCCAATCGAGAGATAGAACACCTCCTCGCTGTAAGGGTATTTCATCAACATCCCCAGTGGAGTTTGATGTGTGCAAGAGTCATACCTACCCCTTTAACCCCTAATGAGTTTGTTTCACACGAACATCCCAGTAAGAGTCACATCTTACTACGACCCACTATCCCCAGAGAGTTTAGGTCCCTTCTTGTCCTTTCAATCCTCAGTAGAGTCACATGCATGCCATTGCTCATTATCCTCAAGAAATCAAATTGGACCTCCTAATTCCCAGTGAAGTCACGTCTGTCTGCCACTCCTCGAGTGCCGCCATCTCTATCTAAACCTCTCACTTGTGTATAGCCTTAACTATCTCAATCCCCAAGGAGTCAGATTGCTATCCACAACCCATCCTCCATGTAGCT
>NW_006499644.1:890199-927614 GCF_000471905.2 Amborella trichopoda | reverse complement strand
ACTACTTACTTCTCTCTCTCTCTCTCTCTCTCTCTCTCTCTCTCTCTCTCTCTCTCTCTCTCTCTCTCTTCTTCTTCTCTCTCTCTCTCTCTCTTCTCTCTCTCTCTCTCTTCTTTCTCTTCTCTCTCTCTTTTCTCTGTCTCCTTTTCTTTCTTCTCTCCTCATCTTTATCTCCAATTGTTCCCTTCTGATGCAATCGGTGGGGCTTAGTGCCAGTTGGTCTTCTCTCTCTCTCTGTTAGTCTACAAGACCTAGCATCGACTGGATTTTCTCTCTCTTCCTCTGTCAGTCGGTAAGACTTAGCATCGACTGATTTTCTCTCTCTTCCTCTATCAGTCGATGAGACCTCACGTTGACTAGCTTTCTCTCTCTCCCTCTGTCAATCAGCAAGACTTAACGTCGATAGGTCTTCTCTCTCTTCCTCTGTCAGTCGACGAGACTTAGTGTTGACTGGTTTTCTCTCTCTGCCTCTGTCAGTCGACGAGACCTAGCACCGACTGCGTTCTTCGCTCTTCCTCTATCAATCAATGAGACTTAAGGTCGACTTGTCTTTTCTCTCTTCCTCTGTCAGTCGACGAGGCCTAACGCCGACTGGGTTTCCCTCTCTTCCTCTGTCAGTCGAAGAGACCTAGCACTGACTGGGTTTCTCTCTCTTCCTTTGTCAGTCAGCGAGACAACACCAAATGGTTTTCTCTCTTTCTCTATCAGTCGGTGAGACCTCATACCAACTGGTTTTCTCTCTCTGCCTCTGTTAGTCAGCGAGACCTCGCGCCGACTGGTTCTCTCCCTCTTCTTCTATCAGTTGGCGAGAGTTAGCATCGACAGCTTCCTCCCTCTCTCATCTCCTAAAATAGTTAGTAATGTCTAGCACTGACTCCATCGTCTCTCCTTTCTTCTCCCTCCTTTCTTCCTTCTTCTCTTCAAACCATTCCTTTGCTTCTCCTGCATTCGACCAAGAGGGATTAAGGTTAGCATCTCATGGAAGGCCCGTCGTCTAGTCGTAATGTTGTTGCTCCAGGATCACTTGGCCTGGTTTACTGCCACAAAAATCGACCATCATGCTTAGCTAATCGATATTGGTAATAACATCTAGTGGTGATCTCGTGAGCCAATCTTCGTTATCGAGCCTGTTTGGCTACCACGTTGGGCTAATTATCAACCAGCCAAGTCACTGCTCTAATCCTCTCGCTTGGTCGAATTCTTCTCTCCCCCCGTCTTTCTTTATTCTTTTGAATGCGCATGCTTATGTACATTCATCGGAGAGGAAAAGGGTGAGGTCTGACCCACCTGTTCCATAACCCTTGCCATATATGTGTGTAATTGCAAAAAGCAAAAAACAAGAAGAATACGAGCCAAGGGAGATGATTCTGAACTAGTTTTATTACTGGGAGGCTTTCTTCGTGATCTAAGAAGGCACTCACGTGAGTCAGCCAGAGAAAGTCCCAAACCCACATTTAAAATTCCTCTCTCACCGATTGGTAACATCTGCCCTCGTATAATCAGATAAGGATAACGCCCAAAGATTAAGAGGCCACTGCATTCTTAACTCCAAAAGGGGTCTTCTGTTACACAATGATGCCTTTTGGATTAAAAAATGTTGGCGCCACATACCAAAGAGCATTGACGACCATTTTCAAAGACATGATGCACAAAGAGGTGGAGTGTTATGTAGATGATTTGGTGGTAAAATCTGAACAAACGGATGTCCACATGAGAGACCTTGGAAATGTATTCAAGCGATTGCGTCTTCACCAACTTAAAATGAACCCGCTAAAATGTACTTTTGAATTACGCTCCAGAAAATTCTTGGGGTTCATCGTCAGACATCGAGGACTTGAAGTTGAGCCAGCTAAGATCAAGGCAATCCAAGAGATGTTGTCGCTGACTACACTTCAAAAGTTGTGCTCCCTCCAAGGGCAACTGGCGTACATCTGTAGGTTAATCTTGAACCTCTCAAGTCGTTGTAAACCCTTTACACACCTCTTAACGAAAGATACCCCATTCGTCTAGGACAAAGTATGTCAGGAAACTCTCTTGTACTCTCTATGCTAGTATTAGGAAAACCACTCATTCTATATGTGACTGCTTTAGACGAGTCACTCGGAGTATTGTCGGCATAAAACAATGACGAGGGAAAAGAAACGGTATTATCTCAGCCACAGGATGCAAGGGGCTGAGATGAATTATCCCCTGATAGAAAAGATGTGTTTGGCCCTGATCTTCGTAGTACAAAAACTCTTTCATTACTTGCTTGGTCATGAAGTGAAACTTATATCAAAAGCTGATCCTGTAATGTTGCTCATGACATGCCCATGCTTGTCGGGATGCCTTGCTAAGTGAGCATTATTGCTGATGGAGTTTGACATCACGTATGTCCCACAGAAGGCCATCAAGGGTTAGGCCTTGGCTGACTTTCTCGCAGCACATCTCGTATCGACAGAATCTCCTTTATCAAGCGACTTCCTTAATGAAGAAGTATTATGTGTTGACCTTGTTCATGTATGGGAATTGTACTTTGACGGAGCTTTCCAAACATAACGAGGAGGTGCCGAAGTATTATTCCTGGCTCCTACAGGAGGAATATTGCTACTTTCTTTCTATCTCTCTCTCTCGAGCCAGCTCTCATAATGAGGCAGAATATCAGGCCCTTATAATAGGACTCGAGATAGCCTTCGCTCTCGACTTGGAGTGGCTTATGATATATGGCGACTATGAGTTGGTTATCCAGCAGCTCAAAGGGATCTATGATGTGAGAAAAGACACTCTCAATCCTTATCATAATACTGTAAAATCGTATATGGCCCAGTTTGAAGATGTATTCCTCAGTCACATCCCCAGGAGGCTAAATTTGTAGGCTGATGCACTTGCGAAATTCGGCGTTACAATTCGGCTGTCCTCATCAAGACCCATGCTTGTTTGGGTGGAAAATGGAGACACATTGAACTAAGAACCGAGGTTGATGCAAACGATAAGAGAAATATCTTTCCCGAGTGCCCTCCTTATCCATTTGACGCACTACACTAGTCCGGCCCAAAGCTCTATGAATGAATGTACAGGTTAGGATATTATTGGCCTTCCATGATCGCTAATTCCTTAGGCTCTGCTCAAAAGTGCCAAGTATGCCAAATACACTCCAACTTGGTTCACCAACCTCCAGAGCCCTTACACCCTATGGCTGCGTCATGGCCCTTCTCACAATGGTGTATGGACATCGTAGGGCCTATTGACCCCCCTTCTGTAATGGGCCATGTTTTTATCCTAGCTGCAACAAATTACTTCTCTAAATGGGCTGAAGCGTTCCTCCTTAAGCAGGTTCCTGGGACAGCGCTAGCTTACTTTGTTCGACATCATATCATATACCGCTTTGAAGTGCCCGACCGGATCATATCTGACAACGGCCCTCAATTTAGGAGTCATCACATTGATAGCTTAGTTAACTAGTTCAGTTTTGAATGGAGGTACTCGACTATGTACCACCCTCGGGAGAATGGATTGGCTGAGGCTTTCAATAAGACTCAATGCAATTTCTTAAGAAAATCACTATAAAAAACAAGGAAGAACTGGCATGAGAAGCTTCCCGAAGCACTGTGGGCTTATCGTACTACTACACAAAATGCTACCAATTCCACTCTTAATTCTTTGGTCAATGGGGGTGATGCAGTTTTACCTCTCGAAATACAAATCACTTCATTGCAAGTCGTTATTCACCAAAGGATAACTGAAGATGAGAGAGTCAAGCTCCGGTATCAAGTATTGGATGCACTCGATGGAAAGAGGCTAGAGGCTCAGCAGAACCTTGAACTCAACCAAGGGAGAATGAAGAGGGCTTTTGACAAATACGTCAAGATGCGCTCATTCACCCGTGGTGATCTAGTCTTAGCTGCTAAGAGGCTTACTGTTAGGCATGACTAGCTTAAAGGGAAGTTTGAGCCTAAGTGGAAAGATCCCTTTACAGTCAAAAAGGTCTCGCTCAATGAAGCTTACATACTGGCACATCCTGATGGAGAGGAGGCGATGCCCCCTATCAATAAATGATACCTAAAGTAGTATTATCCATGATGTGTATTCAAAAGAAAGGGACTCAACGCAAAAACAAGCAAGATAAATCCAAACAAATTCTAACTCTTTTTATTGCAATAATGAGTTATAAGTTATAAGAAGCCCATTACTAGGGAGGTTACAAGTCTCTTGCATATGAGGATATGAGTTCGCTCTTGCATCTAAGGATAAGAGGACAGTTACAGGCCAAAAAAAATGCCTATCCCATGAGGAAGAAGCAAACCCCAAAAGGAAGGCCCTCCTCATGAAGAAGAAGCAAAACCACTTAGAGAGTTAGCTTTAATTCATCTGACGAGTAATAGGATGGTTACAGGACAAAAGGCAAAGCAGAGCCACTCCAAGAAGTTAGCCTCAGTCCATCCGACGTGTATGTCAAACATACATACCAGATACCTCATCGGATGTGTACATCAAACATACAACGTAGGATTCATTCGACATATATATCAAACATACAAGGTGGGCTGCTCCGGCAAGGAACCGGCCTATGACGGAAAGCATGCCTTGTTCACAATGGTTGCCCTTCCACAAGACCTCACTATTGTGCTGGAGGACTTGGCTTCCAACAGCTATCACAAGCCACGCCACATCCTTTGCCACTTTTGCCGACTCATGGACAACGCTGGGTGTAGCTCATCGTCGAACGCCGTAAACCCCACACATGACTTACCATCGCATGCGAGCGTCATTCTCCACATCGTGATAACCCACACATGCAAATCAGTGCCGGCTGGGTCCTCCAGAGGTCAACGTCAGTTGCATGCGTAACCCCTAGCGCCGGCTACTTTGTTGGAGGGGCAGCGCCACTTGTGTCAACACTTAGTTGCACTTCTGTTAGCGCCGGTCGTGTCGTGACTATTTGCCTCCCAAGACACCTCGTTTTTCAAAACTTAAGTTTTCGCACCTCCTTAATGGTCACACGATTTCAAAGGATGACGATTCGTCTTCCACAACAGTATGCTTTCCCCATGACGGTCACCTCCTACAATCATACAGCCCACCTCCTGTGACCATTCGTCTTCTACCAAAACTTCTGCTATAACCTACTACATTTTTTTTCTTGAACGTCACCGGGAACTCATTGAAAACTCTTGCAAACTTCCCCTAAGTTCCCCAAAAACCTCAGCAACACCACGAACAGTGTCGAAAAGCTACCACAACCTTAGGGAAACCCCTTAAAATATTCTCCTAAAACTCTCAAGACGTGCGAAAATGCTCACTACTGAATTTCCCTCCTCTTCTACCATAAAAAATTTGAGCCGGAACCTCTTCTATTTCTCGAAAAAATCCCAGGAGAACTCTCCTTTTCCCACTACTTTCTCTGCAACTTCACTGAATTCTTGGCAAAGTCTGCTCCCCAAAGGTCTTCCCTGCCAAACTGCCAGAATCCAGCTGTCTGCCAAAGAACCTTTCCTGCCAAACTTCTGCTAAAGTCTTACTACTTGTCAGAACTTCAACTGAGCACACTCTATCTGCACTATTAAAAATCAAAAAACTGTTGCTTAAGTTTTTTTTTACCCTTGTTAAAAAATGAGGGAAAACAGAATTTTACCCTCTTATATAGGCTACACTACCCTTGGGTGCCTCTCGCAAACTGGGAATTCCAGTTGCATCCAAAGGAAGCCCAGTGACGATGTGTCTGGTCGAGCTTTGAATTGAGGCCTGAGGTAAATCTCATCGTAACGCCGGTTTACTAGCACCTGGTGAATTCCAAACAACCCTAGCGTCAGTCGCCCAGCGCCGGCGGAGTTTCAATTCACCTTAGTGCCGGTTGACTTAGCGTCGGTCGTGCCAGTGGAGTTAGGGTCATTTTTACCTCTCGAATTCCTAGTGGGTCTATTTCACACTTAGCTATCTCATCCCTAGGAAGTCAGTCTCATCTTTCACCCTGGAGAGTATGCTAACCTCCTTAAACCCTAGTCAAGTCCACCTCTGATGGCCATCCTTCATCAGGTTACCATTTCCCTCTGAGCCCTATGCTTATGTATGGCCTTAACTATTTTTTCCTAGGGAGTCAAATTATCGTCCACAGATCTAATCCCTGCAGAGCTCCATCTACTTGGCGACCCACACTATGGTCTAGATGCATGACCCTAAACTCCATTGTCTGAACTATATGACCTTAACTGTAGCAGAGGTCTAGTAGCACGACCTTAAACTGCACAGTCCTAGTTATATGACTCTAAACTGCGTAACCATGGTCCAGTTGTATAACCTTAAACCATAGTGCACGTTCTAACCACATGACGATAAAAGGCTCAGCGCCATGGTCCGAACTATATGACCTTAAACTATAGCGGAGGTCTAGTTGCATGACCTTAAACTGCACGGTCCTAATTATATGACTTTAAACTGCATAACCATGGTCCAGCTGTATGACCTTAAACCATAGTGCACGTCCCAGTCGCATGACGATAAAAGGCTTAGCACCGTGGTCTGAACTATATGACCTCAAACTGTAACGGAGGTCTAGTTGCACGACCGTAAACTGTGCGGTCCTAGTTGTATGAATTTAAACTGCATAACCATAGTCCAGCTGTATGACCTTAAACCATAGTACATGTCCTAGCCACATGACAATAAAAGGCTCCGCACCATGGTCTGAACTATATGACCTTAAACTGTAGCGGAGGTCTAGTTGCACGACCTTAAACTGCACAGTCCTAGTTGTATGACTTTAAACTGCACAACCATGGTCCAGTTGTATAACCTTAAACCATAGTGCACGTCCTAACCGCGTGACGATAAAAGGCTCAGCACCATGGTCTGAACTATATGACCTTAAACTGTAGCGGAGGTCTAGTTGCATGACCTTAAACTGCATGGTCCTAGTTGTATGACTTTAAACTGCATAACCGCGGTCCAGCTGTATGACCTTAAACCATAGAGCATGTTCTGATGGCATGACGATAAACTGCGTCACACAAGTCTAGGAGGTATGACCATAAACTTACCCTCACATACATGTACGTGCACCTTCACACACGCCTTCCCTAACCTACCTGTTAGTGGGCGCACGCCATCTTCATTACCTCTCCACTGAGTCCATTCACTTTATCACCATACATCATTTCCTAGTGAGTCTCACCCGCACTCACAAAAAGGCGAACCATCCTGCCATCCAAACTCGTTGTAAGTTAGTGATCATCATTGTCCACTCACATTTCATACATCACCAATCTTTCATAGGTAGCCTTGAGCCATCTCTCCAAGTGAGTCAAACCACCACCATACTCACTCCATGGCTTCAACGAACTATCATTCATCACCTCGTTAAACTGTTTCACACAGGTCCCGAAGGCATGACCTTATACACTCCTTCCCAAAGAAAAAAAATAGCAGTCATGGTGTTTACCTTAATAAGGGAACGCTATGAATAAAAAAGACGGACGGACATGGTCACAAAACCATGAGTAAAAGAGTTTCGTGAATAAATACTTGGGCACAATGAAAACCCGAAAGGGCATCGTGAGTAAAAATGGAAGAAAAGGGTGGACATGGATGAAAGGTCATGGGTAAAAGAGCCCCAAAAATAAAAATAAGTTGGTGAAAATCATCTCTACGGTGTCGCTTCCCGAGTTCAAGCAAAAATCAACAAAGGACGCTTGGACCAATAAACAGGCCGATGCAGCACAAGTCTCAACAGGCGGCTTCAGCCAGCACTCCCTTCATCATCAAGACGTCTAGTAGGGTGTAGACCATAAAATCATCCCTCATCTTCATTCTTCAGTCCAAGGTGAATAGCTAACCCATCCTTCTTCAGTCCCAGGTGAATATGTAGCCCAATCGACTTCCTTCTTCAGTTCTGGGTGAACAGGTAGCCCATCCAAAATCCTTCTTCTGTCCTTGGTGAACAAGTAGCCCAGTCGACTTCCTTCTTCAGTCCTGGGTGAACAGGTAGCCCAGTCGACATCCTTCTTCCAGGCTGGGTGACAACGTAGCTCAGTCATTATCTCTTCTTCAAGGCTGGGTAACAATGTAGCCCAGTCATTATCCCTTCTTCAAGGAACTTCTCCCCATGCATGAAATGTGCATCCCTTCTCCTTCTCTTATGGACCTTTCCCCATGCATGAAATGTGCATGCCCTCACATTCTCCTGTCGTGGACCTCTCTCTTCATGAGGCTTGGTGGCAAACTAGCCTAGTCATCATCCTTCCAAGGCAGGAAACTGAGAAAGCCAGGGTAAAACTTGACAGAGATGTCAGCTCGCCTATCCGGCACGACCAGACCTTCGGCATCAGGTAATAGAACCTGCCCCCTCAGTAGACGAGACCCATAGTGGTACTTTGATCATCAAAAGCAAACCTGGTGTAGCAGTAAACAAATGCTGCCAATTTGTCTCTTCCCCCCCTAAATTCTCCACAAACGGACCCGCAAACAATGCATCCCTACGTCTGAGCAGCCTAGTTATACCATTACGTGAATCTCCTAGGCGTTCACGTAGTCTTGTGACTAAGAAGGAAAAAGTAAAGACCAAAGGAAAATTTCCAAATGATCATGCTTCTCGCTTCTTTTGAAGCACAAAATTCAATGGGGCAAGCTATTTGAATGTATTTTTCAGCATCTTGATCCTTGACTAAGAATAAGTAGGAAGCAGGTCAATAAAGCCTACAAAATAGTGGAAATTCCCTACAGTCTCAAAATAACCCCAAAATTAATCATGATCTTCATTAGCACTTCAAACGACTACCTGCCAAGTTTCATCACGATCAGACATATCTAAGGCAGTGAACACAATGAAACAATTTCGAAAAAATTGACCTCTGACACCCTAAAAAGGACCCTATAACTAAAACTATATTTTTGGTGTGTCAGACAGTTGTGGGACCACTACCATTGGATCCAGCATGTTTAAAAACCCCTATGGGTCAAGTTTTGGCTATATTCCAAGACAAAGGTATGGGTGAAAGACTAAAAAGGGGTAGGTCGCACACTATTCCTGTGTGGCCTCACTGCACCAAAACACCATTAAAGGTGGTTGTTTTCACAGTCACAGGCAGTAAATTTCAGGCCCATATCTCACTCGTTCTGAGTCAGATCGTGTTCAAATTTTGTAAGCGTGTTCATCTCGTTGAGACGAGCATTTCGATATGTGGTATGCCCCAAGACGATTTTCGAGTAGGGAGAAAAGCTAGAAAGAATTTGTTGATCCGTGAAGAAGTTGTAGAAAATTCAACAGGGACACACCTCGTTCGATGGACCAAATCACTATGCTCGTGCAACGGATCGACCCGAAACCAATTCCATTGTGTGCGTAAGGTCTAGGGCTATCATTGGACTGAACCCCATACATGATGGACGGTCAGATTTCATGCACTAAGCTAACAAAGAAACTAAAATTTTGGCCATCGGATTCAAGATTCCGACTAAAACTCAAAACTTGTGAAACCTTCGTTCGGGCTCCAAATCGAGTTCCGTTTGTTGCCATGCGATCGTGACAGCATGCTTAGTGCACTGCGATAAATAAATCACATAAAAACATTAAGGAACAAGCGTACTATCTTCAATAAAATTTCAAGTCCCGTGATCATGCCTCAAAAACAAGATTCATGACACGAAGCTGGTATCAAAATGATCGTCATGCATAGCCCTATAAGAAAATAATAATCTTTCGATCAAACGGGCATCAGAATAACCTCGAGTTAGCCACGAAAGATCATACAAGATCTTGGGCAGCAACTGGGGCAGTTCTAGAATTCCACACATTATTAGGCAGGGGCAAAACAGTCATTTTGCACCCATTTTTAAAATTTCTTTAAATTCAATTAAATTGTAATTATCATCAATTTTAAGTAGTTTTTGGGCATCCACCCATGTTTGGGCCCAAATTTATATAAACTTGCAAAGCTAAATTGTAAAGGACCCTCGGTTCATTCTTTGATCATTCAATAAAAATTTCCATTCTTGCTTGAGCTTTTGAGTGCGTCTTGGAGAGAGAAAGAGAAAGAAGAGAGAAGAAAAGGGCTGATACCCTTTAGGCAAGTAAGTTTCTCTCTCCTCCCCTCTTTATCTCTCCTTCTCATATATATCTGTTTCTCTCTCTTCTTCTCATCCTTTTCTCTGTCTTCTTCTCATTTCTATCTCTTTCTCCCATTACAACTAGTGCAAGCCTAACACCGGTTGGATTCCTCTTCTTCTTTCATTCCAACGTAGGGTGGGGTTTTCTCTCTCCTCTTCTTCTTTCATTCTCAAGGCCGGGTGGTGTTCTCTCTCCTCTTCCTTCATCTCAATATTAGTGGGATTTTCTCTCTCCTCTTCTTCTTTCAATCCCAACATCGGGTGGGGTTCTCTCTCCTCTTCCTTCATCCCAACATCGGGTGGGGCTTTCTCTTTCCTCTTCTTCTTTCATTCCCAACATCAGGTGGGGTTATCTCTCCTCTTCCTTTATCCTAACACTGGATGGGGTTTTCTCTCTCCTCTTCTTCTTTCATTCCCAACACCGAGTGGGGTTCTCTGCTCTTCATCCCAGCGTAGGGTGGGGTTCTCTCTCCTCTTCCTTCATCTCAACACTCTTGGATTTCTCTCTCCTCTCTTCCCTAACAGTCGGTGACCCCTAGTGCCGATTGGATTTCCCTCTTCTCTCTTGTCACAATCGGTGAAGCCTAGCGTCATTTGGATTTGTCTCTCTTTTGTTAAAGTCGATGAAGCTTAGCACCTGCTCGATCCCTTTCCCTTGCTTCTCTCCAATCGCAACCGGCGTAAGCCAGCGCCAGGTGGTTCTCTTCCTCTCTTCTCATCTGACACAGTCGGTGAAGCCTAGTGCCGACTACTTTCTCTCTTCTCTTTTGAAACAGTCGGAAATGTCTAACGCCGACTGTATTTTCCTTCCCTCTCTCTTTTATCCTCTCGTCTTTTCTCCATCCCTCTGTCTATTTCCTTCTTCTCTTACCTCATTCTTTCCCCCATAACCACCACTCTGCTATTCTTTCGTTCGACTAAGAGGGATTGAGGCTAGCCTCTCATGGAAGTCCTGTCGTCTAGCCGTAATGTTGGTGTATCAGGATTACTTGGCCCGCTTTATTGCCACGACAGATTGACCATCGTGCTTAGCTAGTCGATATTAATAATGACGTTTAGTAGTGATCCCGTGGGCCGATCTTTGTACCGAGCCCGTTTTGCTACCATGTCAAGCCAATTACTCGCTAGCTTGATTGCAGAAAACAAGAAGAATATGAGGTCTGACCCACTTATCTTACAACCTTTGCCATATATGTGTGTGATTGCAGAAAACAAGAAGAATATGAGCCAAGGGAGGCAATTCCAAACCAGTTTTATTTTTGAGGGGAATTCTTCATGATCTAAGAGGGCACCCATGTGAGCCAACTCGAGTGAGTCTCGAACCCACTTTTAAAATTCCTCTCTCACCGATGGTAACACTTGCCCCCATTCTCGAATGAGGTTCCTGAGAGAGCGATCTCAGAAACATCTCGGGTCTTCTCTCGAAACCCGAGACGCATGTCACCCGATCATCCAAGATTCAGAGGGAGAGATCGAGGCACCTAACCACTCATGACTATTGAAACAATCACCTTTAATGGTGTTTTGGTGCAAACCCCTTTTCGATATTTTTCTCATAACTTTGTCTTGGATCCCCCGATTAAGCTGAAACTTGGCCCATAGGGGTTTTAGACGGTGCTGGATCTAATGGTGGTGGTCCCACATCAATTTGAAGCACCAAAAATATAATTCTAGTTGTGGGGTCCATTTCAAGGTGCTAGGGGCCAATTTTTCTAAAATTGTTTCTTTGTGTTCACTGCCTTAAACATATGTTTGATTATGATGAAACTTGGAAAGTGGCCCTTTGGAGTGCTTATGAAGATTTTGACCAGTTCCAAGGTGATTTTGAGACTGTTAAAATTTTCACTGTTTTGTCATGCTTTATTGACCTACTTCCTCTTTATTTCACATCAGGGACCAAGGTCCTGAAAAATGTGTTCAAACAAAGGGAAGCAATTCTGAACCAACTGAACTAGCTGGGGGGATTTCCATCATGATCTAAGAGGGCACCCATACGAGTCAACCCGAGTAAGTCACGGACCCAGGTGAGGTTTGTCCCCACCTCACATTTAAAACTCCTCTCTAACCAGTTGAGCACCTGCCCTTGTTCTATGAACAAGGTTCTCGAGAGAGCGGTCTCAAGTCCCTAGGTCTTTCGAACCCGAGACACGTTCCACCCGATCACCTAGATCCAGGGAGGCGAGATCGAGGCATCCAAGCATGTGTTTCTAACGCCCAACACCGGCTGCGTTTCCTAAGGGCTAACGGAGACTGTGTCTTCAAGGACTAATGCCAGCTGTGACTTCGAGGGGTAATGTCGGCTATGTCTGACAAAGGGCTAACGTCGGCTCTGTTCTCTATCACCGTGCGTGTTCGCTCACAACGCTTCGATTGCCAGCGATGGTAACTATCTAACTTCCTCAAGACCCTTCATCTCCCTTTGACACTTCGGTTCCCGCATCCCTTCGGATGCGATGACCTTTCAACTCCTCAAGACCTTTTGACTCCCCGCGACCGTTCACCTCCCGGTAGTCATTCGTTGCTGCTGACTATTCACCTTCCAGCTTCGATTTCCCACTGGGAAACCACTCTCTACTCATCAGGAAAAACCTTTCCTTTCCTAAAGCTCACTGTCACACTTTCCCCTCTCTTTCCAAATGACTAAAAACCACCGTAAAGTCCCCGGAGGTCAGTGGAAGTCTGCTGACAGCACCCTGCTACAACTTGGATCCCTTCTCCCTCTTCTTTGGTACTCCCAAAACTACTATCGAAACCTCTACAGACCCTGGCAAAATCCCTGTGTTGCTCACCCTGGCAACAACCCACGCTGGCAGATTCCTGCAACCCCTCACGAATGCTCATGTGTTACCTCCGGTGCTCTTTGTTCCCGGTCAGAGTTTCTCGCTGCTTGCTGAACTTTCTACATCACTCACCCAAAAACCCTACGCTCTCATCGGAGTTCTCACCAGAAGTCTCTCTCTTTCTCTCTCTCTCTTCTTAGCCAACCCCTTATATAGCAAGAACTTCCTTGAAGTACCCCTCACAAACTGAAAAATGCTAGCTAGGTCCCCGATGGCAAAATGACGATGGACCGGACCGGGTCAAGCTCTGACTCAAGACCCAGACAGAGGTTTATCGCCACCCATGTAGTGTCGAGCATCAAACGGCAATGGAACGGGTCGGGTCGAGCCCGAGCCCTAAGCCCAAACTCAGACCTACGCCGCTCGCGACTAACGCCAGCTTGAAAGCCACTAATTAACGTCAGCTATGTCTATCAAGTCCCATTGCCGGCTACGTTTCCCAAGGGTTAATGTCGGTTGTGTCTTCAAAAACCAACACAGGCTATGTTTTTTAAGGTTAACGTTGGTCATGTTTTCAAGACTATCACCGCTTGTGATCAACGCTGACCAACGCCACATGCGACCAACACTACGTGTGTCACTGGCAATCGCTAGCGCCATGCATGTTAATGCTACTGCCGCCCATGCTAGTGTCGTTTGCGTCAGTGCTACCGCCACGCATGTTACTGCCGCCCATGCTATCGTCGTGCATGTCTGAGCCTGGTCACTACCGCGAGAGTTCTACCAGTATCTCAGTAGGAGTTACACCAGTGCCAGAACTCATCATCCCCAGTGGAGTTAGGAGCATGCCATAAAGGTCATGTCTACCTCTTCAATCCTTAGTGGGTCTATTTTTCACCAAGCTATCTTAGCCCCAGGGAGTCGGGTTACCTTCCTTAAACTTATTTTCCCATGGAGTCTCATATTTCACCCCAAGGAGTCACACTTGCCCCCTTAATCCCCAGTGAAGTTTGCTTCCATTTGCCATCTCCATCTAAGCCCTCTTCTTGTGTATGGCCTTAACCACTTTATCCCTAGGGAGTCAGATTGCCATCTACAGACCTATTCCCCATGGAGCTTCATCTACATGGCAACCCACATAATGGTCTGTGCTACAGGACTCTAAACTACATAGCCATGGTCTTGATGCATGACCTTAAACTGCATGGTCCAAACTATAAACCTTAAACTGTAGCGGAGGTCTATTTGCACGACCTTAAACTGCATGGTGTTAGCTGCATAACTCTAAACTGCATAGCCACGGTTCAAACTACATGACTTTAAAACTGTAGCATTATGGTCCAAACTATATAACCTTAAACTGTAGCGGAGGTCTAGTTGCACGACCTTAAACGGCATGGTCCATGCTGCATGACTTTAAACTGCATAGCCATGGTCCAAGATATGTGACCTTAAACTATAGTGCATGTCCTGACCGCATGATGATAAACTGCTTTGCATAGGTCCAGGAGGCATGACCTTAAACTTGCCCCCACACACGCGAGAACGCCCTTTACTTGCGTCTTCACACACATCTTCACTAACCGACCCGTCTGTGTGCGCACACCACCTTCATCATCTCCCTGATAAATCCACCTTCCTTCATTACCATTCATCATTTCCCAGTGAGTTTCACCCGCGCTCACAAATGGTGATCCATCCCATCATCCATACCCACCAACAGCTAATGGGTCACTACCATCCACCTTCCATGTGCCATTCATGCCATATAGGCAGCCTCGTGCCATCTCCACAAAGTGAGTCAGACCACCACCATACTTACTCTGTGGCCTCCACAGACTATCATCCATCCCCACCATGATTCAGTTGTATGACCTTAAACTACAGTGCACGTCCTGATCGCATGATGTTAAACTGCTTTGCACAGGTCCCAAAGGCATGACCCTAAACACGTCTTCACAAAAAAAAAAAAGAATAATAATGGGCATGGTGTATACCTGAATAAGTGAACGCCATGAGTAAAAATGATAAACGGGCATGGCCACGAAACAATGAGTAAGAGAGTTCTGTGAAAATAAAAACCCGAGGATAGTGAAAACCTAAAAAGAGCATCGTGAGTAAAAATGGAAGAAAAGGGTGGACATGATTCAAAGGTCATGGGTAAAAGAGCCCCAAATAAAAAGAAGTTGGTGAAAACCTCTTCTACGACACCACTTCCCAAGTCCAAGTGAAAATTCACAAAGGGCTCTTGGATCAATAAGCAAGTTGATGCAATGCTCGCCTCATGGGGCCGCTTCAGTCGACATTCAGAAGAAAATCCCTGATGTCAGAATGCCTTGGTATCAAGACCCAAAAAATGAGCATCAAGAAAATATTTCGACAGCCTGAGTCCATTTGCAAAAGGACTAGAAGGACAGAAGACTCGCCAAGAAGGCAGGACAAGTCTCATGAAGAAGAGCATCATTCCCAGAAGACACCCAAAGAGGGCTAAGTCAGCCAGACCTTGGACCTACTATGTGGCAACTAGGATTGACCTCAGGGGTCACCTTGGACGAAGAAGAGAGGAATCCTGCTTGTCAAAACTTCTATCAAAAAGTGGGGTTGAGCCCAAAGCCGGTCACCTCAAAAATGAGGTACCCTACCTGCCAAGGACATTCTGATGCACAAAGTAAACGGTCACCAACTGAAGGCCCTTCAGCAGACCATCCATAACAAACAACAAAGCAGACCATTCCCGTGCAGCCTCCCTGCACCAATCTCCATTAAAGGAGATCGGATTGCGTTGTCACGAGCAGCAACTTTGAAGATTTGTATCTCACTCGTTTTGAGTCAGATAGCGCTCAAATTTTGTGAGCATGTTCGTCTCGTCAAGACGAGTGTTTTGATATGTGGCACACCCTGTGACGACGCTGAGCAGGGAAAAAAATTGTAGATAAGTTGGCGATTCATGCGGACAGTTGCAGAAAAATCAGCACCGACACATCCCTCTCGAGTGGCCATATCACAACGCTCGCGTATTGGATCTATGCGAAACTAGTTGTATCATGTTCGTAAGGTCCAGGGCTAGATTCGGTCCGAACCCCACATATGATGAACGGTCGGATTTTTCACATGAAGGCGTCAAATTTGCTATGGATTCTGATCACCAGATTTCAAGATCCGGCCAAAAACCCAAGATGGCGAAATCTTCGAGCACGAAATCAAGCTGTATTTATTGTAACATGATCGTGATGGCATGCTCAGTATAATCCAATGAAGCCATCATGAAGAAAGATCAAGAAACGAGCGCACTATAGATCTGAAGTTTTCAAGATTCATGTAAATTTCAAGTTGCGTGATCGTCGCCTAAAAACGCTATCCGTGACTTGAAATTGGTATCAAATCGATTATCATGCCGAGCCCAATGAAAAAGTAATCATCTTTCAGCCAAACAAGCACCGGAGCAATCCTGAATCATCCATAGAAGATCATCCTTCTAAGGCAGCAATAGACACTGTTTTGAAATTTCATGTATTGTTGAGCAGGGGACATACTGTCATTTTGTGCCCATTTTTAGATTTTTCTTTAATTCAAATAAAATGTAATTAACATCAATTAGGGTAGATTTTGGGCATCCACCCATGTTTTGGGCCCAATTCTATAAATACGAGCTAAACCTAATTATAAAGGGCTCCCCTCAATCTTCAATTTCATGAATAAAATTTGAGAGTTTTTACATTGAGATTGTGGGCATGTCTTGGAGAGAGAGAGAGGAGATAGAAGAAAAAGTCGGGTACCCTTCGGTTAAGTAAATTTCTCTCTCCAACTCTCATCTCTTTCTTTCTCTCTCCAACTCTCATCTCTTTCTTTCTCTCTCCAACTCTCATCTCTTTCTTTCTCTCTCCTCCTCTCATCTCTCTTTCTCTCTCCTCCTCTCATCTCTCTCTTTCTCCCTCCTCCTCTCATCTTTATCCTTCCCTATCCTCATCTTCTTCTCAATCTTTCTCTCTCTTCCTCTTTCTTTCATTCCCTTCACTCAACATGCACGACCGTGGGCCATCGTCGTGAGTGTCTTTCATCCCCTTCTTCTTTTTCTCTCTTCCCCTTTCTTTCCTACTTCTTCCTTCCTCTTTCCTAATCTTCTTTCTTCCCTTTCCTTCTCTCTCTTCTTTTCTTCCTTTCTCTTTCCTCTCTTTCTTAACCTCTCATTTCTTTCTTTCTTCTTGTTCTCTTCTCTCCCTCTGCTCCATTCATGCATGTCGGTGCCTATCACCGAGCATCATGATCTCTTTCTACTGAAACATGCACAGTGAGCCGGGTCTTGACCTGAGTGGTGGGCCGAGCCTCGGTCCAAGTTCTTCCTCTTCCCTCATGTCGCACACAGTGATGCTCATCATCGTGCACGACATTTCTTTTTTTTTAAACTCTGATAAGGACAATGTATCGGGCCTTTCTCGAAGTGGCAGGCCGGGTCGTGTCAGAGTCCCTTCTTACATGCACAGCGATGCCTATCGCCGCACGTGCCTTCCTCTTCTCTCTCTTATCATGCACGGTCGAACTTCATCGTCGTCTATGATTTCTTCTTCACTCTCTCCTGTCATGAACGACGGAACCTCATCGCCATCCATGTTCTCTTCTTCTCTCTCTTTCTTATCATGGACGATGAAACCTCATCGCCGTCCATGTTCTTTTCTTCTTTCTCTCTCCTATTATGGATGACAGAACCTCATCACCATCCATGTTTTCTTCTTCTTTCTCTCTTATCATGGATGGCGGCACCTCATCATCATCCATGTTCTCTTCTTCTCTCTCTCCTGTCATAAATGGCGGAACCTCATCATCATCCATGTTCTCTTCTTCTCTCTCTCCTGTCATGGACGGTGAAACCTCATTGTCGTTCATGTTTTCTTCTTCTCTCTCTCATGGACGGCAAAACCTCATTATCGTCCATGTTCTCTTCTTCTTTCTCTCTCTTGTCATGGATGATGAAACCTCATCACGGTTTATGTTTCCTTCCCTTTCTTTCTCCTCTGTCATGGATGACGGGACCCATCGTCGTCCATGCTATCCTAGCTTCTTCTCTCTCCTCAATCATGAGCAGTGGGACCGATTGCGGCCCATGCTTTCCTTGCTTCTTCTCTCTCCTCGATCATGAGCGACGAGACTCATCATTGTCCATGCTTTCCTTACTTCTTCTCTCTCCTCAATCATGAACGGTGGAACCCTATCGTCGTCCATATTTCTCTTCTCCTCTTTCCTCAATCATGGAGGGTGGAATCCCATTGTCGTTCATGTTTCTCTTCTTTCTCTCTCCTCTGTCATGGATGGTAAAAACCCATCACCGTCCATGTTTCTTCTCCCTCATCTTGTCTTTCTCTCTCATCTCTTCTCTCTGATCTCTCTTCTCTCTTCTTTCTCTCTCTTCTTACTTCTCTTTTCTCTTTCTCCTTCCTCTCACTTCTTCTCTTCCCTTTAGTTCATCTTCTTCTCTCTTTTATTCCCTTCTTCTCATCTCTTTTTCTCTCTTATGTTCTCTTATTCTCTCATCTTTTTCTCTCTCTTCTCTTCTTATTTTTCCTCTTCTTTCTCTTTCTTTCTTTCTCTTTCTCTTTTTCTTTTCTCTTCTCTTTCCTCCTTTCTTTTCCTCTCGTTTGACCAAGGGAGGTTAAGTCTAGTACTGCCATGATAGTCTTATCGTTGAGCAGTATTGCCGTAGTGTCGATCTGAGTTACCGTGCCCGTCTTGCTGCCACGTCAAGCTAGCCATCATGCCGGACTGGTCGGTGTTCATTATGTCATTGAGTAGTGTTTTCATCGTGCCGGTCTGAGTTACCATGCTCGTCGTGCTATCACATCGGGTCAATCACTTACTAGTCTAGCCACTGTGTCAGTGTAGCCACTTGGTCAAATTCTTCTCTTCTCTCTCCTCTTTTCTATCTCTTTCTTCTCTTTTTATCACCCCTATCTTTATCCTCTTATCCTTTTCCTCATCCCTTGGATGTGCACGCTTGTGTACATTCGCCCAAAGACAAGGTGGACTCCCTTGGCCCACTTGTCTTACAAATTAACCATGGTGTGAGATCACAGAAACAGGAGAATACAGGTCAAGGGAGGCGATTTCGAACCAGTTGAAGGACTGGGCGGCGTTCCATCATGAAATAAGAGGGAACCCACACGAGCTAGCCCGAGTGAATTACGGACACAGGTGAGGTGTGTCCCAGCTCACATTAAATTCCTCTCTCATCGATTGGTATACCTGCCCTTATTTTTAATAAGGTTCCCGAGAGAGCGGTCTCAAGTCCTGAGTTCCCTTGAAACCCGAGACACGTGCCACCAGGTCATCCCAACCCGAAGGGTGACATCGAGGCATCTAACCACTTATATAAAATTTTCCCTATATATTTTAAGGATGTGGTTTGTTTGAGGTTGCAACCCTAAACAATCCAATTAAGGCGCACCTCTTAAATTTATCGTAAATGTAATTTTGATATCACAAATTCTTAAATGACTTAAGAATATATTTTCATTGGTTAGGTGCTTCGATATCACCCTCAGGATCTGGATGATCGGGCGGCACGCGTCTTGGGTTTTAAGGAGACCCGGGACTTTTGAGATCGCTCTCTCGGGAACCTCGTTCGAGAACTAGAACAGGTATTACCAATAGATGAGAAAGTAATTTAAAGTGGGTTCGGGACTTACTCAGGCTGGCTCACGTGGACTCCCTCTTAGATCACGAAGAAAGCCCCCCAGTAATAAAGTTGGTTCAAAATCGCCTCCCTTGGCTTTTATTCTCCTATTTTCTACAATCACACACATATGGCAAAGGTTATAAGATAGGTAGGTCAACAGACCTCACCTTACCTTCTTGATGAATACAAGCATACACATTCAAAGAAGAAAAGAATAATTAGAGAAGATAGATGGGGGAGAGAAGAATTTGAGTTGGCGGGGAGATCAGCACATTGACTAAGCTGGTGAGTAATTGGCCTGACATGATAGTAAAATGGGCTCGATAACTAAGACCAGCTCAATAGGATTATTACAAGACCTCAATACCGATACTGACTGGCTAGACACGATGGTTAGCCTGTCGTGGCAATAAAGCGAGCAGAGTAATTTTAACACAACAACATTACGGCTAGACAACATGACTAGCATTAGAGGCTAATCTCGACCCATCTCTATCAAACGAAAGAATAACAGAATGTAGGTCACAAGGAAAGAATAAGAAGTGAGATCAGAGACGAAGGGAACAGAAAGGAGGAGGGGGAAGAGAAAGAAAGGAGGAGACGAATATGGGAGAATAGAGAAAAACACAGACGGCGCGAGGTGTAACCGGCTGTATCAGACAGAGAAGAGAGAGGGAACAAAGTCAGCACTGAGTGTCGCCATCTGTGTTGATCAAAGAAGAGAGAGAAGATGCAGTCGGTGTTGAGTTTCATCGATTGTGTCGGACAGAGAAGAGAGAGAAGTTGTAGACGGCGCTAGGCTTCACTGACTGTATTAGACGAAGAAGAGAGAGAAGATGTAGTTGACGATAAGCTTCACCGACTGTATTAGATGAAGAAGAGAGAGAACATGTAGTCGGCGTTAGGCTTCGTTGATTGTATTAGATAGAGAAGAAAGAGAACATGCAGTCAGTGCTAGGCTTCATCGATTGTATCAAACAGAGAAGAGAGAGAAAATGCAGTCGACACTAGGCTTTGTTGATTGTATTAGACAGAGAAGAGAGAGAAAATGCAGTAAGTGCTAGACTTTATCGATTGTATTAGATAGAGAAGAGAGAGAACATGCAATCGATGCTAGGCTTCACCGACTGTATTAGATAAAGAAGAGAGAGAACATGCAGTCGACGCTCGGCTTCGCCGTCTATAATAGGCAGAGAAAAAAGAGAACACAGGCGGTGCTAATCTTCACCGGCTGTGTTAGACAAAGAGCAAAAAGAGAGATTGAGCTGAAAAGAAGAGAGAGATAAAGATGAGAAGAAGAGAGAGAAAAAGAGATAGAGATGAGAAGAAGAGAGAGATAGAGAGATAAAGATGAGAAGAAGATGGAGAAAGATAGAGATGAGAAAAAGAGGGAGAAAGAAAGATAGAGAAGAGGAGAGAGAAAGATAGAGATGAGAAGAGGAGAGAGAACGATAGAGATGAGAAGAAGAGAGAGAAAGATAGAGATGAGAAGAAGAGCGAGAAAGAAAGATAAAGATGAGAGAGAAAGATAAAGATGAGAGAAAGAGGGGAGGAGAGAGAAAGTTACCTTATCAAAAGGTATTGACCCTTTTCTTCTCTCTCTCTCCAAGACGCACCCACAAGCTCAAGAAGAAATTGAAATTTTATTGATGGTTATGTGAAATGAATCGAAGGGTCCATTATAATTTGGCTTTGCATGTTTATATAGAATTCGGTCCAAACATGAGTGGACACCCAAAAACTACCTAAAATTGAAGATAATTACATTTTAATTGAATTAAAAGAAATTCTAAGAATGAGTGCAAAAGGAGCCCCTGCCTAACAATGTGTGTAATTTTATAACAGTCCCTGCTACTGCCCGAGAACTTGCATGATCTTTCATGAATAATCCGGGGTTTATTCTGATGCCCGTTTGATCGAAAGATGATTGTTTTCTTGTAGGGCTCAGCATGGCGATCTATTTGATACCAGCTTTGATCCATGAATCATGTTTTTAAGTCATAATCATGAAACTTGAAAGTCGCATAAATCTTGAAAACTTTGGATCGATAGTGTGCTCGTTCCTTGATGTTTTTATTCAGTTTCTTCGTTGAATCACATTGAGCATGCCATCATGATCACGTTGCAACAAACGCAGCTCGATTTTATATCCGGATGAAGATTTTGTCGTCTTGAGTTTTTTACTATAATCTTGAAATCCGGTAGCCGAAATTTATAACAGCTTTGACACCTCCATGTGTGAAATCCAACCATTCATCATATACGGGGATTCGGACTAGAGATGGCCATGGAGCTTACGCTCATAACGCAATTATTTTTGTGCGGATCGGATATGCAACCATCGTGATTTGGTCGTCGGAGTGGAGCGTGCTGCTGCTGAATTTTCTGCAACTTCCTTCATGGATCTCCAACTTTTCTCTAGTTTTATCTCCCTTCTTGGGCATCGTTACGGGGCGTACCACATATCGCATCGCTCGTCTTAACAAGATGAACACGCTCACCAAATTTTAACACAATTCGCCTTGGAACGAGTGAGATATAGGCCCCGAAAGCCACCGCTTGTGATTTTAAAACCAGCCACCTTTAATGGTGTTTTGATGCAGGTTGGCCACATAGAAATAGTGTGCGTCCTACCCCTATTCGATATTTTACTCGTAACTTTGTGTTAGAGTGTCCGATTAAGCTGAAACTTGACCCATAGGGGTTTTTGACCATGTCGGATGCAATGGTGGTGATCTCACAGCTGTCTGACATATCAAAAGTGTAGTTTTAGTTACGGGGTTCATTTAAGGGTGCAAAAGGCCAATTTTTTCGAAATTGTTTCTTTGTGTTCACTGCCTTAAACTTGTCTGATCGCGATGAAACTTGGCAGGTGCCATTTTGGAGTGATGATGAAGATTTTGACAAATTTTGGGGTAATTCTAAGACTGTCAAAATTTCCACTTATTTTGTAGGCTTTATTGACCTGCATCCTATTTATTCCCCATCAGGGACCAAGGTGCTGAAAAATACATTCAAACATCTTGCCCCACCGAATGTTGCACTTCGAGAGAAGCGAGAAGGACAACATTCAAAAAATATCCTTCGGCTTTATTACTTTTTTCTTCGGAGCCACAGGACTACGTGAACGACGAGGAGATTCACGCAATGGTGAAACTATGATGCTCAGATGTAGGGATGCATTATTCATGGGTCCGTCCGTGGAGACTTAAGGGGAGAAGAGACTTTTTTGAGGGATCTTATCGAAGTCCTCACCCTCGTGTGGACTGTTTGTGATTCTGAAGCTGAGGATTTTGTACGGACCTCGTCAGTCAGAATCGGGCCCGTCTGGCAATTGAGTGCCATGTTGAAGGGCATTGTTCCCATTTGTTTAGGTTTCTTTGTCTTGGATAGACAAGAAAAGAGCCTTTGGTCGGTGCTCGTCTACGTTGTGCACCAGTTGTCCTTGGCAAGTAGGGTACCTCTGTTTATTGAGATAACCAGCTTTGGGTATAACCACCCTACCCACTGCTTTGCAGCTACGACAATCATCTGTTTACCGCTCCAAAGTCATGGCTGACTTAGCCTTCTTGAGGCATCTTTGGTTCGTCGGATTGACTTTCTTGTTTGTTTGTTGTGTTGGAGAGCCTTTTATGAGCGCTCGTATGAGTCATGCACCAGTTGTCCTTGTGAGTAGGGTACCTCAGTTTATCAAGATAACTAGCTTTGGGTATAACCACCCCTACCCACTGCTTTGCAGCTACGACAATCATCTGATTGTCGCTCTAAAGTCGTGGTTGACTTAGCCTTCTCGAGGCGTCTTTAGCATCTTGGAGTGTATTTGTAACCTCCTGAGAGTGATGCTCTTCTTCATGAGACTTGTATTATTTTCTTGGCGAATCTTCTGTCCTTCGAGTCCCTTTAATAACAAGGCTTAGGCTGTGGGAATATTTTCCTTGAAGCTTGAATTTTTGGATCCTGGTATTGTAACACTAGGGATTTTTCTTTTTGGAGTGAGGGCTGAAACCGCCTGTTGAGGTGAGCGCTGCATCAATTTGTTTATTGATCCAAGCGTCCTTTGTGGATTTTCACTTTAACTTGGGAAGCAGCACCGTAGAGATGGTTTTCACCAACTTCTTTTTATTTAGGGCTCTTTTACCCATGACCTTTCGGCCATGTCCACCCTTATTCTTCCATTTTTTACTCACGATGCCATTTCTGGTTTCACAATGCCCGATTTTATTCACAGAACTCTTTTACTCATGGTTTTATGACCATGCACGTCTGTCATTTCATTTTTCTTGTGAAGGCGTGTTTAGGGTCATGCCTTTGAGACCTGTGCGAAGCGTTTTAACGTCATGAGGTCAGGACGTGTACTATGGTTTTTAAGGTCATACAACTGGACCATGGTGAAGATGGATGGCAGTCTGTTGGGGCCATGGAGTGAGTATGGTAGTGGTTTTAACTCACTTTTGGAGAGATAGCACGAGGCTACCTATAAAAGATGGATGATGTATGAAAGGTGGGTGAAAATGGATGACTCACTAACTTATGACGAGTATAAGTGGCAAGATGGTTCCCCATTTTGTGAGTGCGGGTGAGACTCACTAGGGAATGATGCAAGATGATGAAAGGAATGAACTCACTGGGGAGATAGTACAAGTGGTGCACGCGCACAATCGTGTCGGTTAGGGAAGACGTGCATGAAGATGCACGTAAAAGGTGTGTGCGCATATGTGGGGGCAAGTTTATGGTCATGCCTCCTGGACTTGTGTAAAGTAGTTTATCGTCATACGGCCAGGACGTGCACTATGGTTTAGGGTTATATAGCTTGGACCACTGTTATGCAGTTTAGAGTCATGCAGCTAAGACCATGCAGTTTAAGGTCGTGGAATTAGACCTCCTCAACAGTTTAAGGTCATATAGTTTGGACCATGGTTATGTAGTTTAGAGTCATGAACTAGGACCATGCAGTTTAAGGTCATGCAATTAGACCTCCGCTACAGTTTAAGGTCATATAGTTTGGACCATGCAAATTAGGGTCGTATAACTAGACCATGGCTGTGCAGTTCAAGGTCACGCAGCCTGGACCGAGGCTACAGTTTAAGGTCATATAGTTTGGACCATGGTTATGTAGTTTATAGTCATGCAACTAGGACCATGTAGTTTAAAGTCCTGCAACTAGACCTCTGATACAGTTTAAGGTCATATAGTTTGGACCACGATTATGTAGTTTAGAGTTATGTAACTCGGACAATGGATGTGCAATTTAAGGTCATGCAACGTGGACCGATGCTATAGTTTAAGGTCATATAGTTTGGACCACGGTTATGCAGTTTAAAGTCATGCAACTAGGACCATGCAATTTAAGGTCGTGCAACTAGAACTCCGCTACAGTTTAAGGTCATATAGTTTGGACTATTATTATGTAGTTTAGAGTCATGCAACTAGACCATGGCTGTGCAGTTTAAGGCCATGCAGCGTGAACCGAGGCTTGAGTCTCCATGTAGGTGAGACTCCATGGGGAAAAGGTTTGTGGTCAGAAACCTGACTCTCTGGGGACAAGATGGGTAAAACCGGCAAGGGGTTCAAATAGGAAGCCTGACATCATTGGGGAAAAGGGGACAAATGTGGGTCTCTTTATATCCTTGAAGCTAGAATGAGTGTGAGGCAGACCCACTGGGGGTTGCAGCGGTAAAAAAGACCCTAACTCCAGTGGGGATAATAGTATGTGTATGGTTCTCTTACTGGGGATGAGAAGTCGTGACTTGTTTTTTATCAACCTAGGTTCTACTTTGCTGGAGGCAATAGGTCAGAGTCAAGGTGCCACCTCACTGGGGATAGCAATAGGACACACACGGCTTCAGCCTAGGCTGCTTAAAACACAGCTGACGCCTGGTGAAACAACCATTATTTATTGTGTTCTTAGCTGGTGATAAGTCTTCGAAAATGCAACCGACGATGGGGATAGCCATCACTTCTTCTTAATCATTAAGCCGGCACTAGATTGTTAAAAACACAGTTGGCACTGAGGATGACCCATGCTAATGCTTGAACACAGCCGGCGCTGAGTTGCTAAAAACATAGTCGGTTGTGCTATCGCTTGGACACAGCCGA
Organism: Amborella trichopoda; assembly: GCF_000471905.2. The sequence continues at coordinate 901,994 of NW_006499644.1, read as the reverse complement.
CGCTGAGTTGCAGAGCACACAACTAACGCTAGGTTTGTTGAAACACAGGCGGCGCTAGGTGACTTTGATCGCATAACCGGTGCTAGGTATGGATCGATAGTCGAGCCATGACCCGAGCCATGACCCGAGCCCGACCCGGTCCAGCCCATTTGTTGGAATTTTACAGGCGGCGATGGGAGTTACCTCAGGCCTCGGGTCAAAGCCCGACCCGGTCCAACGTCATTTGGCTTTCCTTGGATGTGACTGAGATTCCCAGTTTATGAGGGGTGTTTGAGGGTAGTGTTGGCTATATAAGGGGGGTAAAACACCATTTCCTTCACTTTTTCACCAAAGGTAAAACACTTAAACAAATTTTTTTAACAGTGACCGTAGGGTGGCCGATAGAAACTCTAACAAGCAGTGGAGTTCTAGCAAGGGTTTTGCAGGGAAGGTTTCAGCGAGCAGGACTCTACCAGGATTGGTGAAGTTGCAGGAAAAGGGAGCGAAAAAAGAGAGTTCTCTAAGGAATTTTTTTAGAGGATTTCTGCAAAGGTTTTACGGGTTGGAGCAGCAGCGGCTATTTTCGCATGCTTTGGGAGTTTTTTTGGGGGTTTCAGTGGTTTCCTGATGTTGTTAGCGTTGTTGCATAGGATTCCCGATAGTGCCTGAGTAACTCTCCGGCCAAAGCACAAGAGTTCTGGTGAGAAACCTAAGGGTCATGGAACGAACGATCACTGGAGGTGGACCGTCATAGGGGTTTTCCATCAGCAAAAAAGGAGTTTTGGAAGGAAATGGAAAGGTCAGGAGAAATGAATGGTCATCAGAGGTGAACCGTCGTAGGTGGACCGTCGTAGGTGGACCGTCGTAGGGAAAGCAATCGGTTATGAGAGGTGGACCATCGTAGAAGGTGGACCGTTCTAGAAGGCGAACGATTTCCCCTAGAAATCGTGCGACCATTAAGGAGGTGAAAAGACTTAAGCTTTGAAAACGAGGAGTCTCGAGAGGAAAATTTTCATGACAGAGCCGGTACTAACAGAAGCACAGTCGGCACTGACACAGTCGACACTGATGGTCAGAGGTGTAACCGGCACTGACACATCCGACGCTGGTCCTCAAGAAAGGCAACCGGCTCTAGGAGTTGGGAGCACAGCCGACGCTGGCCTTTGGAGGACGCAACCGGCACTGGCTTCAGACGACGCTCATCAGCGCATGTGGCACGTCTCAACGCGCACAGTGCCACTCGCATGTGGCAGTAACTTACATGTGGGAATTGTTGTGCTCGGCGATTAGCTACGTGTGGCGAAGTTCATGCGTGGCGCTGATATGGGCTGGCAAAGGGTGGTGAATGATGGTAAGGCGTGGCTTGTGATACCTATTGGAAGCTAAGTCCTCCAGCACAATAGTGAAGTCCATGTTGTTCTGTGGAAGGGCATCCATTGTGAACAGGGTATGCTCTCCATCATAGGCCAGTTCTTTGCATCCTGTGGCTGAGATAGGATAATATTGTTTCTTTTCCCTCATCATTGTTTTGTGCCAATAATGCCCTGAGTGACTTGTCCAAAGCGGTGACGTACATGATGAGAGGCTTTCCCAACACTGGTGTAGAGAGTATAGAAGGTTTGAGTAAATAATGCTTGATGCCATCAAGGACTGCCTAACATGCTTCATCTCAGATGAATGGGGTATCCTTCTTTAGCAGATGCGTAAAGGGTTTACAAAGGCCTGAAAAATTCGAGATGAACCTGTGGATGTAAGTCAGCTGCCCTTGAAGAGAGTGTAGTTCTCGCAGTGTGGTTGGTGACGGCATATCTTGGATCGCTTTGATCTTGATCGGCTCAACTTCGAGGCCTCGACGTCTTACAAAGAATCCCAAGAACTTTCTCGAACGCATGCTAAAAGCGCATTTCAGGGGGTTCATTTTATGTTGATAAAGATGTAGTCGCTCAAATACCTCTTCAAGGTCTCTCATGTGAGAATCCTTTTCTTCTAAGTTTACCACCAACTCATCTACATAACACTCTACCTATTTATGCATCATGTCTTTGAAGATGGCCGCCATTGCTCTTTGGTATGTGCCACCAGCATCTTTAATCCAAAAGGCATCATTGTGTAACAGAAGACCCCTTTTGGAGCTAGGAACGCAGTGGCCTCCTCATCTTCAGGCGCCATTTGTATCTGGTTATACCCGGAGTACCCATCCATGAAGGAAATGATTTGACAATGAGCTATTGAGTCGATGAACATCTTGGTGAATGGCAACGAGAAGTCATCATTTGGACAGGCAGTATTGAGGTCGCAAAAGTCTATGCAGACCCTAATTTAGTCATTCTTCATCTTGACGGTAATGACATTTGCTAGCCACTTCTAGTACTTGACTTCACTACTTGTCTGCGTTTGGTCACCTCGGCTTCTATCTGCATCTCGAGGTCGAGCATAAACCTCCTTGACTTCTACTTGACAGGTTTGACAGTCGGATCAATGTCGAGACGATGAATGGCAACTTAAGGGTCTACACACGGCATCTCATGGTAATGCCAAGCAAAGACGTCTCGGTTTGCTCGTAAGAAAGTGGTGAAATTTTCCTTCTCTTATGAAGACACATTTGTCGAGATGAAAGTAGGCCTAAGGTCAGCTTCAACCCCTAGATTTATTTCTTCAAGCTCATCAGCAGTAGCTTGACCCCCTTCTTTCCATTCTTTTGGAGCTTCTTGTAACTCTTCCTCGTTATTTTCAGATGTCCTTTCATCAACCTCAAGTGCAGAGACCCATGACCCTGACATCTCTACCTCCAATAGGGATCGAGAGTAGGTCATGATTTCTATGCCTTTCTTGAACCAAGGGACAGAAGGGTCAACCTCAAATGTGGAAAGCATATAAGGTTGCGGGAGCTCTTCTCGAAAATTACAAGGAAATTGAGGCTCAGAGGTCGTGGAGGAAGACGTGTCTTCATATGAATCACATGGTATTTGCATGGGTGCCTGCAATATTTGCCTCGTGCTCACCGGTGCTTTATAGAGTTGTACCATGTGGCAAGCTTCCTGTGACTAAAAACTCTGCCCCCTTGATTTCCTCGGTCTCTGCTCAAAGTCGGGCTCAGGCGGCCTCTGGGGTTTCTCTGGCGAGCAGCCCTTGGTACCCGTCTCCTTATGGTTTTCTGAGGTGGTGCTTGATTCGTCTCACAAGGCTTGTGAACAGCCCTAGCTTGGCGAACTGTTTCTCACCTTAAGGACTTGAGTCTTCTTTGCCTGTGAGGGACATCTACGGTGGGGAAGCCAAGGGTTCAATAGAGTGTGAATCATTATTGAGAAGGTCTTGTGTTGGGAGGTCCTCCTCTTGCACTGATGGAGCAGTGGCTTGGGGGTCACTTACAGGGGCGTTGTAAAACTCCTGACATTCCCGCATTTTCTTTGTGAATATATCATGGAAACTGCTGCATTCCCACAAGTAGTGGCCCCTTATTTGGCACCAACGGTCCTCAGTCCCCAGAGCAAGGCGTTAAGGCTGCCTTTTGGGTTTCTGTATGATTATGCCTTCCTGAAGCATTATATCAAAGAAGGCATGAAGGATACCAGGCATTTCGTCTTCCTCTAGGATTGTTACTGCATGGGAGGCTTCTGCTGCCTGGAAAGTTTTCTTTAAGTCTTCAAGCTTTATCTGACCCTTTTGAATCAAGGCCTTGATAATACCTTTTAGGGTGTAGTAGTCATCGGTGGGATGATTGATCCTTCGATGGTAAGCACAATAATTTGCCTGAGTGTTAAGGCCAGGTTGCTCAAGAAACTTGCAATCTGGAAGCTTAATCATATTTCTTTCCAATAATAGCTAGAACAGTGCAAGGACCCATTCCCTCTCAAAGGGGTAGACCTTGTTCTTATGCTTGGTGAAATAATCATCTCGATTAAGATTCGTCGGTGGGGGTACTCGATTGAATGGCTGTTGTTGCTTGCCTGCATGGGACATTATCTTTATTGTGCTCACCCCTTTGGAGAGGACCAAAGTTTGGGAGGGAGCCTTCTTTGGATCAGTGACCATGACGACTGCACTGATTACTCCTTTCTATTGGCTGTCCCGTGTGTTGTTCCAAGAGCTACCATTGCCCCATTTGTTCCCAGAGCTTACGGACTGTTGTCGTGACCCGCCATGGTGGCGTGATCGGCTTTCTATGCGAACTAAGAGATCAGCTCTGACATGGAAGTCGGATTAAAGGCCTCGACGTGTAGAGAAATCTCAGGTCGCATGTTCCGCACACAGGTTTGGACTACTTCTTTCTCAAGCATCAGATTAGGATGGCGAGGGGTCAAATTTCTCCATGTTGATATGAACTAATCTATAGGCTCATCGGGGTCCTGAGTCAGGGTGAGAAGTTCAATGGTTTGGACCTCTCTCTCGACCTCATAAAAGTGCTGATAGAACAGTTTCTCCATCTCTTCCCATGTATGTACTAAGTTTGGGGGAAGTTGAGCATACCACTGAAAAGCTAAGCCGTCGAGGGTTTCAACAAACTGACGAAGAAGGAGTCTCCCATCAGCCGTTGTTTCTCGACATGCTGCTTGGAAGTTGGCGATATGCTGGTTGGGGGACGTTTTTCTGCTGAAAAGGGGAAATTTCACTTTCTTGTAAACCGAAGGAAACAGGACCTGGTCAATGTATGAAGGGTATAGCCTTTGATAAGGTGTTGCACCCTGTATCCCCAGGATTGTCTGTTCTTTAGGCTATGGGTCACCATAGCGTCAATGTCTGCCTGAGAGACAGGGTGAGGGACAGAATTGTCCTATGAAGCAGAAGGAAGAGGCTGCCTTAGAGTTACACCATCGGAGTGATGTGAATTGACCTCGTGGTTAGCTGATTGTCATGTGATGTCTATACGATCGATCTTTTCCATCATCGTGCGCACTATTTCTTCATATTTGTTCATGTGTTCTTCCTGCGCATCACCAGGCTTACTTACAACCATTACACTTACTGTTTTTCTAGGGAGATCAGCGTTAGCTGTAGTTGAGGGTTGCAAACTTGACGGGTCGTGTGTGCTAGATCGGTCAGCAGGGGGCCAGCATGCCCTGACTAGACTCGGCTCTTGTATGTCAATCACGTGAGGACCGATTCTTGAGGGTGCTCGGACCGTAGCTACCGAGTGGCTGGGTCATCACACTAACCACAGTGCAGGGCTCGTGGCCTTCTTCTTCAGGCTCCGTCATCTGAAGAGGGTTGAAGGGATTCAGGTGGAGAGGGTTATCAGAGCTGGTTGCCCCTACTACCTTGGTCACTTCCTTGGTGAGAATTTGCATACCTCTATCATGCTTAGCTTTGAGGCTTTGATGAGCCTCACACCAAACTTGTGATCGGGACTGCGACTGGTCAGCTCTTCTTGAACAAGACAGAGTTGTCTCCATCAGGTGTAACAAACGATGAGGGTCAGGGACTTGAGTCATCTTGGGCCGAGGAGGATGAAGGACTCGGTCTTCAATCAGGTCATTACCCCGAGCTCTCTTGTGGGCTTCAAAGACATGACCGAAATGAGAGGGCTGGTTCAGAATGGTACTCTTGGGGAAAGTTTTCGAGTACCAAGGCTGGAGATGCTTGCTCGAAGGAGGAGCAGGGAGGAGCAGAGCTAACTCATGAGGATTCCTAAGTCAGGAGCGAGGGAATGTCTGTGACGACGGCACGTGTTCACCCTTTGAAGAAGAATCTCTGAGGACCTGGGGGTCAGCCCAGGCTCAAGCAAATGGTTTGGCCTTAGGAGGCCGAGGACTGCGAGCAGATGTCTGTAAGAGAACAAGTGGAGGCCTGCCCCTTATAGAGTGGGCTTGTGTGTGCCGAGTAGGAGGATGAGAAGGTCGTCTCTTGTGTACTCGGGTTAGCGCAGCAATGGCGTTGCCCCGAGCAGTGAGATGCATGTGAGCAGCATGCACAGGACATAGACTTGTGAGGTCTGATCTTGGACACGGACTCGAAGTAACATAAGGGTTGCCTCGAGGTGTGGCTCAAGTGGGTGACCCACAAGCCTCATGGTGTGTGTGAGAGGTGGAGACCACAGGGTCTCTACCTCTATGTGTCGAGCCTCTAGGGATAGAGACTAGTTGTGGTGCAGGAATATCGCGGGAAGCCTAGCAGCAACCCACATATGCAATGGCAATTTGCTTGCCTTTTGCAGAAAGGGACTGGGCAGCCTTTCAGCGTACCTCAGGAATACAACCAACAAGTGACTTACCGGTGGCTGAGTGCATGCTGTGTGTGGCAACAGATGTGCTGCCGATGTAGGGTGCCTTGGTGGAGGTTTCACCAGAGTGAGGATATGGGAAGCGAGGGACTTTTAAGTATCACATCCCGCCGATCCAGGTTAAGACGTGGGAGCTAGATAAGGGATCTTTGCTCAAAAGGATGGTTGGGAACGAAGTTGGAGGAACCTGTTCCCTAGAGAGACTCACGAATGCAGGGATAAGAAAATCCCCGATACTGATGAATGGGTTACAGAACCCGCAAGCCATAAGTGATGTGTGCAAAGATAAAAGCATAAAATAAAAGAAGAAACTAGCCAAACAAGAACGATCCGACAAAGGGGTACAAAGTCCCCAGTGCAGTCGCCAAGTAGGTTAGGTGCCTCGATCTCGCCCTCCGAATCTGGACGATCAGGTGGCATGCTTCTCGGGCTTCAAGAAGACCCGGGACTTTTGAGATCGCTCTCTCGGGAACCTCGTTCAAGAAAAATTGTAAGTATTACCAACTGATGAGAGAGGAATTTAACCAGGGTTCGGGACTTACTCGGGCTGGCTCGCTTGGGTGCCCTCTTAGAACATGAAGAAATCCCCTCCAGTAATAAAACTGGTTCGGAATCGTCTCTCTTGACTTATATTCTCCTATTTTCTACATCACACACATATGGCAAAGGTTATAAGATAGGTGGGTCAACAAACCTCCCCTTGCCTTCTTGATGAATACATGCAGGTGTACACATTCAAAGAAGACAAGAATAATGAGAGAAGAAAGATGGGGGAGAGAAGAATTTGACTACGCCGGGAGATCAGCACAATGACTAAGCTGGTGAGTAATTGGCTTGACATGGTAGTAAAACGGGCTCAGTAACTAAGACCAGCTCAACAAGATTACTACTAAACGTCAATACCAATGCTGACCCGCTAGACACGATGGTTAGCCTGTCGTGGCAATAAAGCAGGCACAGTAATTCTGGCACAACAACCTTACGGTTAGACAACAGGACTACCATTAGAGGCTAATCTAGACACATTTCTATCAATCAAAAGATTAACAGAATGAAGGTCATAAGGAAAGAATAAGAAGTGAGAGAAGAGAAGAAGGGATCAGAAAGAAGAAGGGGGAAGAGAAAGAAAGGAGGAGAAGAATATGAGAGAATAGAGAAAAACACAGACGGCACTACGTGTCGCCGGCTGTATCAGACAAAGAAGAGAGAGGAAACACAGTCGGCATTGAGCGTCGCCACCTGTGTCGGTCAAAGAAGAGAGAGAAGACATAGTCAATGTTGAGTTTCACAGATTTGTTTGACAGAGAAGAAAGAAAAGATGCAGTCGGCACTAGGCTGGGCCTACTGTATTAGACGAAGAAGCGAAAGAAGATGCAGTCGGCACTAAGCTTCGCTGACTGTATTAGACGAAGAAGAGGGAGAACATGCAGTCAGTGTTAGGCTTTGCTGACTGTATTAGATAGAAGAGAGAGAAAATGCAGTCGGCACTAGGCTTCACCGACTGTATTAGACAGAGAAGGGAGAGAAAATGCAGTCGATGCTAGGCTTCACCGACTGTATTAGATCAAGAAGAGAGAGAAAATATAGTCGGTGCTAGGATTTGCCAACTGTATTAGACAGAAAAGAGAGAGAACATGCAGTCGGCGCTAGGCTTCGCTAGCTGTATTAGACAGAGAAGAGAGAGAACATGCAGTCGGTGCTAGGCTTCACCGTCTGTATTAGGTAGAAAAAAATAAGAACAGAGGCGGCGTTAGTCGTCGCCGGTTGTGTTAGACGAAGTGCAGAAAGAGAGATCGAGATGAAAAGAAGAGAAAGATATAGAGATAAAGGTGAGAAGAAGAGAGAGAAAGAGAGATAGAGATGAGAAAAAGAGAGAGATAGAGAGATAAAGATGAGAAGAAGAGGGACAAAGATAGAGATGAGAAGAAGACGGAGATAGAAAGATAGAGACGAGGAGAGAGAAAGATAGAGATGAGAAGAAGAGGGAGAAAGATATAGATGAGAAGAAGAGGGAGAAAGAAAGATAGAGATGAGGAGAGAGAAAGATAAAGATGAGAGAAAGAGGAGAGGAGAGAGAAAGTTATCTTACTAAAGGGTACCGGCCATTTTCTTCTCTCTCATCTCTCTCTCTCCAAGATACACCCACAAGCTCAATAAGAAATTGAAATTTTATTGATGGTTGTATAAAATGAACCGAAGGGTCCTTTACAATTTGGCTTTGCATGTTTATATAGAATTAGGCCCAAACATGGGTGGACACCCAAAAACTACCTAGAATTGAAGATAATCATAATTTAATTAAAGTGAAAGAAATTCTAAAAATTGGTACAAAAGGACTGCTTTGCCCCTACCTAACAATGCGTGAAATTCTAAAAGAGTTCATGCTGCTGCTCGAGAACTTGTGTGATCTTCCATGAATGATCCCAGGTTGTTTTGATGCCCATTTGATCAAAAGATGATTGTTTTTTTGTAGGGCTAGGCATGGTGATCGATTTGATACCAACTTCGAGGCATGAATCATGTTTTTTAGCCATGATCATAAAACTTCAAATTCGCTTGAATCTTAAAAACTTTAGATTGATTGTGTGCTTATTCTTTGATGTTTTTCTTTAGTTTCTTCGTTGAATCACACTGAAAATGCCATCACGGTCATGTTACAACAAACGCAGCTCTATTTCATGTCCGAAGAAAGATTTTGTCGTCTTGAGTTTTTGAACAAAATCTTGAAATCTGGCGACCAGAATATATAGCATCTTTGACACCTCCGTGTGTGAAATCCAACCGTTCATTATATGCGGGGTTCGGACCAGAGATGGCCATGAACCTAGCGCACATAAAGCAATTGGTTTCGTGCCGATTGGGTATGAGAGCATCGTGATTTGGCCATCGGAGTGGGGCGTGCTACTGCTAAGTTTTCTGCAACTTCCTTCACAGATCAACAACTTCTCTCTAGTTTTTTCTCCCTGCTCGGACATCATCACGGGGCATACCACATATCGAATCGCTCGTCTTGACAAGACGAACACGCTCTCCAAATTTGAGCGCGATCCGACTTTGAATAAGTGAGATATATGCCCTGAAATTCACTGCCTGTGACTATAAAAATAGCCACCTTTAATGGTGTTTTGATTCTAGGTGGCCACACAGGAATCATGTGCGGCCTACCCCTTTTCGTTATTTTACCCATAACTTTGTCCTGGAGCGCTCGATTAAGTCGAAACTTGACCCATAGGGCTTTTAGATCTTGTCGAATCCATTGGTGGTGGTCTCGGAGCTGTCTGATGCACCAAAAGTATAGTTCTAGTTACGGGGTCTATTTTAGGGTGTTAGAGGCCAATTTTTATGAAATTGTTTCCTTGTATTCACTGCCTTAAACATGTCTAATCGCGATGAAACTTGACAAGTGGTTTTTTGGAGTGATTATGAAGTTCTTAACCAATTCTGGGGCAATTCTAGTCGGAATTTCCACTTATTTTGAAAGCTTTATTGACCAGCTTCCTCTTTATTCCGCATCAGGGACCAAGGTGCTGAAAAATACGTTTAAACATTCATCTCTAATTATAAAATTTTAAACTCTAAAAATAGTTCAAATCAAGTAGATCTATAAAAGATATGAAAATCTTGAAATTGGACAGTCCAGATAATATGTTCCAATATAGACTATTTCGCGGACTCAAAATTCTTTTTTCGTTTCATATTCATGCATCTCAATGTCGAGATGTACATTTGGCTTGCGCGTAAATATTCCCTGGGAAATATTTATATAGGTACATCGTGTTTCATATGTTGCGTTCATGCAAATGCATATGCAAATAAAATACCATAGTAAAAGATTTTACCATGAAAAATTCATGGTAAAATAAAACCACACCTAATAACTGTGTATTTGTTTTGACACGCGGGCCCACTATTCAATATTAACTATTAATATGCGTATTATATTGTATTAAATTATATTATATTATATTATATCATATATTTTATATTTATATTTATTTATATTATATATAATTACATTATATTATATATTATTATATATTTATATAATAAATATAAAGTATATTAGATAATATAATATTATATATTTATATAATAAATATAAAATTTATGACGCAATATAATATTATATATTATATTATATTAAAAATTATATTGTACATTATATTTAATACAAATATATATTAATAAAATACATTATATTATATTATGATAAATATTATATATTAAAAATTATATTATATATTTTATTTAATAATAATATCTATTAATAAAATAAATATAATTATTAATATATATTATATATTAATATACAATATTTATCAAATAATATATAATATATATTATAATGTATGTATATATCATAATATATGTATATATAATATCTTATTTATAAAATAATATATAATGGAATTTTATACAATGAGACTATTTACCATTGATCAGTGTTTGTAAAATCGAACCAGAAGAGTTAACCGGACATGGGGCTGGGAGCAGTTTGAACTGGATCCGGACTAACCGGGGTGGTTAACCGGACTAACCAGTCAAGCAGATTTAAAATAAAAAAAAATGGATCCAGAACTTCCCAAAAAAATAACAAAAAACAAAAAATAGAAATACTTAGATTGAGTGTATAATATCTTATTACATATATTTATCTTGCGACAAAAAATTGAAACAACTTTTTATAAATTAATATTTGAATTCTATAGTCCTGTACATGAAAAAATCTTAGGATATTTTTGTCATGTAACATATTCTTCCAAGAATTAACATATTCATCCCAAATCTTACATTGAAAACTTTCTAGTTTTTTTTGTGCAAAAATTGCTCGTATTAGGAATGAAAGTTTATGCACTTTTTTGCAAATAACAAAGTAGCTTGATGCTATTAAATCAAATAAAAATGCCAACTAATTAAGACAAGAAATGGAAAGGACCTCTTCCATATAGGTAGATACATAATTCATACAATACCTTTTCGATGAAGTTAAATAAGGCATATTTCACAAAACGTACATCTCATGATATGCAACAAACCAAAAAATCAATGCACTGCATACTGATGTGTTCTACTATTCTTATATGTATCTACCATATCCATATCTGTATGCTATGGATTGATTTTATCAAAAAATAAGAACAATAGAACAAATAATTTGATAAAAAAATAATTTTATTAAGCAAAAGAGAAAAACTCTTCCCATATTTATCATAAAACATAATTTTATTAAAAAACCACAATTTTATTAAAAAATAATTTTACTAAGCCAAATGGAAAACCACTTCCCATATTCATCATAAAACATAATTTTATTAAAAAAGCATGATTTTATCAAAAAAGTAATTTTATTAAGAAAAATAGAAAAAAAATTCCCATATTTATCAAAAAACATAATTTTTTACTAAAAAACATAATTTTATTCGAAAGATAATTTTATTCGAAAGATAATTTTATTAAGCAATATAGAAAAAAAACTTCTCATATTGATAAAAAAACATAATTTTACTAAATAAAATGATTTTTTTTAGAAAATCGATTTCTCAAAATATGAGGGATGATTTGAAATTAAGATCACCTTTGTAAACTCTCTCTCTCTCTC